>CM052364.1:26077385-26408083 GCA_028551485.1 Casuarina cunninghamiana
TAAAGGGTGTGGAGCCAAAACCACAAACTTCCTTTTTTCATTATACAATGCTAAAAAAACTTCTTTGGCATCTTTGTGATTTTTACTAGTCCAAATTTAATTAAGGAAGCAACCTTCTATGGTTTGTTGAATGCTGCATGTTTTGCTGATACATTTTCCGGCTGGCAATTTCCTTCCATTCTCCCTCGCTGTTATTTGTCTTTTCTTTCAAGAGACCATACTTGACAAATTAGAATGTTTTGTTGTCAGTAATCTTCTGGCTGTAATAACTGAAGTTACATAGCTGGTTTGACTTTTTCCTCTTATCTCGGAGTTGAGACAGCTAGGATTTGCTGATGAAAGCTCTCATTTGTGTGCCATCTTTTTGTCATTTCTACTTAAGTGGAGATGTGTGCTCATGATTGTTATATGTCAATGCAGAGCATCAAGGAATCCGAGTGTCCAGAGGAGCTTGAACCTGCAGATAGCAGAACTTCTGTACATGTTGATCTCGAGAGGAGGGATGAAAACTATCCTGTGCGTCCCTCTTTCTACCCGGATATCCTTCGTATTTGTTTCTGCATGCATGTTTCTCACTGTCCATTTGTCCTGTTGCTTTAATGCAGGAATCCAGGAAACCATTGAAGCAGAACGTCCCTTTTCAGGGAGTGGGAAGAACTATAGGTAGCAGCAGCAGCTCCAACCCTGACGTCACCGAACCCGCTGCGCCCACTTCCCTGAACGCTGCTTCATTGCCATCGACGGGTTTAGTTGTGGACGAGTCCTCACCATCAACTTCTATCCAGCTGAGGTTGGCAGATGGCACCCGTATGATTACTCGATTCAACCACCACCATACAATCAGAGACATCCGTGATTTTATAGATGCATCAAGACCCGGTGGTAGTGGAACGTACCAGCTGCTAAGAATGGGGTTCCCTCCCAAACAACTGGCTGATCTTGACCAGACGATAGAGCAGGCTGGCGTAGCCAATTCTGTTGTCATCCAGAAATTCTAGCTTTGCGGTTGGCTGGTTACATCTATGACAAAAACCTGATGGGGCCCGTGTTTTGTACCTAGAACTTGATTCTAGAAATGCTTTTCATCAAAATATAAATCTTCAGTCAAAGGTCATTTCATTTTGCTAGAACACGGAACAAAAGTCTCTCTGAGCAAGTGCAAGTTGGGAACTCAAATCTCACAAAGCAGTAGCAGCCTCTGCCCTCTATTTTTGTATATTGTTTTTCTCCTTTTTCTCTTTAGAAAGTAACTGGAGAGTTGCTACGATCCTCAATCATTC
Organism: Casuarina cunninghamiana; assembly: GCA_028551485.1. NCBI lineage: Eukaryota > Viridiplantae > Streptophyta > Magnoliopsida > Fagales > Casuarinaceae > Casuarina > Casuarina cunninghamiana. The sequence continues at coordinate 26,078,666 of CM052364.1, forward strand.
TACAAAAAGTTCTAAAACCAAAGGTCAAAAAAGATCATTTCTTTTTGACCGGTTATATTTCATCTTACTTTTGAATTGATTAGTTCTAAGCAGCTTTCACTGTTTGCAGCTCACTCCTCACCTTCTTTTCAGCCTTCTGGAGTCCCACACAGACACTGACAATTCTTATTCGAAGCTTTCATCCAACATGAGGCGACTGGTGGGATACGTGTGAGCTCCTACAAGATTTTGCTGTTAATTCATACTGATTTGAAATCCTTATTGAGGATTGTGTGGGACCGTAGTTGAAAACACTAGGCCCACAGACTGCGATTGTCCCCCTGATATAGGCCCCTCTGCGTCTGACTGGATCCTTAAGCTTTAGGCTGGGGGGGAGAAAGCTGAAGCTAAGGCCCAAGCCAAGCTGTTACATAAGTACTGTAATAGGATAATATTATCCTATTTATCGGATTGCAGAGTATAAAATACACCAAAGAAAAGTTGCGCCACAACCACCACCCAGACGTTTCCCTGACTGGGAATAATCATTTGTTGTTGCACCCAAAGTGCAGACAGACAAACACTAGGCAAAACCACTATAGATGACAAGCTCAATACTTATGCAGTCAATCTCCATTTAGAATACAAAAGTCATTTGAGTGTCGAGTCAGTTCGAGAGCCTCCTAGAAACCATGTCTTGAGCAACTTGAGTTTTTCTGTCTTTTAAGAGAATATATGGTTGCGTTTTGGAGAGGGCTTCTCTGTTCATTCGTCAAGCAAGCGTGCACATGAATTTCTTTTTGTCCCGCATTTCTGATTTCGCTGGGAGTGAATTAAAATGGTATCAGTCACCCACAAATAATTGCATTAGGTGCACCAATAACTTGCACTAACATATCCCCAACCAATAAAATTCCCAAGTCATACTCCATTCAGCACAAAGACTGTTGTATTAGTTGTCATTCCATGTTCTTAAGCTAAAGGGAGACAACATTCTCTCAAATTTCATTTTTGACAATCTTTTTCATTTATTTAGTGTCAAATTTAAGATTAAAAAAGTTTAGATAACACATATTTCTATTTATGTTCTTCTCTTTCTACTTTAGATTACTGAAAAAAAGAAAAGAAAAAAGATCCATGTTTCTTTTCCCAGTTTCGTGGTTTTGCCAGTATTAAGACTCCAAACATCTAGTATATCTTCTATGCCATTTTTTCTTGCCCGTGAATTATAAGGCTTCACTACCAAGATTCAGCACAATATGTGATAAACACGCAGCTGCAACTGGGAGACCACTAAGCAGACAATGATGAACAAATGGAAAAGATGGAGTTTGCATTTAACACACATAAGATTTGGAGAAGCAGTCGGGGATCGGGGCTGGCCACAAAATATTTTGATTCGAGACTGGTCTTATCTTACTTTTCCCAGAGCCATGATTACTACAAAGAAAAGCTGCATGTGATCAACCCATGTGCTTTTATCCGCAACTAGCATAGAATCTAGATTACTGACATATCTTAATCATATAGAGTTTGTCTAATCATGCTTTTTAAGAGAGGTAAAAACTGGACTTCTTGATTGTACCTGGATCGATCGGTTCTGCATCGGGCAAAGGAATTTGTCCTTAAGTACATTTTAGCTACTTTCAACTACGTAATTATCCATAGATCAAATAAAATATGCTTATTGGATTCTGTCAACTCCTCTTTTTCACAGTTTAGTCCACAAATAGATGGATCATTGGAGATAAGATTGACTCTTATGGTATGGTGGGAGTACACATTTCTACTGGCATGGGTTAACAGGCATGGGTTAACCTCTTGTTACCCCAAAACCTCAAGAAAAACTGCACGCTAGCTGTGTTCCCCTTTTGTGGGGTCTGCGGGTTCTTTTGCAACACCTCTTGGAGATGACTTAAAGGAAAGCTTGCTTGGCCTCGGCGGCCCCCAACCCTACAAAAGAAAAAGGATGAAAGATGAAAAGGAAGGTGCCTCTGGTCTGGCTTTCTCCATCTTCCTCAGTACCCAGTGGGGATAACCATCAGAATAATATTCTTTTTTCTTTCTTTTCCTCGTTCCCTGCTTTTGGATGATGTAAAAACTTTTGAATTTGCCATTGATGAACATCGATTCTCTTCCTTTCTCTTCACACCCAAAACATTCAACATCTTGGGTGGAGCAAACAAAGCCTTTATATAGCAAGTTTGGTCTAAAGATTTACACATGACAAAGAGCACGTGTTCTCTGGAAAAATAAAGTAAAGGGCAGAAAAAACACGATCTGGCCTTGCAACCCTTAATCTACCAATGGATCATAGCCTGTGCTGACACAGGAAAGCTGAGTCCAGATATTTTGTCTTTGTTTTCACCGTCAAACCGCTTTTCCTCTACCTTTTGCCTTTAGTTTTGACACAAACTGATGGTCAGGAATTGTTTTTGAAAATAAAAGATATAATGATTTTATGGAATAGATGAAACAGGTTACCGTGAATCCTCACTCCAGATGGATGGGATGGGAATTAAAGGTGAGCGTCATATTGAGCTGCAAATACTGCATTGAGTAAGCATGGGACAAGGAAAAAACTGAAAAGAATGGCAGCAGTTACTGTTCAGCGGGACATTTCCTAGCCAGCAAAAGCCTACCACATAGGTGCTCCAACTTTCTGCTTCTTTAGGGGGGATAGGTCTTTCTTTGCGTCTGTTAGAGGTAGCTGGATTTCCTTTCCATGTATCAAAATCTACAGCATTTACATATGAAGAGATATTTTTAATTGATTCTTTTTTATTTTTTTGGCTTGCATACGTATAAACATATGACTTTCTATTCTTAGCAGCTTTGATTTTGGCTTCCAAACTCGGCCAGAAAAAGAACCAAAAACCATTAAGGATAAATTAGGTAACCTAGAAATGATCTTGAATCATTCATCTTTTCAAATGAAAGTATCTTAATGTTAAGTTGTAGCTGAGAAAAACATCAAACATTGGCTGAGATGTAATGAAGCAACAGTGCAGCCTGTACCCCTGAGATGCTGAGAATTGGATTCTTTGCCCTTTAGATGATATATAGGACTCTACAAAACTACAAAACTACAGCTACACATAAGAACAATGACAAAATAGCAGCTTTTTTTTTTTTTTTTCGCCCCTCTCTAGGAAGTAGAATTAAAGCAAGAGCCTTGTTTTTCGATTTTTCCTTAAGAAAATTGTATGTTTCAAAACAACAAAAGCCTCAGTTCACTCTTCTTCATCCTCTGTCTCATATAACATCTAATCATTATGAGCGCCATGAATGACCTAACTTGCTCAGAAGGAAGCAATAAATTGCGGTGTGTAAAAGACTGGAGTAGACTAGAGGAAGAGACATTCCGAGTGTCCCACCAACCTTTTTATCAGCTATCTTTTTCTCTCCAGTCCTACTTTTCTTCCGCCCTAATTACCGTTATTGATTACCCCCATACGGCTGAGGGACGGAGCTTTATCGTAGAAGAAGAGAGAGACGATGTCGTTTGCTTGGATAGATGTTAACAAAATAGTGTCATGTCGCTGGGTTTTCCTTTGCTGTTTTGCCCTAAAAAGGGTTAAAACTCCCAAAAGTGAAACATGAGAGGGTGATGGGAGAGAGAGAGGACAAGCCAAAATCGTAAGCGAACATCAAAGGGCGAGATGAATGGAGGGGAAGAGGATTGAAAGACCTCCGTCATTCACTAACACCACCTTAGCAAGAGGCACGAGTCCAACCTTTCATTCCCATCAATCCCATTGGGCCATTACAAATTTGGTTCTCCCCGTAAGCCATCATTAAGCCCCTTTTCCCAACCTCTCTCTCTCTCTCTCTCTCTCTCTCTCTATCTCTCTCTGTGTCTTTCTCACACACTCTCACTCTCACTCTCAGTCTGTGAACGTGCCAGTAATAGTAAGTTGATCAGTGGCAGTGCAATAAACGAGGAGGTGATAAGAGCCAGCTTTCATCGGGAAGGAAAGGGTCTCAGAGACTCAGTGGAACTAGCAGAAGCGCACGTTAACACCGCGTGCAACCTCCTGTGCGTCTGAACTCTAACTCTTTCTCTCTGTCTCGCCCTAGCTGTATCTGATCTTTCATTCGGAGGGAGGCAGAGAGAGAGTAGGAGGAACTACTGTTAGTGCACAGGAGGAAATGAAAAATACCCATTTCCAAGAGAGACTGAAACCACCTTTTACAGCCCACCCAAGAAGGAAATAGAACCCTTATTTTCTGACTACTCTCCATACTCTTAGGATTTTCTGTAAAAAGACGGGAAGTTTTAGCTTAAAAACCGGGGGTACCTTTTGGGAGACAATAGTCTTTATAAGCAGGTGTGTGAGGCACACTGAAAGAGATGAGTATGTGCTTCTAGAGAAGGTGGGAGAGAGAGAGAGAGAGAGAGAGAGAGAGAGAGAGAGAGAGAATATGGAAGGAGGAGCTAGTAGTAGTGGTACTTCTTGTATGATGGGCTATGGTGACAACGATATGATGATGCCTGTGATGAATTCTGGTGGGGAAGCTAGTCATAAGCCGTTTCTTCCGCTACCTTTGAGCGACAATTCTTTCAGCCAAAGGGCTTCTGGTCTAATGTCTGAGCAAGATATTCGCAACAGCTTGGAGGCCAACGCTAGTGGTATGAGGGCCAAGATCATGGCTCATCCTCTCTTCCCTCGCCTCTTGGACGCTTATGTTGGTTGTCAGAAGGTGATGAATTTGAACTCCTACTAAATCTGAAGAATACTCCTTCACGTGATTACCATTCTCCCTCACTCTCTGCCCAAGTCACGCGAACAGTTGAAATACTAGCATATTTTTTCTTCTTTTTATGATCACAATACAAGCTTTGGTGGTCCACAAAGAAATAATCAGAAACCCGTTCTTAATTTAAACCTTCAATGAACAATCAGTCCTGTTTATCATGCTGGTCTGTGTCCCATATTTTCCTGTGTACCCATCCTCTCTTTTTCTTTTTTCACCCCCACCAGGTTATTTGCATGGCAAAGTTTTTCTGATTTTCGATAAACACTGATGATCGTAGGTTGGAGCACCTCCTGAAGTGCTGGCTAGATTAGAGGAGGCCTGTTCTAACTCTGAAGCTGCTATGGGAGGTAGGTCGGGAACAGGTTGCATAGGTGAAGACCCCGGACTGGATCAGTTTATGGAGGCGTACTGCGAGATGCTAAGCAAGTACGAGCAAGAACTCTCTAAGCCCTTCAAGGAGGCCATGCTTTTCTTCTCAAGAATCGAGCGCGAGCTCAAAGCCCTAACTGTTTCTTCGTCAGATACTGGCGGTGACATTCTTAACCCTCTTTTCTCGTTCATCTATTTTCATTGCTCCTCAATCATTGTCTAACGGATTCCGTGGGTAAAGCGAAAGGTCAATATTTTTCGTGGGGAGAGAGGTCCTTAGTTTGTGTGAACTTTCGTGGAAAAAGAAGAATGCAGACCTGTAATCAGTTTGATCAGCCTATGAACAGGAAAGCTTTTGTTTAGGGACTAGAGGGTACTAGACGGCGAGATAGATATCTGCAGATTTGATTCTCGTCCGTTTGTCCTTGTCCAGAGGTCCGATGTTTTCTGAAGAGTCGGAACTTCCATTCCTTCTAGCCTTTTCCGGTTTCCTTCTTTTTCTTTTTTGTCTAACTTAAAGTCAACCAAAGGAGTAATGAGATAAGAAGTTGCTCGAGAGTTTCAGGAAACTTTTACAAGAAAATCGAAAGCTTTTCAAGCTGCCTAGGTTTTCTGGAAACATAGAGATGCTGGATGCAGGAAAGGAAAAGTGAAAAAAAGGGGGGTAAATGTTGTAGTTGTAAAACGTTCAAGGTCATGTTTTCCTTTAAAAGTTCACTGCTGTTTGCGTGCGACTGGTGAAGAGAGGAAAATTCATCATCGGATTTAAGAGCTTAAGAAGCACTTTCATTATTATGTTCATAGAGAAACTTGTATGCAAAAAACAATGAAAATCTAATCTGATGTGGGAGGGAGGTAAAGGATTCGTGCAGTAAGTCTTTTTGCCAGAGTCATATACGTTTGAATGCCCGTAATATGATTAGGGTTTTTCAGTAGTTGAAGGTTGCTTCCTCCTGATTGTCGACTGGTTTTGGACATTGACAGTTTTTGGAACCAAAGCGTTATTATTGGGACATCAACCTCTTCGGTGAAATTGAATCCATTCGTCCTGCTGTTGAAGAGGACAATTGTTTTCTTAAAAAGAGTGTAGTTGATTGGTGGAACTCGACTTGGTCTCTTAATGAACCATAAATGGTTTTCAACGTACAGAAACTCATGTCTTTTCCAATGCATGTCTTGTCATGAGCTTTTATTTACTTGCATGGATCTTTCTTCCGCTTTCCTTTTCTCGGTTCCAATGACATCCCTTGTGGTTAAGACTAATTCGAGAAGAGTCTACAAAATAGATAGTAAATGGACTTTCTCTTGTCAAGTTCCCACTCGTTCTCTCAGTTTAGGCCTACGAGAATGAGTCAAATTTTGGACGAGTATTTGTTCAGTGAAATCAAGCTTTGGCTTGCACAAAAAACTACTGTGAATTTCATAATGAAGTTTTGTTTTTGCGGAATTTGGGGCAAGTTGCGAAATCTTGTGCTTTGTTCTGTGCATTTGAACCATTAGTAGACTTAGAAAAATTGATTAGCAAAGCAACCATCTTGAGATTTGGTTTATTTAGTTTATTATTTGTCAAGGAACCTGAATTTATGATGATCAGATTGACTTTGCGTTTAATGTCATATTCTATTGCTGCATGGTTTCTTGCGTTTAGCTTTCCATCGTAAATTGGAACATGCTGTGTCAACCAAAAGTGCATGGTTTGCTGTATAAGTTTATTATCACTTCTGTTTTCGCAGTATATAGCTTGAAACATGTCTCTTCTTTTGAACAATTTATGGTTCTAATGGTTGGAGTCAATGACATGTTGCACATGGGTACTCCTGATACCACAAATCCCTTGCTGATTGTGACAATTCGACATTGTTCTTGTTGCTCCAACATCGGCTTGGATTCATTTATTCTTTCGAATAATGCTTTGAAATATGACATTCTTCAATTATACATTTGACATGATAATTGTATGTAATAATATAAGAGGCACAGTCCATTTCCCCGGGCTATCTCCCTTCTCGACCAGACGAAGGGGATATGAATTCCCCAATTCTAAAAGCCTCCAGACTTAAGCAGATTATGCAGTTACTTTACCCAATATGTTACTCCCCATGTGTCTGCTAAATCCAAATGAATCGAACCTAGCCCTCTCTTTGTTTTGTTTATTAGTTTTCATGCTTATGGCAAACCTGTCAGGACCTTGTGTGGTTTAGGTAATTCAATCGTCTTTTATGGTTGATATTCTACTCAAATGTTTGGCTTTGCTTTACTTTCTTCAATTTGTCTGCTATCTCAATGTGACAATACAAAATTAATGCCTCTAATTAATTTTCTCGCAATCTGCTGAGGTCGAGTCTACTAATTTAACATACAATGTGCTATATCTGCTTCATATATATACACCGATTTTAAAGTGGCCACTGTCATATAACTTTACTCGATAAACATTTGATGAGTTATTAGAAGCAGTTGTGACTTAGAATTAAAATGTGCCATGAAATGGATTCTGCTGATGCACATGGTTATTTGCTTATACTCTTGGCTTGTGCTTCTGGTGATCTTTTAGGTCGAACCGGATATGGTGAGGAGGAGGATGCAACTGACAACGTTGTAGATCCTCAAGTTGAAGACCAGGAACTGAAAGTTCAGCTTCTGCGCAAGTACAGTGGATATTTAGGCAGTCTCAAACAGGAGTTTCTGAAGAAGAAAAAGAACGGGAAACTGCCAAAGGAAGCCCGACAGCGGCTGCTGGAATGGTGGAGCAGACATTACAAGTGGCCATACCCATCGGTATTATCTAAATCCATGTTCATTTATTTTGGTTTTGTTGCTTCCTTCCTTCAAGCTTGTTTCCTTTAAATTGCTCATCCTTGAGCCCTAAAGCTTTCCAAAAGGAATGCATTTTTATGTTCTTTTGATAATGAGGCCGGCTACGGTAAACCTTTAGCTTTCTGGTCCTTGCTATTCATAGTTATTTGCCGACTTCTGGTATGGTTCTTGATGGGGAATCACAAGAGATGTATATGTTCTTCTTGATTATGCAGGAGTCCCAGAAGGTGGCTCTTGCAGAATCCACAGGTCTAGATCTGAAGCAGATTAACAACTGGTTCATCAATCAGAGGAAGCGCCATTGGAAGCCTTCAGAAGATATGCAACTTGTTGTGATGGACGCCAATCATCCCCACTACTACATGGATAACGTTATGTACAACACGTTTCCGATGGATTGCACACCTATGCTCCTTTGATGACATTCTCGTAATCGCCGTCACAATGTAACCGTGTCTTGACACTTATATGTAAGTGCTCGACAATTCAGAAGTCTTGTCGAGAGTGCATGTATGATAATTATCTTCGTTTACGCTTTAGCACCTAGCAGGATTGGCCAAGAGACGCATGCGTTTGTTATTTTTATGGATTTGACAGTTGAAGCAAGTATATCTTTAGTCTAGTGCGTGCCACTCGGATGTGGGTTACCATATAGTCCCATCTTTTTGATAATAGGTCTAGAAGGACGGCATGAATCTTGCAGGGGACAGATTTAACGCCGAAAGTTGATCATGAGATCATATGATGCTGCATAATCGTCGTCTTTCTACTGTAATCTTCATAGGCAACCTGTTTTTTGAGTGGTAGCGTCATGATAAGCTTGTTTTTGGAATCTGTTGACAACTTTCTCAGTCGTCGATCCTCCTTTTCTCTGTTCTCTCTCGAAAGCATGATGCACGTAAGTAGTATAGCGATTTCCTTACAAGACTTTCTACGTAGAAATCTTTGTACCTTCTGTTCATGCTTTTAGGGTACTCGTCCATGTTTTTATACATGTTAGTGTTGTCTTCTGTGCACACATAATTGGAAGTTTTGCAACTTCTGCATTTTCCTGGGTTCTGGTTTTACACTTTGCTAGCGGCGACGGGCCCGGAAAGGGAACGAAACTGATGAAATGGTTATGCCCCCAGAACACACGAAAGAAGGAAAGGTCCAGTGACAACGACCTGTCGACACGGACCTTGTCTACCTAAATTGTTCCGCTGTCATGTTGTCATGCTTCCCTTCTGCTTCCTGTTACTCCCGCAGGAAACTGCAATCAATTTGACCAAAACCCTCTGCATTCCACGAGATTCCCATTTCTGTAAAGAATAATCTTCTGTCCTGCTTTCATGGGGGGATCAATATACTTGAGAAAACCCCCACTTGCTTGCTTGCCCAGAAAAGAAAGAAAGAGGACGCAGTTGGGTGGGACAGTTCTTCATTACAATTGAACATATTTGTTTAGCCAACAAAAAACAAATATAACAAAGTGTTGACCAGGGCATGGAACAGCTGTTCCTCTACCTTCTCAACCCTTTGTAAATTCAACTATATGATAAAAGTAGTTCAGACTCGATCCATGTTATAACATATTGTTGTTTTTAGTGTTCTCGGTATACATTCTTGCAAGCCGTCACTTTGTCTATAGTTGACTGGGAATATAAATTAAAGGGTAAAAGTAATATAAGCATAGAATAAGTCTTCGCTATGTTGAGAATAAAAGTTATACACTGAAAGGAGAAAATTTTTGGGTTAAGTTTTAAGTTAAACTTTAAATCTATACATATGATATTATAGTTTAATTATTTTGTTTCAATTCTCATTTAATTTTAAACTTTACAGATATGTTTGGTATACAAAAAAATATTAAAAACATAAGTCTAAATTAGAAAAATACAATCTTTAAATAATGTTTAAATATTAGAACTTATTTTTTAGTAGCATCTTTGATTCTAGATTCTTTTTCTTGTGATCTCATCTTTGAAGATTACAAAATGGTGAAGTATCATTCTCTAAACATTAACGCCAAAACTACTTCCTAGAATCTTTGACTTCTGGTGATGTTGGTGGTTTATTCTGAACTTCTTTTCTAAGTCCTTAAATTAGAAACTTATTGTTTGACGTTCCTTTTAGGTGGTCCGAAGTTTTCCATCCATGTTGCCTGGTCCAACTCTCCTTTTTGTCTTCGATGTTTTTAGCTAACTTAGTAAAAAGGGTCAGATAAGACAGCAAGTAGGTGAATTTTTGAGTGACGAGAAGTAATTGCATTTTCTAAATTGAAAGAAAAACAATTTATTTATTGATTTCTCAACATTTGAAAATCAATAAAACTCATAAATATATTTTAAAATCCAGAAGATTAACGTCGTTTGTGTTAGAATTATTTGGTAAATTTCCGTGGAAATACTTTCGCTTTAACAAAGTTTGATGTTCGTGTTTCGCAATGCCTTTTGTGTAGATCGTTCTCGAAAGAGTTTCTCGCGGCGACAGATGTCGACTCTACTTCCGAAAGAGTCGGTGCAAAAAACTAGCGTTAATGACGAGACTGCGAACGCACATGGCAACGGGTCCATTGCCATGTTAAGTGTCTATTCACTTACATGATCATGCCCGAAGGTACCACCGCGCATGCAGTGCATGCATGAATGAGTGGAAGATGATGGATGATGATGTGGTCATCCACCTTGTTCCCCATCGCATCCCAACAAATCTCTCTCTCTCTCTCTCTCTCTCTCTCTCTCACAGTTTCTAGGGTTTCTCAACCTGTCCCCTTCTGAATCCAAACTCTGCTTATCTCTTTCCTAAAACCCCACAAAACTTCCTCATTTCTACCATAGTCCTATCCATTTTGCTCACATTCTCTCCCAGTCAAGCTTCTCTTCCGCGTCAAACCCCAAAACTTTTCCATTTTTGGGTGAGATAAGCTAAACCCCCAACCCCACCATTCATGGCCAAGACCAAGCCTGGCAAGAAAGACCTTGACTCTTACACCATCAAAGGCACCAACAAAGTCGTCAGACGTACTCTCTCTTTCGCTCACTCTCTCTGTTTGTGTTTTGGTTGGGAGCGGGCGGGGAACTCTGTAATTCTTATTTGTTTCTGAAATCCCAGAACTAAATCGCTAGCTCAACACAAGCTTCTTTGGCTTTGGTTGTTCCTGTCGAAGAAACCCCACATTTTTTTGGTTTGAATTTAGGCTCAAAACCCGGAATTTGTTTATGGAATCCAAATGCACAAACGCGGCCTCCTCTGGTTTTGGGGCTTCGCTGTATAAAAACCCAGGATGTATTCTCAATTTTATGCTCAAAAAACCTAGAATTTCTTTTATGCACAGTCATTTCTGAAGATCCAAATCTTTGTTTTCTGCTGATGGTTCTGGGAAAGAGAAATTTCTTGCTTTGGATTGCATTAATGGCGGATTAATTTTGTGGCAATTTTGCAGCTGGAGATTGCGTTTTGATGCGACCATCTGACTCCGATAAGCCTCCTTACGTGGCGCGTGTGGAGAAGATAGAAGCCGATCACCGTAACAATGTGAAGGTTCGGGTCCGATGGTATTATCGGCCTGAGGAGTCAATTGGGGGGCGGAGACAGTTCCACGGGGCCAAGGAGCTGTTTCTGTCCGACCACTATGATGTGCAGAGTGCGCACACTATTGAGGGCAAGTGTACAGTGCACTCATTTAAGAACTACACTAAGCTTGAGAATGTTGGAGCTGAGGATTACTTTTGTAGGTTTGAGTACAAGGCTGCCACTGGCGGGTTCACGCCGGACCGTGTGGCCGTGTGAGTTTTTCTGGGGTTCTGAGTGATTTTTTGAGTGATTTTGATAATTTTCGTGATTGCGTTTGATTGGATTTTGAGTTTTTCTCGGGTTTTGATTGTGTTTGGTATTGGTGGTTGAAGTAATGCTTTTTCTTGGCGTATGGATTTGAAGGTATTGCAAGTGTGAAATGCCATATAACCCAGACGATCTAATGGTGCAATGTGAGGGATGCAAGGACTGGTAAGTTAGTTGCAAGTTATTTCTATGTTTTATGATGAATGCTGGCTTATTGTATGTGTGCTTTTTCGCTGGTCTAGATAACTTATGTTAGCCTTTGCTGTTGAGTTTCTCTCATGAAGTTGTTTTGCACAAATATTCAAGTGGTTAGGTGTTGTAGTTATCGTTTGATATCGTAGATGACTATGTAGTCACTTATGTTTCAAGTTGTTCGTTTGTGTTGCTCTTGGACTTGGGAATGATTTTGGGAACTGTACTATTTCCGCTTGACTAAGGCATTCCTGTTATTGTACTTGAAATGATTTATCAGCTCTATTTTTCAAGGCATTCTTGTTAGGCGGGTGTTGGGACGTTGCCAGGGAGGACTTAATTTCTAGTGCCATGTGAACCGGTTTTCAGAGGTGATTTTTGTTGGGAATTTTCTCTTCAACTATTGCACACAAATATAATGGAAATCTGCCCAAAATCTGCCTTTGTTTTGTTAGCGAATGCTTTGAGCTTACACTATCTGGTAGGATCAATGGAGCATGTCAAATGTTTCATGATGTGGTTTGTTTTAAGGATCATTTTAAAGTGACGTGTTCTTCTTGTTTAAGGTAAGGTCTACTTTTTCTTCTTAGAGCAAATTGCTGTAAGAAGGATTGCAAATGCATAGAGTTCAGCTTCGATAGGCATTATTTTCCAAATAATTGAAGTAAATTGGCAGGATTTATTAGCTCCCTTTGGGCAGAAAAAAGTGTCCTTGCTCACCTACGCAACCCTGTATGCTAGGATTCCTTCCCCCCCCCCCCCCTTCTCTTTTTTGGGGGTCTTTGTGGTTGTTGTCTTTATAAATGGTAAGCTGCCAAGTTAGTGGGACATATTTGATTTTCCTGATTTAGTTTGCTAGCATCATATTGCTCCATACGTAGTTTAGTTTGTTGGACTTCAGGTAAGCAATTCCTATAGCCCCTCGCCGCTTAATCGCACTTAAATCTTGTGCTTTTCGTGGAGAGGATATCTTTGTTGACTAAGAAATCTGCTGTGGTTCACTGGAATTTTTTGCTTTCATTTTTGTTGTGATGTCAGTAGCAGTATGTGAGAATGACCTAAATTTTTGTAATGTTTGTTCAGTTTTTCATTTGGTTTGATTTTAAAGTTTGTGGAATATGATAGAAGTAATCAATAGTCCCCTTATACTTTGACATGTACATAAGCAACTATCACCTAGAAAGAAGTGAAACAAAATCATATCACAATTCAAAAGGATTGAATTAAAATGTGAGCACTTGAGGCGTGGATTGTGGATATATTTCGTAAGAAAAATTAGTGAATTTAAAAATATTAGCTAGAAATAAGTGAAATAAAGTTCTACGGGATTCCCTAATTCAGAAACCTTAGATGAAAGTCTTGCAGTTTTAACTAAATATGTAAACTTGCAAGTTGTAGAAATGTCCCACTGAACCAAAATTTTCAGATTTTACCATCAGTTATGCATCGTAAGTGAAGAAAAAATTCAGAGCTAAATCAATAGAGGAAACTCGCATATCTCTTTATTAACTCATGTGTCTAGTTTTCAGATCAACAAAAACAATAGTGAGAAGTCTTGGAACTCCATCTAGGGAATCACTTAGTCTTATTGGTTTGAAATTCTTTCAAAACCCAATGGGATTTGTATTTAGTGAAATGGCTTGTTATCTTTCAGTTGACACTCCAGGGTGTCAAGTGCTATAATAATAATAGTAATCATGTTTTCTATATCACTATATTTCAGGTTTCATCCTTCTTGTATGGGTATGACCATTGAAGAAGCAAAGAAATTGGATCACTTTTTGTGTTCTGAATGTTCTTCTGATGATGATGCCAAAAGATCCTTGAATGCATTCCCAGTGTCACCGTCAGTTGAGGCAAAGGTTAGAACACCTACATTCTTTCCGTTCCTTGGCACATGTGTTCCCATGTGCATGTTTGCGTGTGGTCCATCTTTTTTTATCTACTTAAGTCCAGAAGCATGTTGTTCTAGATTATTCTGTTGGGCTTGCTGGTTAAATTAATTTTCCCCGAGTATTGGTCAAAGCTGCTTGTTAGTATTTCGTCTGATTGATCTTCCAGTTGGAAGTTTGGTCTGTTCACTTCTCTTGGGACTTTATAGCAAGAAATACCATGGAAGTTATTCCATTTTTCCTAAGTCTCATTAGAGCTCAATGTGAGAATGGATTAAATATCAGAGATTCTTTCCTTTGAGGATGTTGGGTACATTGTCTTTCCTATTCATGAGATTTCATCATTCTAGATTGTAACTATCATTAGAGAATGTAAGGCCAGGCTGCATTAATGAATTCCTGCAATTAAGCCAAGGCATGCTGTATTGTTGAAGTTGCTAGGCCTTGGAGGACGCATACTTATGACTGAAAGTTGGAACAAGCTTCAATCTGAAAGTGGAGTACAATGCATAGATTACGGTTTAATATGTGCTGAAAGTAATTGAATCTTGGTGTTTTTGTTCTTTAGCGCAAGTGTGCATTTTAGATCTAGAGATGGCATGTGAAAGGATTTACTGGGACGTATGATGTCCATTACATTCTAATTGCTATTAAGTTATGTGTTTCACCTGTGTCAGAAGTTTCTTAATGCAGTAATCAGTCTATCCAAGTTTTTAGTTGAAAGGGAAGAAAATAAGTTTTTGAAATGCTGTTTGAAGCACAACGAGATACACATGATTCAAGAAAACAGGTCTTTTTCTTGAGGGATCATTGAGAATGTTCTGACACGAGATAGATATAATTCTGCTCACGTGTTTTTGGTAGTTCTGTTGATTCTATTATTTTGAACCTCTTGCAAATGTTCATGCTAGGTGGAGCCAAAGCGCAGGAAGAGATAACTGATTGTGATGCTCAGTGGGGAGGTACTCATTTCTTGCTCGCCTCCAGTATTGTTGTTGTTGTGTGATGTGGAATTGTACAGTGCGGAGAAGATACTGTGCTTGCACAAACCAAAAGGCTTTTCTTATTTTACCATGTTCAAATGTTTGTATGTGTGCTAGCCTTAGGAGACGACTTTGTGATCTTTAAATGTCCTCAGAGTGCAAGATGTGCAAAAAACGCCCGAATCTTATTTAATTGCAGAACACAGAAGAACACAAAACCATAAATTTAGGCAAAAGAGTGACTCTGTTGCGATGTCCTTACTGCCAAACATTGTCACCTTATTGGTATGGGTCACCATAACTGTAGTAGCCGATTATTACTCACCTTACGATCCTTGTCGAAGGAAAAGAAGATAGAAGAGGGATGGGTGGGGAATGTTTCCCTTAAGATCAATGGAATGCTGATTCTGTTTGATATAGCTCTACAGACTTGGGTTTCTGTTTTTTTCTTTTCTTTTTTCTTTTTTCCTTTACTAGGATTTTTCAATTCTTGGAGTTTACGGGCACTGCCTTGGTCCTTAGGCAGGCTGCCGGTAGAACTGATGGTTGTCATCAGTAAGACTAGAAGCTTGGTGAAGCTGGGTTCTGTTGAATCAGTCTGTCCTTCCTCTGGTTGATTTTCAAAACTTGGAAGTCCTACTCCAAACAGTTGAATTGCTACGAAGATCAGAAGATAACATAATTGCACCTACTATCTTACCAGGTGGAGGATCATTCCGAGGAAACGTAAGACCATCATCAGAAGTGCTTCGCACTTCCTTACAAGCAAATTTGTATCCCCATTTTGCCATTTTATATGATGTTATTTGTAGTTGTACATTGTAGAGTTATCAGGGAGGTCCAGGATGTCACGGCATAAGCAATAGAGAAAATTTTCTTATGGGTACAGGGAAAATGATGTGGATAATGCTGTCCTTTTATGGTTTCAGCTACGTCATTCCATATGGAGTTGAGATAAGTGCCATGTACAGAATCCATTCTGAAACCATGGCAACAGTGTGGGATTTGGATCGCCCATAAAAGCTTTAACTTTCAGAATCATAAACGTCGGTACCCACTGCCTTATCTGGTTAAGCTTGTAGCTTCAGTTTATCCGGAACAGCTGCTTAACAATAAAAGGGGAACAACAAATTGGAGAGGAGGCCCAGGACTTGTCACTTCCGAGTTTCTTAATTTGCCAACAAACCTCAATTATTGGCTCGGAAAGAAAAAGCATTTACCACTTTCTTAATTATGATTTTGTCGAGATTTCGTTTACGAGAGAGATAATGGATATGTAAGTGCCATATGTTAAACAAATAATTGACATATAAATCAAGTATAAATATATGCAAGTTATTCTCTCATGTTGAGAAAATATCTAAAAGGAGCCAAAGGAATTATAAATAAATGCTAGGATTAGGTTATCCACCGTATCCTGTGGGAACGAGTGATACTAGAGGGACATACTTTGTGGTGTTCTTTTCAACTTCCAATGGCAATGAGTCATAAATGTCATGCTATTCTCTTGAACAATCATTTTTGCGTACGCTGCATTAACTTTTAGAAAAATGATGTTGAAACCTATGACTTGTTGTTTGGAAAGATGGTTGAGGAGCTCTATTGACCTTCACAAATGGAGTCATAGACCTCCAAAATTGACTTTTGGTGAAAATGGTAATATTCTATAACCCATTCTGTGGAGGTTGTTTTCATGACTTTTACATGTAGTAGATGGTTTTTTTGTTTTTAAAAAAAAAATATTATAACACATGCACCTAAGTGCCCGCACGGAATGTCGAGTCTCAAACCTAATGGTTGAAATTCTTCCTAATTTGATTAAGCAACATGTAGTAGATGGCTGAGGATGTGAAATCTATAGTCTTTAGTTCTGCCCAAATCAATGCAATGTTGATTTGTTCATTGAGTTTTGCAAAATGTAGGAAAAGGTAAAAGGAAAAGAAAAAGGTGGTAAGTATGGTTGTCTGATCTTTTAGGATTTTTTGACATGGTCGTGGCCACCATAACTTGCCGCCAGACTGAACCCTATTCAACCTTTGTCAGTGCGTGTACGTGGGAGCGGAATTACAATCCACGCCCTCGCGCACGGCATGACCAGGTCGCGATTGTCCGCACCACCGGTTCAGAAGCTTTTTGTGTAGGTCCAAGGTGATTAAACAAGCAAGACATGTTTGAGATGCCTGTGAAATTGTACCATAAAGTCCTCCACTTTTCATTCCGACATCTAATCAGAAATGGTTGGCGTCACAGTATATGATAAAAAAAAAAAAAAACTGGAATCTTGCGTTCATCAAGCAGCTTTTGACCTGTGCCTCACACGTCTCTGCAAAATCTCCAACCCACTATGGTCAAGAAATCAAGTAACCGTGTAAAAGCTAAATAAGAAAGGGAAAGCTAAGAGTCATGTTCCCCAATCCAGAAGAAGATAAAAAGAACTTGAAACAGCAGATAGCAATGGTTTGGTTGAAATCAGATGGCAGATGACATGGGAAATTAGCAGAAGCAGACAGATATGGTTGTGGGGCTGGGTTACATGCCTTCCTCAGAAAGTAAGACGAACAAAAGCAAAAAAAAATCTAATGCAAAAATATCTGACAGACACCAACATTTGCAAATATCTGACAGACACCAACATTTGGATCATCTGTTGGATTAGGAGAGAGGAGAGGAAGAGGACGACCTCCTCAAACGCCCTGAGTCTTACTCCAGTTACTGAGTCAACCCAAATGGTCCAATCCACAGGCACCGGATACAGTGGGACCCGCCTCCATCTGCAGTCTGGGATGCCATTTGGGTCCATTATCTCTGCTCTCCACATCACACGCAAACGTTTCAAAAAGAGGATATAGAAGGGATTTACTGTTTCTACTGCTGCCTTCTTCTTTCATTTCATCATTCAAGTGCAACTTGGCCAATCCAAAGCTGCCGGGCGAGGGGATTCTGATAATAGATTTGACGGCCATTTTCAAATTTTCTATTTCTCGTTTTATCTCTTGTGTTCTGTACTTTCTTTCTTTCCCTCTCTCTCTTTCCGCCCCTCTTTGAACACGGTTGGACCCAGAAGAGCTTACCAGTTGGAAAAAGGTTCCTTTTTTCAGCCTAGATTTTCTTGGGGTTCTCGCATTTTCTCTCGTTTTCTCACACTTTATTGGATCTCTTCTATTGTGTAGTCAATGTAAGTGATTCCCTCTTCGCTTATCTCCTCAATTCCGTCACGGGATAAACAGTCTTTCATCAATCCCAAAAGTTACAATTCTGAATCTGCTCTGCAATTTTGAATTCTGAGGCTGTAAATGCATAGACCCATTACAGTACTAGTTTCTGCTTAGGGTTTTGCTTCTTACTTTTCCTTCTGGGCGCCCTTTTTCAACTTCCTGTGTTTTGTAGTCAATAGTTACGGGAATACTCGAGGTCTGTGCTATTTCTTGGAGGAGAGTTCCGCTGTTGTGTTGAAAAATTAGGCTTGGGGTTAGGGTTTTAGGGTTTTCTAGATATGATTAAACAGATATTCGGTAAACTTCCTCGAAAACCCTCAAAGTCATCGCACAACGAGTCGAACAATGATGGAGGGGTCAATGCCCTCTCGTCGATGGACTCGCTTTCTGGACCCAACTCCGCTAATGGCTCGAAAGCCTCTTCATCGTCTTCGAAATCTTCACATTATGGTTCTGGCGGGTCGCGCATGAGCAATGGGACTCTTGCCCCTCACTCTTCAAGTCAGAACAAATCGAATCAAGGGAAAAAATCAGCTGCAAATGTGGTCCAAGCGGGTCCTATGTCGGCTTCGGGGGCATATGAGGCTTTGCCAAGTTTTCGAGATGTTTCAAGCTCGGAAAAGCAGAGTCTATTTATTAAGAAGCTGAATATGTGCTGTGTTGTGTTCGATTTCAATGATTCTGGAAAAAATCTTAGAGAGAAGGATGTCAAGCGGCAGACTTTGCTTGAGCTCGTTGATTATGTTTCATCGGTCACTTCGAAGTTCAATGAGGTGGCAATGCAGGCGATCACAAAGATGGTGGCGACCAATTTATTCCGAACACTTCCATCTCCGAATCCCGATGGCAAGGTTCCGGAAATGTATGACGCGGAAGAGGAGGAACCGACAATGGATCCTGCTTGGCCTCACCTTCAGATAGTGTACGAATTTTTATTGAGATTCGTGGCTTCAGCGGAGACAGATGCCAAGCTTGCTAAAAGATACGTCGACCATTCGTTTGTGTTAAGATTGCTTGATTTGTTTGATTCTGAGGACCAGCGAGAGAGGGATTATTTAAAAACGATTCTCCATCGCATTTATGGGAAGTTCATGGTGCATCGACCGTTCATTCGGAAAGCCATCAACAATATCTTCTATTGTTTCATTTTTGAGACAGAAAAGCACAATGGGATTGCTGAACTGCTTGAAATATTGGGCAGCATAATAAATGGATTTGCTTTGCCTTTGAAGGAAGAGCACAAGCTGTTCCTCCTCCGTGCTTTGATTCCCCTTCATAAGCCGAAGTGTGTATCTTTGTACCATCAGCAACTTTCATATTGCATAACTCAGTTTGTAGAGAAAGATGCCAAGCTGGCTGATACGGTGATTCGAGGTTTTTTAAAGTATTGGCCTGTAACTAATAGTTCAAAGGAGGTAATGTTCCTTGGTGAATTGGAAGAAGTTCTTGAAACCACACAAGGAACAGAGTTCCAGCGCTGCATGGTCCCTCTTTTCCGTCAAATTTGTCGCTGCCTCAACAGCTCACACTTTCAGGTACTGGTTTTTGGATCTTCTTTCTAGATTGCTCTAGCATACAAACCGTCAGCATTGGCCTCCGCTCTCTTTTATCCTTTTCTATCTGTTCCTTTTTGTTTAGAATTTAAACTTCTCTTACATTGGGCCGTTATTCATGATGATAATTCTAATTGCATCTGCATTGGACTAGGATATTGAATTGGGGTTTTGGATTTTTGCATTAACATTTTATTATCAATACCTCTTACCACTTTGGAGTGTCAAAGATGGCATCTTTGATGTTTTGTTTGGATTCTTACCTGAATGAATCTGTGGATATCCAATATTTTAGATTTTGGATGAAGTTTCTGGTTGTATGTCTTTTTGAGCTGCACCGGACCTGTCACGATTTGATGGATAATGAGGAAATTTTTTTTGCTTGTATTCTATGTTTAGGAATGGTAAAAAGTCTTCATATAACTTAATTTATGTGGAGAAATAAAATGGGGCTTCAATTTAATGCACTAAGAATTGAAGTCCTGAGCATAACACGATATCTGAAGGTAGGAATTCCGTCACAGATTCATCAAGGACACCTATCTTTGCGTCGAACTTTGCTTTGTCAAAGAATTTTCTTTCCGTCCGTGAGTATTGGGGTTGTGAGGATAAGGGTTTATATATATGCTTAGTCGTATTCCTTCAATTCTGTGCGCTAAACGAGATTGTGGTCTGAGTTCTTGAAAATCTCCTGTTCTTATGTTTTGTTTTGCGAACTAGTTTCTGTAGCATTAACTTCCTTATTGCGAGGACACTTATAGTCATTTCTACTTTTAGTGCTGTGAGGAAAATGACATTGCTGGTTTGTCTAACCAAGGTACATCTCCAGACAGAAGGTTTTGTTCTGAGAAGACCTCTCTCTCTACTATAGATGCATGTACTGGTATTTCCTTATTATATGGGAAATTTCAGTTAAAATATGTGATATGGAATAAAAGTGGAAAGGCTGGCCTTCCCTAACGAGGACTTCTGTGTTTATAGCAGATGCAAATTCTGTTTTATACATTTAATGGTACTTCCCATTTAAACTCTTCTAATGTTGCAATATTCAGTCTATATTGTGCCAATCAATTCTAGCCAAATGATATAATCCTTCCCCTCTTAAAAATAACGTGAAGGTGAGGTCATGGGTACGTGACCAGTGGCTACATGTATAACTTACTAGAAAGATAAGAATAAGAAAAGTGCCACCACTTCTGGGTCATGGAAGGTTTTGATGTGATAAGATGGAGGGATAGGAACGTGAAATATTACATCATTCCTTATCGACGATGCAGGCTTTAGCCTATAAGAGTAATAAAAAAGGCATATTGTCTAATCTGAGTTATTATGTAAAATCTCCATGTATGAGTTGTGAAGACGGTGGCTGATTGATGTTGGAAAGAGTGGGCATTGTATTTCTTTAGTAGCTGGGAAAGCTATATAATTTGCAGCTATTACATGCACCTGCCTGCATAGATTAATCACATTAGAAATTCGTACTCTATACTAAATTGACTGTTATCATTTTAGAGCTTCACTTTCTCCTCTTCCTGCAATTGCTTTGCTTGTTTCCCTTTTATTTTGGTTTAATCAATTCTAATAAGGAAAAAACTCTCAAAGAGTGTCAATGTCAAAGATCATGAATATAACTGAATAGTTTTCACTGGCAGGTAGCTGAACGTGCATTGTTTTTGTGGAACAACGATCACATAAGAAATTTAATCATACAGAATCGTAGTGTGATTTTGCCTATAATTTTCCCAGCTTTGGAGAGAAATACACGGAGTCACTGGAACCCAGCTGTCCAGAGTTTGACATTGAATGTGAGGAAAATATTCTCTGATGCCGATCAAGCTCTCTTTGATGAGTGCTTGGTCAATTTCCAAGAAGAAGAAGTAAAGGAAAGGGAGTCACAGGGAAAGCGGGAATCAACCTGGAGGCGCTTGGAAGATGTGGCAACCTCTAAAGCTGTAAGCAACGAGGCTCTGCTTATCTCAGGATTTGTCTCTTCAGTCGCCATTGCTACCAGCACAAAGCCTCCTACTACTGCAGCTGGTTGAGCCAGAGGACATGCATGTTTCTATGGTTGAACGAAGGGATTGGGAGGAACTCAGTTGGCTCGTTCTGAGATTTTCTGGGATCACTTACCTTGAGCTTCTATTAGAGTATATCTTGTGAAAAGAAAAGCAAAGGTGGAGTTTTCTGGCATCGCCTGCCTTAAGCATGGAGGTGTGTGTATCATAAGGGGTTTGGAAAAGAGAGGTGGTAGTTCGGATTCTTACCTGAGTAACATTTTATTGTACTTTGATGCAAACACGGTAACTTTTGTGCTATAACCTGTGTATTTTGTAGCCTTTCAGAGTGGTGGTTGTCTCGAACGTATATATAAATCTTCTTTAAAAATTTTAATATTCTGAGTCCTTGATGTTTTATCTCTGTTTTCCTGATCAGAAGCTCTGTTTTTGAATGCTTTTACTTAACTAATTCAACCTCACTGCACCGCACCTCATGAGTTGTTTCATTATTGTTGGAAATTTTGCAAACACAAGCTCGAATATTATTATGATGACTTACTAAATGATACATCATTGGTAAGGTTTTTCAACCTCCATAGTTTTAGACAATGGAAGAGAAATTTAATTAACAGTTATATTTTCTAGCCCTGCATGCAAAATTAACATTGCCATCATGACAAACTCAGGCAACATTGGTCTCAAACAAGTCCTTGATGGTAATGTACATTACTTCAACTAAGCAAATAGGAATAAACAAGATAAAGCCTATAAAGGGAGGACAGTTGCAGCATATGTCTTGACATTCTGTGCCCTCAATCGTCGCCGTATGCTCTAAAGCTGTAACGCTCTTGGTATGGAGCATTGAACCAGAGGTCTGCTTCAAACCACTTGGGGTATCGAACAAGGTCTCCGGCCATAAATTGCATGAACTTCTTGCTCCCTTCAGGCACCACTCGCACCTCCCCTTCCTCAATGTAAACCAACTGGTCCACCTGCCAGTCCCACGGCAACTTGCACTTCCCTGTTTTCCAGACTGACCATCTTGAGACGCCAAGCTCTTCTAGCCGCTCTTGGGACACTTTTCTTTCAACCTTCACGCCGTACAATTCCTCTAAGGATTTCTCTACTCGCATTGCCTTTACACGACACGACCGCCCAATGCCACCACTCAACTTTCTACAGTCTCTGCTGATGGAGTTGATGGAGGAGCAACCGAACATTGAGGGCATGTTCATGGTTGCCATGCTTATGCTGCTCAACCTGCAGCAAGCAAAGTATTAGAGGAAATTTATAGCAGTTAATAATGTTGTACTTTCTGTAACTTCTCAAAAACCAACACCATTTAAAAAGAAATGAGTTCCTCTTGGGTGCCAAAAACCCAGCCAAGAAGAATGGATTATATCCCCTTCAAGGCATTACTTCACTCCACGAACAATAAAAGCATCAAAGATAATACATTATCCCTTTCTAGTTTATCTGCACTCTCCCTATATTCCTCTACCGAACCTAATTATAGGCAAGTGTTATGTTTCTTTCATGTTATTTATTAGCATCTGCCTTAAGACACTCCAACTAAGGATTTTATAACGTTCACTGTACCTTAGGAAATGCATACAAAGTAGAAGCACAGGTGGTGCCCTACGATGGAGAACTCTAAAAACTCCATGTATTGCTAAGAAAAAGCAGAAAGTGTTTGGAATCAAAACCATGATTTCTAGACTTCTGGCCATGGCAGACAGAAGAAAAGAAATTACCGCCCAACACAGCAAGACTATAAGCACCCTTCTGTGGTTGGGGGTGGGGGGCTTTCAGATTTTCCAATATGCAGAATCCAAGCAAAGTGTTACGAAAAAAAAAAAAAAAAAGATAATGATTTAGACTTTGAGCTATGTTCTTTCTCTTTCCGATTCTCCTCCATTTCCCCAGTAGCCAAGCAGAAAGTTAAAGAAAACACAAATAACGAAATATTCATTGTACTGGCAACAAAGATGCTCATAAAGCACATCAAAGAGCAAGAAAATGGTGGAGCGTGTTTTACCAGTTGATTACAGCCTGCAGACTCCAAGACGAAAGAGCGAGAAACCCTGAAGAGCAAATGAATTCAAAACCCTGAACCCAAGGTTTATCCAATGTCCAGTGAACTTCGGACTTGTTACCTGCCAGTGACCTTTCTACTTCTCACCCGCAAGTAACTGTGGACCGGGGACCGGTCTTCCCGGTTGCCTTCCCCTAATTTCGCATTATTGGAGAAATATAAAAGACAGACAGTTTTAGGTCGTTAACGTGTCGCGTTGTGGAACGCATGCATCCTGAGCTTCCAATGATAAAAACTGAGAGCAACAAGGGGTTTCAGTCGTACTTGATAATTTTAGAACTCATGGTGTTGCTTCAGGTTGGAGCCACTAATGGCTTCTCCCAGTACCCATTAGTGAATCCATTAGTCCGAAGACGAAGCAGTAGAGCTTCAAGAAACCTGAGCTTTATGGCTCAATCTATTCCCTCCAGAACCCAGGTACCCTCTTCTCAAAATTCCCAGATATCTTGTTATTTGTTTATTTATCTTCTTTTTGTACTGCAGGGATGCCCCTGTTTAATTGTATGGAATGTAATATGCGAGTGTTTTGTGTTTTATGTCTAAAGAAAATAATGGAGAGTGTTTCAGTCGGTGGTGAAGTTGGTGGAGCTGGTGGGGCATACTCTTATGATGCCTTGAAAAGATTGGACCAGCTTTGGTCCAGCATTTGCACTGCTCAGGCAGGTGAAGTTCTTTCGTACATTACACATTACTCCACTGTTTTTGTTTGCGAATTCATATAAGTTGTACAGCCACTTGTTTGAACCTTAATTAACTTTTGCACATGGATTTTGCTGTTGTGTCAGAACCCCGAGAGGTAGTAACGAGTGTTCGCGGTGTGTTTAACCATTCTGGTGATGATGGCAAAGCAATAGATAGATTTGATGTGTTAGTTTGTGGAGGTACTTTGGGGATCTTCATTGCCACAGCCTTGAGTTTCAAAGGTCTTCGAGTGGGAATCGTGGAAAGAAATGTCCTAAAAGGGGTATATACTGTGCCATGGATTCATCGTCATGATAAATTTTCACATGAAGAGTTTCTTTTAGATGATCAGTTGTTGTGAGAGCGGTAAATATGTTTTGATATTTTGGTATCCACACAGAGGGAACAAGAATGGAATATCTCGAGGAAAGAGCTCCTTGAGCTCGTAGAAGTTGGAGTTCTTGTGGAGGAAAATATTGAAGAAGCGACTGCGGTGAAATTTAATCCTGTAAGCTTTGAACTTCACAAAATTGATGAATTTGAAATCCACTTACGTTGGGCCATATGGATTCTTCGTTAACATAGATTCTTGTACTTCTCATTGGTAAGAATTTTGTTAACAAAATGATCCTTAGGCCATGATTGCCTTAAAGGATATCTCAAAAAGCAAATAACTTTTATAGAGGCATTCCATATATGGCCGAAGTTCATCTATGTAGTGGCTTTATGCACACTACTCGAGTTGTTGGGCGCTCTTCCCTTCCTTCGGTTGGCATGTCAGAAACCAGGCAACATGCCACATATTCATATGTTCAGGAATGAGTCCATTACTCCAGGGGTCAAACAAATTTTTTTTGCACCCTACTAAACCATCACTCTTGTAATGATAGTTCTATGATGTATAATCGGAGGAAGAGAAACTCAAAAAATGGGTACTGTTAGTTCCAAAAAACAGGTTCAAAAAGAATTTGGATGATTGGTTCTGAAAAAGATATTTTCAATTTTGGTTGGTCAGTTAAATTGTCTTTGGGTTTCAACTACGCTTCACCAGCATTAGAATATTAATGCACTTGCATGAACACTTATGACCATATTCATTGTCATAGCTCATAACTGGAGCGTGGTAATTTATCATTCAAGACAATTAGCATCAAGAAAGCACTTTCTTGTAATTAAATCTTTCTTGCAAGGGCATTTAATTTTGGACTTTCCTTAAACCTTGATCAGAGGAGAGATTCCCTTTTTCATCAAAAGGGTAGTTCACTTGTTTTACCAAGCGTGCATTTTCCTTGAGGGATTTCACATGTTGAAAAGTTCTTAACAGAAATTTGAATAAGTCCAGATACTACCCAAGTGTCAACTCTGTCTTGTATTATATCTTTGGGCCTGCTGCTATACAAATTACCATTTCTTTTGCATTCCATGGATGTGCAGAATAGATGTGGATTTGAGGGGAAAGGTGAGATCTGGGTTGAAGACATTCTGAATCTCGGTGTCTCGTGAGTTGTCTTATTTTCTTTTCTACATTACTTTTAAATATTCATTGTTTTGAAAGCTAAGTGGAATTATAGGTTGTTAAATTTTACTTCCTAATGTTTTCATTGTTTTGAAAGCTAAGTGGAATTATAGGTTGTTAAATTTTACTTCATAATGTTTGAAATGTTTCAGTCTGATTCTCAGTTTGGTTTATGTCAAATCTCACATTGATTAAAGAAATCGATAGTGTTCTGATAGGTAGATAGATATTGTTCCGGCAACTCATTCATATTACTGATTCATTTGTCTACCTTTATAGACCTGCAAAGCTCATAGAGATTGTGAAGAAACGTTTCATTTCCCTTGGTGGAGTCATCATTGAAGGTTATAGTGTTTCCAACATTCGTATATATGATGATGCAGCAGTAAGTTTTCTGACAGCTGCAAGGAACTTGTTTATGTGCATGTCTTAAATCTGATGAGTCCTATGAACATTACTAAAGATTATCAGCTGCTATGAGACACCATATTAAATGATATGACCTCTGACAACTCAAGCGTTGTCCACATGGATGAGAGGGAAGACTGAAACTTCTCTATAAGATTGGGGATAGTTTGGAAACCATGAGGTAGTAGGACCTGGTTTGGAAGGGAAGAGTCTGATGATCGTTTAGTTATGTCGATTTAATGTGTTAAAGTTCCACAGCTAAAATTCTGTATTGAGTTTTGATGTCATCCATTAACTGGGACATGGCTTCCAATCTACCAAAAGACAAGGTCGCAAGACTACTTTGTAAAGTAGAGCATAACCTGGAAAAGGAAATGTAAATCAAATTTGGTTGTGTCCAACATTGTCTGTTGATAAACCTCTTGAACATAAATGCTTCTATCCCTTTTCTGCCTAGGTCTTGCAACTTACAGAAGGAAAGGTTTTATCATCTCGTCTCATCATTGACGCAATGGGGAACTTTTCCCCTGTGGTAAAACAGGTACAGCTTCCCTTCTGCTTCATGATTGGTGTACATTTGGATAACCACCTCAAGCAAATATTGGTGAGATTAGTTACTGTAGATGCCCATACATGGGTATATCCAGGCGTGCATACATTTCTGTTTTTGTGTGGTTGAGCATATGTTGAAGAAATAGCTATTCCAATAGCTTAATACATTGTAAGAGACTAATAAATTACAGGATCTGATTTATCTTTGTCAGCCTAATGTTAATGCAACCCTTCTAATAAAAGTATGCCCTGGATTTTTCCAAGCCTTTGTTATTGTCATAGGATTTCCTATTCATTTTTCAATCTGGTGTGATTTGGACTATTACAAAATTAGGTAGTTGACTTCCAATCCTTAGTTATTTTCATAGGATTTCCAATTCGTTTATCAATCTGGTGTGATATAGACTATTACGGACTTAGATAGTTGACACACATCCACAATCTGGTTGGAGCTGCAACTCCTGCATTTTGGTTTTACAGATAAGAAGTGGGAGAAAGCCAGATGGTGTATGCCTTGTTGTTGGATCTTGTGCTCGTGGTTTTAAGGAAAACTCTACTAGTGATGTCATATATAGCAGTTCCTCTGTGAAGAAGGTTGGAAACTCAAAAGCTCAATATTTTTGGGAGGTAACTCAAATTCCCAGTATATCGGTAATTCCAAAATTATCTTTCTATTTCTTTTTTGAGGGTTTAATTTGAGGCTTCTCCGTATGTATATCAGGCATTTCCAGCTGGTTCAGGTCCCATGGATCGTACCACTTATATGTTCACTTATGTTGAGCCTCAACCAGGTTCACCAAAATTGGAAGAACTATTAGAACAATATTGGGATCTGATACCACATTATCAGGTAAATTTTAGATCTACATACAAATTTTTACAAATCTCACTGTGTTGAGGTTGATTTTTTCTCCCAGTAGGAGCTAGATTTCCTGTTTTATTCTTGGTTTAATTTATGCTTTTGAGTAAACTATAGTTTTTAAATCAAACTTCTTTAGCTTCCTTTTGTTGCTTAGTTTGCGCTAGATCTCCAACTGACCCTTACGCAGGTTAGGTACCAGCTGTTGACTATTCCAATTAAGTTCCATTACGTTTATCTTGTGGTTCAAAGTCGTTCTATTTGCAGAAAGAAGCTAGTTGACAAGCTAGTTTATCCTAAGTTTTCATTCTATACGTGCATGTCTGTGTACAGATTCACATGCGTAAGTGGTGAATCAAATGCTAGCTATCAATCCATAACTAGGAAATTGAGATCCATTTATCTTCTGTCTTTTCTAGGTGCATGCATTCTGCAAAATGCCATGTTAGATATAGCCGCTGGACTTCCTTTTGCCACTGTTTATCATCAATTCTCAGGAAATAAATTCTTCTCTGAATGTCATACTTGTTCACTGGTACTTCATTCTTTAAAATGGCATAATGTTCCCTTTAAAAGAGCCCATACTTCTGAGGCAATCAATGAGATGGCAGCTTTAATATTTTTATATCTCCTCTTTTCCTTTCTTTGATGCCTTCCTATTTGGTTTATAAATACAATTCAAACCTCTACTTTGTAGGGAGTTTCTCTCGAGGAACTGGAGATACTGAGAGTTATATATGGTATCTTCCCTACATATCGTGACAGGTAATTCTTTGAGTAATGATTGAGACACAATATGGTTTTGTTTATTGTGGTTAAAAATATTACAGGGTGTCAATGAAGACATGTAATTATATGTACATTCTTTGGGATTGTGCCAGGTCTTTTCATGGACTATTATCAGTTGAAATGAGTGTCTCTTTGTTAGGTTATGTTTCACAATCCAAGATCACAGCTGCCAGATCTATAGAAAAACCAATAGTTTTGGAATCATGATGCATATTCTGTGTAACTCACTGATCTCAGTAAATTCAGAAAATCTTGGCCTGTAGGCATTATGCCAGCAAAATTGTAGAATCTCATAAGGTGGATAGAGACTTTGAATTATTTTTTGTTTTGGTCTGCTGTTTGTGGGGGTTTGGGGTGAAGGAAGAGACCTTTTAACCTTTTAAATTCTGGAAAATGAATGGTTGGAAATAGATGAAGGCTTATCTCTTTCTGGTTATGTCTTCTTCTTAAAACCTGACACCTTTTAATTCTTTTATGGTGGCAACTTGGCTTGGCAGCCCATTGCCAGCAGCTTTTAATCGTATTTTACAGGTGCCGTATGTTATAAACTTCTAAAGCTCCAAGGTTATGGCCTTGTAACATATGGAATGCGTAACAAAATCATTCTTTGCAGTTTGGGGATGCTAGTGGCATACAGTCACCCGTTTCATTTGGTGGTTTTGGGAGCTTGACTAGGCACCTTCAGAGGCTGTCAACAGGTATATACTCCTTTTATTAATCAGCAGTTATTGCGCCTTTTATGAGCTTCTTGGATCAAACCTGTGTCCCTTATTATAGGGATGAGACTTACTGTATTCGTCACTTTTTCTGTGAATAAAGGAATATATGAAGCAATCAGTGGCAACTTTCTTGACTCTTACAGCTTGTCACTGCTGAACCCATACATGGTTCGTGACTGTTTTCTGGGCTTCTTGATTCCACAGCTTCTGTCATAGTTATTTGAAATCTGACTCAGAATTTCTTACTGCAGCCCAACTTAAGTTCTTCATGGTTGTTTCAAAGAGCAATGTCTGCCAAGCAGCAGTCTAATGTCTCACCGGATTTTATTAATGAACTCCTTCATGTCAATTTTCAGAGTATGCAGGTATGCTTGTATGGTAACACAACAATGTCAAAGAGTTTTTGCTCTCTCTCTCTCTCTCTATCTCTCTCTCTTCCCCCTCCATTTTCTAATATGTTTCTGTCTCTCTTTTTTAGAGGCTAGGTGATCCAGTTCTAAGACCATTTCTTCAGGTTATTTTCTTGCTTTATCTGTTTTGAAAATCTATGATTTCCTTCTGATCAATATTAATTTCTTCATCTAAACATGAATTAAAAGTATTCCTTTTCTGACACATTATAATTTGACAGGATGTTGTACAGTTTGTGCCTCTTGCCCAGACCTTAGGCCTAGTCATGCTAACCAAACCTCAAATTATTCCCTCAATATTTGAGCAGGTAATTGATGAGTTCATTTCCTTATATTAAAACTTTTCCTCTCCAACTTGAGGAAGCCTGTGTGACCCATCTAAACACCAGAATGTGGTTTTCTTGTATGCTATGAGATCTTTGCGTATCATTTCATAAGCCACGTCTACCATTTAACCAATCTCGTGACAGAAATCGTTTTTAATATAATTAGAATTTATTCTTCCATAGCTCATCTTCTCTATAAGCCACCATCATCCGAGTTTAGGCATACGGTAATATAACATGTGAAATAGTCTGAACACGAGTAATGCATTGTAGTCCACAGGTACTTAATCTTGATATTGGTGCATAAATTGACGGAATCTTGTAGATGCCTCTTGGTATTTTACAATGTGACTGTATCTTAATGAACACTCCTACCACCCAAAATCCAGATTTTGTCGGATGAAAAGTCGCTTTTGTTTCAGGTTGGTGTTCCGGTGCTTCTTGACTGGTCTGGACATTTTTTTAAACTGGGTGAATATACATTTCTCTCGACCTTTCTTGACCCTGCCATAAGGTAATCTCTTTTACGAATTCCTTGTTTCTTCTCTCCTTAAAAGGCACAAGTATAGAGGATTCTAGTGTTATTTCCAACCATGTAGTTATTTGGGAAACTTTGTTGTGCTAATTCTTCAGTATATATCCCTCCTAGACTCTTTACTAGTTGCATGTTTTGTCAGGCCATTGCTTAGCTCACTTCCGTCCAAGACGAAGTACGAGTGGAAGCGGCATCTTGAGGCTTGGAAATACGGAGCTGGCTTAGATTACAAGCTTTAAGGAGTGCCTAGAAGATGGCTGAGGCAGATATAGTGAAAAGAAGACGGAATAAGGGTGTACTTGGTATAGTACTAGCTTTTGAAGAGTTTGTCAACCAGAACGGAAATTCATTTTTACTGCCACGCTTGTCTGAAAATTGATCTTTAGAAGTACATAGTCCAATAGACTTGGTTGAAGATGCCACAATACTTTATGCATGTTAAGTGTACCTTTTTAGCATTTAATGAGAAATCAATGGCCCTTCGTTGTTCTCACAAACACAGCTAGGGATCGGATGGATGAGGTCACATTTTCTTGCATTAAAATTTTGGAGACCTTAGGAGTAGCTTTTCCCATTGCAGACCTTGAATCGCCTAACTAAATCATCCGGAGTCCAGAGAGGCCATACAGAAAGGCAATTACCTTCAATAATGCACTGCAGGCTCAAAGAAGGGAGAAAATTGATTATCAGTAACTGGGAAGCGTGAACCTTTAAGAGGGAAGTCTTGTCTGCTCACATTGCAGCTTTATGATTTCTCTGATGGCAATGCTCTTCATTGATTATAGGCAAACTCCAAAGATAACATGGTTAGTTGGGAAAATCCGGATCATACTTTTTTTTTCACCTAGTGGGCCCATAGAGGTACGGTGTTGTGGTCTAATGCATCTTCAATCTAAATGTTATCTGCATATTCACTAGAAATATGGTAGTGCTTTGAAATGCAAATCAATGGGTTACTTATGTTCCTTATACAACAATAGGTCCCAACGTTGTCATATATTTATCATACAACATGAAACATTTGGATTTTGTTTTTTCATTTTCTCCCTTGTACCAGCCTTGCAACTAAAGCAAGCGGTTCAATTGTTCAGACGCTATTTACATGAAGAATCCCCAACCGAAAAGAAAAACCTGAAACAAAAAGAAGAGCAAATAGAAAAATCAATTGGATGTCTTTGCGCCCCAAATTTTTGAAAGCTCTTTTACGATAGGCTTCTCTTTAGTATTTTGTTCCTTTTCCAAGTGACATTTCTTTGCCATATTATCAGCCTGCAATCAAAAGCTCTCGAGTTAGTTTTCAGATAAGGTGAAGTTGGGGAAAAAGGTTAGCAAAAATCACATTCAGAACTTCAGATTTGACGTACCCAGGTCTTCAAGGGAACCAGTTGCTCCTTCATCTTCTCAAATTTTGGGGCTACTAGGTCTCTTCCTTTGGTCTGAATGTCATCACTCTGTTACCATAAAATGCTAACTTTATCACATTTTTAAAGACAGTAACTAATTTTAATGCAAGATATTCGTTGGCTGGAGATAAGGCAACATAAACAAAAAGACAAACAAATAAAACAATGCACAAATAAGACTAAAAATTGATTATGTAAAGTTCACGTTTATCTACGTGAACTTGCTCAACTTGTCAAGCATAATAATCACAACAAAGAAAAGGCAGGCACCGTAGTGTTTCAAACTGAATGTGTAAAAAACAATGGTGATAACTTGTTGAGTCAATTTCAGGAGCATTTCATTTTTAATACCTAATTCAGATCTTAGTGTACAGATTTAAGTGTATTAGTTATGAAAACCAACATTCATCGATACCTCTAAAAGACCACAACTTCCGTCTTCCCCTTCTAGCTAACCACATAAACCCAAACTCTTTCACACAAAACGAATTCATGGGACATGAACACACCAAAACTAATACTTAGCCAATGCATCTGTACATGTAATTTACGTTAGTCAAGGGCATCCGGATGAAATTTGTCACTAACTGATGACAAGGATGCCTGCATGGTAAGCAGAAAGTTTAGGTTAAGGCACGAAAAGTGTGAACTTACAGTGCGCAGCTCTAGCTTTGAGACCGCTAGTCCAAATATCAAGGTGGCACCTCCAAATACAATTGCAGTACCAGCAGCAAATGCCTTCCCAACTGTCAAGAAACAGGAAGACCAGGGATATTGATGTTGAGTAAGTTATCCATTACATATACAAAACAAGCAAAGATCATAAGTGACTCCTTTTTCCTACAAATTACAAACTGTTGTAACTATCATGAGAGTGCATTGTCACATGGAAAAACAAGAAGGAAACCATCATTGCCAGGAATTCATGGATGTTCAATTACTTATTCAACAAATTTCCAGTGACAATATAATTCCCACGAACATTCCAATTTCCTGAGCTTTGCACAAGCTTATTTTCAGATCAATATTTGCATCTTCAAATAGGATGTTGCCTGAAGTAAGATGTAAATTCAAATCTAAGTAAACTCACAGAGATAAATTGTCAACTCCCAAGAATTCTAGTTCTAGTATTTCACTAACAACAGTCATTAGCTT
This sequence comes from Casuarina cunninghamiana, assembly GCA_028551485.1. Classification (NCBI taxonomy): domain Eukaryota; kingdom Viridiplantae; phylum Streptophyta; class Magnoliopsida; order Fagales; family Casuarinaceae; genus Casuarina; species Casuarina cunninghamiana. Next base: position 26,111,694 of record CM052364.1, read on the forward strand.
TCAAGATTTGGAGTGCCGGGCATCAATTGACCCCAAGGTCATATTGCAAGGGCAGGCAAACACAAAATCAAACTGAACTTTACAGATAAGTTTCCAACCAATAATTATTTGTACAAGAAAACCGCTGCTCCAATCAATGGAAAACCCCTAGTGAAGGATTTTTCTGTTCAGTCCACCTGGAATCTGAATGCTGCTAAGTTTCATCCCCAATTTTTCCCTCCTCCATCGTGATCAACTTTCATATTTATGGAATAATCTAAAAGAACAAGAATCCCAACTCTCTGGTAGGAAAAAAAAGTATACAATAGGATTAACATTACTATCCTACTTAAGACTCTTTTTTTTTCACATCATAAGCCGTTGAATCATATAAAACATATCTATCAACTGGTTGCAAATCTGTGAAGAGAAATCCCCACATCTCTAACCAGGCTTTCAAGTGAGAGCCATATTCTTGCTCAGTAGAATCAACATTATAATGACCAAATGCCTCATAGACTACTTTTTTCTCCATTTTATTTTTCATAGTAAAGAAAAAACTCCTATTAATTCCTTCTTCTTTTTTCCCGTTATGCATCCATAAAGGGCTAACAGCAATTGTACACACTAAATTATAAGAATTTTTCCACAAAGAGAGAGAAACGTACTTTGTTTAAGCCCTTCAGCTGCAGCCTTCAACTTTTCAGGATTCATAGGAACATGCCTGTCTTGACGCAATTCATTTGCTGTTGATGCCAAAACTGAGTTTTCTGCCTGGGGCAGTTGCCATCTGCATAAATAATGAAAACAGTGGCACAAATAAGTAGTAAACCAAAAATTAAAAATCTCGGTCGAGCAAATAAGCTGGTTCTTCATATACCTTACGTGCTCAGTATCTCTTTAAATTTCTTTCATAAGTTGAATTCGTAAAGTGCTGATTCACAGAATTTCCCGATTCCCCTAAATAATAATAGATATTCTGGGGTGGATTCTTGCCACTGATTCAGAGGATTGTCATACATAATGAAAGCCCAACGAAAGCCTTAACCTTTATAAATACAATTAAGGAAGCCTTTTCATTCTATTATGTAAGTCTTAGACGGACAATTCTATTTATGCACTACATTTTCTCAGCACCAGACAAATCAAAATCGAAAATTGAGAAGAGAAGAGGACCATTTGGGGCCAAAAGTAACCTCTCTGGCGGTTTTTCCTTTCTGGGTAAAAGGAATTAAGCTTGAAAATCCAAAAGCCATAACTTATAAAACAAACTGAGCGACGATAAGCCTTCAGAGCTTTCTAAGCCTCAATATTTCAATTTCTCTCCCTTCTCCACATTTTGAAAGTTACCTAACAAAATAAAGGAAAGAAAAAAGAACAGGAAACAAAAGATGACCTTTTGGGGCCAAAGGTGACCTGAGGCATAGACAGATAAGCCCTCAGAGGGTTAAGAGCTTCAGCAGACAAGGAAGACCCGTTGCTGGGATCCAACTGAACAATCCACTTGGAGGTGGATAGGGGCCCAGAATTCAACGGCTGGTAATAAACCTTGGATGGCAGAGAGTGCCGCAGCACCTCAGGAAGCACGTCCGCTTGGGCTTCTTGCTGAAGCGAAATGGAAGAAGAAGCATTTCCAGGAAAAGAAGGAGCTTTCTGAGTTGTGTTTTTCTGGGCAAGTCGGCCTACAGCATGTTTGGATTCCTGGAAAAAGTAGGCACCCTCTTTTCCCGCTAATCTTCCCGCAAGGAAAGCCATCTTTCTTTATCTGCGTTCGGTAAACACTATACAGATGACCGGTTCGTCTGTTTCTGAGAAGATTTCCCGACACACATTCGTACTTATAGGTTCTGTCTTAGGTGGGCGCGAAGTCGTTGCGTGTACCTCACTCCAAAATGAGTTTTTCACCGTGATAAAAGTTTTTCTTGCTTCCTCTCCCTTTTTTCTATGGAGAAAAAGACAAATGATATATTATTTATAAGATCACAAAGCTTCATTTTTAATAAGATTTGTACTTAAATACAACGTCTTTAGCTTGTTTTATTTTTACAAAAATGTCAATTTTTCTTTCTTCCTTAAATTTGGTGTGTTATGGACAAAAGTCATATATGAAAAGCATAATATTTTATGATAAAGTTTTAAAAAATAAAATAATTTTTCAACTCTTGAATCCATTTAGATCTTCTATGATGGTATCCAAGATTAAGTTGAGTCTATTCAATTCCGTGTTATGTTGAGCCCAATCTTACTTAACGTATATAGATGTGTGTATAGATAAAAGTCTTACACAAAAAATGTAATCTTTTATAATAAAATTTTTAATTTTTTTAAATCTTTAAACTAACTTTTAAGTTAAGTTTTTAAGTCTTCTAATACTTTGGACTCAAAAATTTTCATTGCAATGTGTTTTATTTCTTATATGAATCACACTATGCATAGGTGTTGAAAGTGGTTGAAAGATAACTAACGAAAGTTTCATTCTCACATTAAATTTCTTGCAAGGCAAGAGATCGACGACCATTGCAACAAAAGTGCTGATTATTAAATTGAATGCTGTATGGACAAATTGTTGGCTAAGCATGCAAAGTTGAGAGTCAAGTATGGCAGCTACTTTTAATTGGAACATGTTAATGTTTTGCAGACCAGTTTAGAGTAGTATAGTTTCTTAGGGTCCAAGCAGAAGAGCATTATTTATTTTGCTTGGAGGAAAAGATTTTAATTATTATATCTTTAGACAGTTCTTTATAGGGAGTGAAGTCAATCATTGCAAATATATAAGGTTTTTCATATTGACTTTTAAACGCACTTGACTTCTGGCTAGAGGGTTTTCACATTTCAAGAGGAAAATTAGTGACCTAAAATTTATTATATTATTATTGACAATCTTCTGTTTTGTCTCAATAAGAAATTGGAGAAATTTTGACTTTTGGGTACTGAATTGTGATTTTTTTTTTTAAGAAATAAGGTAAAAAATACTTTATATGTCTAAATTTTGTTTTAAATTTTTCTGTAAAAGTATTTTATTTTTTTCAAGTAAATATGTATAAAAGAAACGAGTTTTTTTTTAACATAATAGTGAAACTCAAGTTTAGATGGCAGTAATCCTATGTATGCAAGAAAATGCATTTAAACCCCACAGTAAAACATACATTGACTATAAAAGGACATGTAAAGAACAATACAAAGAAATATCTTATATTACTTATATTTAATATAATAAAATATTTAAAAATACAATACATCTATTTTTTTACAACCTGGTTTGTAAAGAAAAATGAATTTTCTTAACAATTTTTTAATGCTAAAATCAATGAAACTAAATTTTAGATACATTTAGTGATGAACTCCAGCCAAATTTTGTACAAATTCAATAAAGCAACATGGTTCTCAAAGTTAACTATCCACAAAGTGCTGATTGATCCCATCATCAATGCCGGAATAATCCATGGAAGTGGAATCTGGATGTGGTTCATTTAGGGGAGCCGTCGAAGTGACATTATGATCACTGCATTCAGATATAGAACTAGCATGGATCTCCATTTCTGGACTGTCAAGTTGCACAGATTCAGGAACATAACTGTTCAAACTTTCTATATCATGAAATCTGGTTAGGTCTTCTCTCTTAACAACACTAAACAAAATCCCATTATGGGTTCTTTCAGGCTGCAAAAGATCACCTCTAGTTACCATTAAGCTGGAACCATCTAGATAAACTCCATACCCGATCTCTGTGCTTTCTGAACTTCTATCCAGTGTTGTGACCCTCGGACCATGACATAATTGACTATTATCCATTCTCTGAACCGCAATAGAGTAAGAGTTAGCAACCAAACTTCTGTCCCGTTCTGCATCAATCTCCACATTTTCCATGAACTCAACGTAGTTATCAGCGGAAATCGTCCTCATCAAGGGCCCACCTGATCTTGTCCAAGAATCGAGCTCAGTGTTTTCAGGTTCACCATCACTTCCATGGGTTCGTGAATTTTTGCCATAGTGTCCTCTCGTGGATGCACTAGCTTCTAAGGGAGCAACATCGGCAAGGTCTTCTTCAATCGAGCCTACTGAACTCTCTCGTGCGAAGGAGTTCCAAGAAGGAATTCTTTTTGAGGCACTGAATTTGACCGTGCTTGCCTGGCCATGAGAAGAAGAAGCAGCACGTTCAGCACTCCTGTTCATTCTGCGCATTTGGTTGAGAGTAGTAACACACTCGTCAAGAGCAAGTTCGATGCCGCAGTTCGCCTTGATGGCTGAGAGCTTCTCCCAAGTGCATCTCCTACCTTGGTTTGCTGCCTTCTGAAGCTCCATATGAGTTGGATTTTGGATAATTTTCAAGTACTGGCAAATGATATGAGAATTGGGAAACAGTTAGGTGGTCATCATCGGAAGAATGTCCAGTTGATCGCAGAGTTCCAAGCCTAAGTTTCTAACAAATATGTCTATTATATCACTAGGATGGATTTTTGCATATACCTGAGAAAGCGTAGCAGGCATAACAATGGTGACATCGCCCTCCCAATCTTGAGCGAACAGCTTGGCAACCCCTCCAAGTGGAATACCAAGTTGCAATAGCTGGTTAAATCTATGTTTCACCTCCATCTCGGCAAGATGAGCAAGCTACACAATTACAGTAAGATGGGTTATTATGAAAGCTCTTTCTGATATTCTATGTTCATGTACCTGAAATCAGATGCCATATTATCAAGCAAGACATCATTATCAAGCAAGACATCACTCCTCCAAACCCCATCTATAGTCCATTCAAAATATGGGCGAAAGCATTAGTTCAGGGCCAACAAGAGTACACGACTGAAGCGTTTCAAATCCAAAATCACGCCGTTTGTTGTTGGTTTTTGTTTCTTGAGTTCCACTAGTGCATATCAAATATAAACACAAAATCGGGTAGGGAAAAAGGACCCAGAAGAAAGGAAAAACATGGTCATTTGCTTAAAGATATTTGTTAGTAATGAATAACATAATACAAACTTTGAAGATAGAAACTGAGAAAAGGAAAAAATTGGAAGTTCCAAGCCAAGAGACGCATACCTTGGCAGCAAAGTTGCCTCCATATGCTCTTACAAATTTCTTCAGCCGCAGTAGGGGTGCAATGTGAGGATTCGCCTGACTAACAATGAAATGATTCACATTAAACAATTCTTTCAATTGGATCATAGGTAAATCAATCTCCAAGCTACCATCCCTCCAACGGCGCACATGTCTGCCGGAGTCCTCCTCGGGATCAAAATTAAATGGTGGGTAGTAAGGAATGATCTCTCCATTTCTATCCTTCGCCATCAGTTCCTGAGCCTCAAAGAGGCCAGGAAACGCACAAGAAGCTGTCACTGCACTCCATATTATAACATGAGGTGAAGTCAGGTAGTTGAGACACCTAGGCGGCTCGTGTTTCCTTGGGGAGCAAACTGTTATCCCAAGAACTCGGCCTGTCATATCATAAGCTTCTTGAAATGTGAGGTTACTAGTTAAATGCCTTAACATCATTTGCAACTGCCTTATCTCGTGCACAGCCCTTCGTATCATTATCCTCTTAACAACTGTGAAAATCCCACCCATTTGATCGAAAAACTGCAATGAATGCAGAGAATCTTCAAAAAAGTTCTGTAGCTCCGGCCAAGATCTAGTGGCAACCACAGCACACATAATGGATCCGACACTAGACCCAGCAATTATCCTGGGTAAAAGCTTATTCTCTACCAGTGTTCTAACAACACCAACATGAAAAGATCCCAGAGAAGCACCACCACTTAAAAGCAAAGCTGTTCTCCCAAAGGCATGTCTTGTTTCATTTACGAAAGCAAGCTTCTCTTCTAGCGACAGTTCCCCTGGGTCCCAATGACAAACCATTCTTAACTGAGTTGAGACCTCTGTAATGTATTCCTTTATGAGTTTCGGCATTTGTAGCCTACCCTTGTGAAGCTCAGGGTTGCACATGTTTCCAAGATTTCTGATAAGGTCGGCTCTCATGCAGAAGATAATATCCCTCAGTGATCCCTCTTGGCGCCTGTGATAGAGCTCTTTAAGCTTGTCTCTGACCAGTTCTTCATCATATAAGTCAGATTCATCCAACTTTTGAGTCTCCTTCTCAAGCATCTTAGCTGCATGACCCCACTCCTCGTAGTTTGAGGCACATCTCATAGCATTTCTCCAGAAATTCCTCCTATAAGCCATTCCAGCCCTCTGCTTTACGTCTGTGTACCTTCTCAACAAAAAGGCAATTATAGTCACAATAGCCAATATCCCTCTTGGGTTTCTTGGATGCAACCATGATATCATGGGCGTAACAGAGACCTTAAATGTGAAGATAAGACGGCATATCACATGGTATATTTGACGCTTTAGACGTGATATTGACTTGCAGAATAAAATTCTAAAAGCTATTGTCCTACCAATGATGGTTGAAGGTCCAACTGAGAAAGAATCAACACTGGCTTCATTACTAATATCCATATCCTGGCTAAAGTATACAAAAGTCTCCGTCTAATTGATTCGTTTTCTCAACGTACAAAATGGAAGGAAAGCAGGAAGGCATGAAAAGCTGCAGCAACTATATCTGAAAGAAAAGATGCCAAAGAACATATTTTGATCTCAAATCCTTAATTGCCTACCACCTCTAACTCAGCAGCTAAACGAGGTGCCAAATCAAGGCCCCCCCCAACTTAGATAACTAATGAAACTCACAAGACCCCTGCAATCAAAAATGTCACAGTTCCAGACGCCAACCCTCCAAGTTCCAATCCTTGTTTCAAACTCCAATGAAATTAAAGAGGTAAAACTTAAATCCCAACTCTGATTCCAAACCAGCAATCACCAGCCAAATGCAAGGTGAAACGCAGCACCTCCAAAGGAACCCCGTAGTCCCCGAAATCAAACCCAGTCCCATAACACGAAAGGCCGCTCTTGACGGATTAAACAAGCCAGGTGTGCGCATGAAATTCACATTATTACCCCAGAAATGGATTTCTCGGAAAAGCCGGATTCTAAGAACGGATAAAGACACTCACGTGGAGCAGACTCCGACATTTGAATCCGAAAGAATGCGAGGATTCGTGCAGAACAAGATCATAGCCAGAAAGATTAAGGGAAACAGTCAAGGTTGTCGATTCTTGAAACTTTGTAATTATAGAAAGTCAAACATTAACCGAAATGAAAGAAAACCGAGGCAGAAAAGGAGAAATCGCTGTTTTCTACTAAATCGGCTAAAATTCATTTCCTATCCTTTGTCTTGTTTCATATTTATTCGTACTTTTCTGTGAATAGCAAGTGCCAACGTTCGACAAACCGGTTTGGCGCATAAGTCTCTAGTTTCAAACACATGGATGGTCCCTTCCAACATTCTAGTAAGTTTTTCTTTTTTCTTTTTAATTTGGTTTTTATTAAACAATAAATATTCCCAAAATTATTACAAAATTAGTAAAAACTCTGATCTCTATAGTTTTCTACAAAAATGTTGGGATCCTTTGTCCTATATATGTTTTTAACATTAAGGTCCTCATTCTAAATTGAGTCTTTACACTTACAAAAAATAAGTGTTGAACTTGAGAGGCTTCTTTTAAACAGGTGGCGCGTGTGAGTGGCCGTGGCGGTTCCCACGTGTGTTCTTTGTGTTATGGCTTTTCTTTAGGGTGTAAGGGGCTTTTTCAACTACGTAATAATTTGATCAACTAGGTTCATATAAATCATGCGCACATTTAAAGGCAGGTGGGGTACTGTAACCAGTATCTGCACTAGCGCATAATGGACCACGCTCACCGTCGCAACCAATTACAGCGCCTAATTAAATGCAGGGAGGTGCAGGGAGTTGCCTGCTTTCATGCTTGTACTTTTGGCCCACATTTACCAGAACCTTTTGGAAAAAAACCCTGTCTACGGCCTAAAAAGAGGACAAAGCTGGGATTCACCTCCGGTAAGGACAATAATGTTAAATGGTTATTACTGCATGTGATGATGGGGTTGATCATGGAGTTTCCTGTTTATTCCTGTGACGAACTTATATTCCACTCTGTGGAAGTAGTTTCCTGAATTGCATGGTGGTTGTGTGAAGTAATGGGTATTTACGCTCTGCATTCAAGCTGGGGTGGGGGGGCCTGTGATCCTCGGCCTGCGTGAACTCTGTGACTCACTCTATGAAACTCGGCGTCGGAAAACCCGACTGGGGCCATCTGAATCAGGAATTGCCAAACCCAAAGTCTGCAGCTTTGGTGTCAGTGTCGCCCTTTCATGATCAGAGAGGAAGCGATACCAACTATGGAATTTAGTTCGTTCGTGATTACCAAGAAAACACTCAGGAAGGCACGGAAACAGTCAATGCTTTTACTGTATCAATTCCTGCATATATTCGGCTTCCAGAATTCTACGATGAATCGAATGCATATTTCTATCAAGTTTTGCAGAGACCATGAAAGGAACAAGCAATAAACCAAGCTATATTTCAAATCAAGATACATGGGTTTACAACCATTCTTCTTTACCTTCTGTACAATATCTCTACCGACCAAGCTAGCTAAGTATTCTAGACGCTTACTATTTGATACAAAAGCCAATCCAAACTAAAGCATAGGAAAAAATAAGAGATATATGATCAATCCTATGAAACATAGACGAAAGAGGGAAGTGTATTATCTGAATATGCTGTTTTTCCTCCAAAACTCCATGACTATCGCCGGTTGTGCAGCGGGTTTGAACCTGTAGGCACCCTTCGCTTCTCCGACTCGAAGCCTCCGGCTGGGCTGGCAAAGGAAGCGTTAGGCCGACGACGAAACACTTGTTGGGTTGCGGCGGAAGGCGTGGCAGCGCTGAACCGAATGGCGTAAAACCTAGGAGCAGACAGAAGGAGAAGCGTAACGACGAAGAAGAGGTGAAAACGGTTCATCTTTGCAGATTACGGGGAGATGGGCGTGAAAAGGCAAGGCAACGACCAAGCGGTCTTATATATACATATAGATAAACACCGAGGGACATGATTTCGTCCATTTTTTATTATTTGTATACCAATTGTGTCTATTCAAGTACCCCAAATCTCCGAAAGTATGCCGTTCTTTTGTATATTGGTTGTGGACTATAGCTTTGACATCGTTTGATCATGATCCAATGGCTGATGGGTCGTTCTTGTGTGAATTTTCTATACGGGAAAGGGTCAAAGATGGGATCATGAGGGTACAACGACGGTTGAGGGTGGTGGTGGAGGTCACAATTCAATTAGGACAGCGACTTCAAAATTGGACACCAACTCGTATGTGAACTTGGAAGCCTGGTTTGCTGCCGGAGGTACCAAATTGCCCTGTCCTTTCATACTGAAAGCAACCATCTGCCAATGCAATGCTGTGGGTGGTGCATAACATAACAAGGGGGTATTTCGTCATCAGAAAGGTCAAAGGTTCCATGCCGACGCACTCGATTAGTCTTGTAGAAACTTGTACAACTCCAGCCGCATGGTGTTACTGCAATAAACAAATACAATAACCAAGTTAGAGTATCTGTAGATTGAGATTTGGTACAAACACGTGGTGTGGGAACATTAGACGATCTGAGAGAACAGTCTACGGGGGAAGAAAAAAGGTTAAAAAGAACAGGGTTTGGGTTTTCAATCCATGGGAAACCTTTTCTCACTCAACAGGCTAATAATCTAATTATGCATGATTAGTGGGGTATTTTCTTTCAGTGTTAGAGAAATTCATGTTCTGAATGATTGTGTCGCATACAAGATAACAGGTACTATTTAGTGTTACAAGTATTAAAAAAGTATGGGTTTTTCTAAATTTCTAAATTTCGTGGTAGGGTAGGGAAATTAGTATAATAAAATGATGACCCACATTCTCCATTTCCATTTCTATTTCCAGGGACTACGCTAGAAACTTGTCATGATCCTAAGCTAAAAGAAGGCCGAGAGAAGCTAGGAAATATAATGGGTCGGGGATGAGAAATCTTTGACGGAAAGCTACCAGCCGACTGTTCGGCACCTAACAAATATGCAAATCTTTAGACTCATGATAGCTTCATACTTTAACATTGTCTATAAGAATGTCCATCGTAGGGCTAAGAGGACGAAAAGAAGAGGTCAATAGGTCCGTTCTCAAGTTTGTACGGCAAGTTCTAAGGAGATCGCTTTCCCACTCCGACCACAAGAATTTTCCATTGTCTTCACCGGCAAATTTATTATCACCGACTCTTGGAGAGAGAGAGACAGAGAGAGAGAATGTGGGGTGGTTACACAGTGCTTGGTAAGCTAATGGCTGGAAACCATAGATTGCTTTTATTATACCTCTAGTACTTGGTCTCGTCTGTGTTGTTCCGCGTGGACCATTTCTTATGCACCACCATCTTCATCTGCCTGTCTCTCTCTCTCTCTCTGTCCCTCATTGATTGTTGAAACCTTCTATGACTTACGTTGGTAGCTGTCGCTTTGGAAGATTATTCAAACTAGAATTTCATCAAAAGTATTAGGTTAATCTTTGATAGTTTGATCTCGTATTAGATAAACCTGTTAAGTTTAATTTACTCTACGAAGTTAATGGGGGTTGATTAGGAGCTCCATTAGTCTTTTGAGGGTAGTTTAGTCAATCCAATAATGGAATATTATGGGTGTTCAAACTACATGACTAATCGAACGTCTCTACCACCTTCCTCATCAACTTTTATAAATGCTCTAATGATCTCAAGAATTGATTTATTGGAAAGTAATCAATTACTTAGCTTATTAAAAGTATAAAAATTATCGAAATTTATATGAAACGATTGATTTGACGCTAAAAATCATATCAGAGGATTTATGGGATATTTTGGAACTTTAATGATTTATCTGATGAAATTTCAAACTAAGTTTCAAAATCTTATATACCTTCAAATGGGTCGTTGAATATCGGTACACATACTACTATTTGTGTTCCCTTAGGCTTTGCCGTCAACACAGTTCATTTCAAAGCAGTAGACATGCCTTTTCTTTATTTATAGATTTAATTTAATTTAATTTTTTTTTTTTTGGGTTCTCGATTGCCTATCAACATAATCATTCAGTATAAGTAAGAAATTCACTGTCGAAGATGAATCTTTGGGAAACCAATAGAAGGTAGGTGGCTAATTAAGATTCTGCCCATCATTTGTACTTATGCAAGTGCTGTACGTGCTGTCTGACAGCGTAAAAATACCAAAGCAATGCTCTTCTGTCATATCTACCGAATTTAAATTCATCATTACGGTCACTAAGCTGACATTAATGGGTCTCTGATGTAATCAAGTTTGGAATCAGTATAAACATGAGCATAGCTCATGCGTGCCAGTAGGGTTTGCATGAGAACAGAGCACGAACTTAGACAGAATGTGGGAAAATAGCAAGCATTTTGCAGAAGCTGTGCAGCCCTAATAATTCGTGTGTTGGAGCCCTGTGAAAGGTGATGAGATGGTAGTGGTGGATGAAAAGGAATGGCCACCAGAGACGCCATGTCTGTCCAATCTTCCAAATGTTAGATGCTCGAATTCCTTGTGTGACATCAAATTTTGACGCTCCTTCCATTTTGTTTCCCACCATACTAGCAATTATTCCTGCGGAATCATGATCCCAACTTTCTTCCCTCACAAATATGGTGCATTTTTCAGTGACCTGTGGATAATTTGTCCATGATAGTGGCTGCTAAAAGCAATTTTGACCCACAACGTTCTTTTGTGTGGATTAAGATGTTGCAACGTGTAAAGATGAAAATCTCGCGTTATTAAATAGATACCGGTATTAGATAATTTTTAATATATATATATATATATATATATATATATATATTATATGAATTAACTTTTAGACTTTATATTAATGCTTAGGTTAATTTATTTAAACTTCTTTTAACTTGAGTCATACTTGAGTAATATTTAAATATAAATTTATTATGATTTACTTATAATTTTATTTTTTGAGTTTGCCATACCGCTTTTCTTACGAAATTTATTTCCTTATTAATGAAAACTTATAAAAAGTGAATGTTCATTCTATCACAACCACTATTGACTATGAGTTTCAATAGGAGAGTATAATATTTCATAACAAACCACTTTAGGATGTGAGTACCATAAAAGCCAAGTGTCTTCCTAAACTTAGACTTTAATCTTATGTAAGAAATTTTATTTTTTAAAAAATCGACCTAAAAAAGTGAGTATATATTTTATTTTAAAGAAATTCAAATAATCTATATTATCCTTAATGGATATCTAGATGCAATTATTGAGATCCTTCCGACCCATTATGGTTCAATAGACTTGATTGGCTTTTAGTGCCCTTCACGACAATCTTCCTACTAAGAAACATTCTCATAAAGTTTGAAGTACACGTTTTGTTTACAGGGAGAGAGGTGCAGAGAACAAAGAGGCCCCTAAAAAGGTTTTGGGAGGAAAAAGCACCCCATTTCCCACGGATGATGAAAGGGAAAAAAGTAGTCAAGTTTTCCTTAATAAGGTTCGGTGCGGCATCAAGTCCAGCCCTTGAAAAGAGATAAATGTAGGAAAAACCCTAATTTTCCAGGACCAGGAAATAGTCAATTCGTTGTAGTAAGGTTGGTGTGGCATCGAGTCCATTAGAGCTGAAAGGCATCTTTTACTTTGTGGTTCTTGTCTAGAAAGCCTTTGAGTGAGACGTTGAACAAAAACGCTAATTGTCCATATTGCACATACAATACTAATTTTTTTCTTACATGGAGTAAGCTATGGGCTGCAGTGAGTCAACCGGCACCCACCAATTCTACCTTTTGCTGCTCCGGCAGGTTATTTTTTCTTCAGTCAACCCTTCACAAAATAAAGTGTATGCATAACTTTAAGTGGAACATCAAGCATAAAGTTACGGCCACACCTGATGTTAAGATTCTTGTGGTAAAATTTAAGTATATATATTTTAATTAGTTGTACTAACTACATCTTAATCAGAGGGTTGGCTACAGACAAGTGCGAATAAAAAGGATAGCTTGTAATCATTCCAAATGGAAGAGAAGTGGGTTACAGCGATTACAAAGAGAGGAAACGAGGACTCCTGGTCACACCCAAGCGAGAGGGATGGTTCATGGCCGTCCCCCCAATCAGAGTTGGATTCTTCTCTAACACTTAAAGTGTTGCTGAATATTCCACCTTGTGGCCTGGATACTGCTCACAGTGATCGTCTGGCGATGTAGGATTTACCCTGAGCCATCTATTTGGTTTATTTTTTGTTAAAGTTAAGTTCATGTTTTAATTTGTTTAAGAAAGAATTTGTCAGAAGTTCATTGATTTGGAACAATATTAGCAGAATTGGGTATTAAATTGGATTGAATTATAAAGTGATGTGAAAAACACGAGAGTTGTGGAATATATTTTTAAAAATTATTTTGAAAGGTTTACGTCCACTTATTTTTCAAAAGATCTTAGTGCTTTTCCTCTCCAATTCATTGTCTAATATTTCTTAAGGTTCAAATTTTTTCTCTTCACCTACAAAAGATAGACCAATTTTGAAATTGAGTTAGATCATGCCAAAAAAGAAAAAAGAAAAAAGAATTCACTCTAATAATATGTGAAAAGCTTAGATCTACCTCTTATCAAAGGTTTACTTCAGAAGAGAAGTTGTTCAAGTTTATTATAAGTACTCTACTCTCTAATAATCTCTATAGTTCAAGCTCAATTTTTTTACTAACAAAGGACTAACTCATTTTTAGGATTGAATTAAATCACATAGAATAAGGAATGACTCAATACCATTTGAAAAGCTTAGGTCAATCTCTACTCAAAAGCTTTCTTGAAAATATAAGTTGTTTAAACTTGTAAAGCACACATTACAAGTGTTTTCATTTCTCGTACCCCACAATTAGGGGTGGGTGTTGGCGCGGCGTTGTTGTTGATAGGGGAAAGGGGCGGGGGGAGGACGCAGAAAAGGCTTTAATTGCAGTGGTGAGTGATATTTGTCTTTGCTATTATCATTGATATTAATGCCCCTAATTTTATCATGTGTATTTACTTCTTAAATATATAAAATATTTTCTTATAAAATTAAAATTAAAATAAAGAAAAATAAGAAAAGAAGGTGAGAGAAAACCGAAACCTCAAGATAAAACTGAAAAAAAAATCGTATCTTAACTTTATGGAAAGTTCTCTATAATCTTCACACTTTTTAGTATTTATTTAATTAATTACACGTTCTTTGTAAGGAAATAAAATAATAGTTTGTGTATACATCACATAGAAAAAAAAAAGAAGGAATGTATTACATTCGTTAGTTAGTATAATAGAGACTCTTTATATAAATTGAGTAAAAAAAAGTTCTTCACAATAAAAGCATAAGTTGAACATGACTCTATTCTTAATAATAAATTGAAATAAGATTTTGTCCTTAACTCATAAGTTGAACAAGACTCTATATTGAACAATATAATTGAGTAAGCTTCTAGTTGTATTTTTCTTTGGTTTTTATTGAAACGGTATCAATCATATTAATTATTCAACTGCCCTTACGTCATAGCATTTTGTTCCACATGGCATGCTGCATTTGTTGTATCTTTCTTGTTTGTGTGTCTAGTCCTCAATTCTGATAATCATTTATTTTAATTGATGGATAGAAATATATTTCAAATGGAAATCCAAAAGAGTACTATCATTTCTACTGATTAAAGTTTCAATTAGTATTTTTTTATATTATGTTAAATTTCCTTTGGGATAAATTACATAATCTTTGTTATTAATTTTTTTTTGCATAATTTGGATTTTTTAACTATCCAGTTATTTTAACTAAACCCTCTGCTTTATGATAAGATATCCAAAAGTTAGTGAACAGAAAATAAGATTGATTTTTTTAGCCCACTTCAAGTTAGGATGATATGACTAATCAACTAATCTTGGAATAAACAGTCTTTGTTTCTTTTGTTTATTTATACTCAATTCTTTAATTTCTCTTATGCATTGAAGATGAGGCTTAATAACTTTACTACAAATATATATATATGTTACATAACTATTTTCTTTTACTCATATAACTATCTAATTTAATTTATTAATTTGAATAATGAATTAAAAAAATGAAAACATCTATAATACAATTTATTCTATTCCTTTTTCTACAATGACTAAAAAGAAGGGAATAGGGAAAAGTTTATGTCGGATGTCTTGTCTCCCTTGACAGCAACGGCTTCCAATTATGTTCTAGAACATAGTATATAAGTGGGATATATGAAATGAAAGGTTTAGACAAAAAGTAAGAATGAACAACAACCACCAATTTACACAATGTACAGGTTCAAACATTAGTTTTTCATACCAAATCTAGATTTTACGTTTGAAGTCTTTAATATTTTACTATTGAACTACCTAACTGAGCAACTTGTCTATTTTAAAATTCAACAACTATTGCACTTCTTAGAAAAGTCTTCTCAAAAATTTGGTTCAATATTAAAAGCAAATAAGTAGAGATAATTA
Organism: Casuarina cunninghamiana; assembly: GCA_028551485.1. Classification (NCBI taxonomy): domain Eukaryota; kingdom Viridiplantae; phylum Streptophyta; class Magnoliopsida; order Fagales; family Casuarinaceae; genus Casuarina; species Casuarina cunninghamiana. The sequence goes on from CM052364.1 coordinate 26,127,090, forward strand.
AATCATGTAAAAACTCCTGATAGAATCATAATATTAATATAATAAATTTATGATGTAAAATAAAAATATCATCTATTTCTACTATACAGAGAGCGTTGCCCATGAACACCTTTATTGTATTACGTTTATTCACATTTAAATTTTGAAATTCAAAATGGAATCGGAAAAGCAAAAGCAGTTATAGCTTTGAGGATTGGATCCTCTCCTTTACAAAATATAGCTTCAAAAGAAGTTTTTCTAGGATATAGTACCGATTATGGAGGAACGAAATGGATTTTGGCAAAAACCTATACAATGATATTCAAGTGAGATGAAAAAGTCAAAGTTGCTTAAAATCTGTGGGAGAACGGAGATGGCGGGAGTGATCTGTGAACAGTCTGTCTCTCCATTGCATTCAGCAGTCTGTCTTCTCCGATTCTTGCTCTCACTTTCTCTGCCTCTCCAGAACTCCCATCATCTTGTTTCTGCTTGAATTAGTTGCCTCTGATTTTCACGGAAGCCGTATTGACTGGTGATTCGGTGACTGGCTGGAAGAACGGTTGATCTTTTGTAATCCCCCACTCCAATGGTGCCAGTGAGAACTATATGCATTAGGAATGGTTCTCCTAACCGCATTTCGATAATGGAAGTGTCTGTGAGTTCCAGAATACCTTCCTTAATCGAATGTTTCAACTAAATTGTCCAAGTATTTCTTAGCAATGCAGCTTAATTTGCAGTCCTACATTCGCGAGAGTTACAGCGACCCAACAGGCTCTTACGGATATGAAGGTCTTATAGGTGGTTTTAAGTGGGGGAAACCCCGACAAGGCAGCCATGTTGCTTTCTGGGTAATATATCTCTGTTTGTGTAGTCCTTCTTCTTCTTGCATACAGTTTCTGTGATGATTTCACGGCCTGGTATACAAATTGACAAAAGAAATAAAATCCTTTTCAATATAAATGATGTGGAAAGGAAAATCTTTGGGATAGTTTCAGCCTTTTGTGGTAAATGTATAGTAGAGCAAATCTTAAATTTGCTTTTGAATGCAATTTCTTGTAGAGCTTAGTCTATGTACTGACAAAGTTTTGGTTTTCTAATTTGGGCCGATAATAGGCTGCCCTTGGGATAATAAAGCTTTTCCCATCAAAGAAAACGTCAATCCAATTTCAATGTGATGTGAGTCGAATAGTGAAGCCCTCAAGGTATTCGATTTTTTTCTTAACTTACCACGGGGTTTTTCTCCCTTGCTTCTTTTTTCAAGTTGACCATCCTCCCTGACAGACTGATACTGGAAGGGTAGGAAAGTAGGGGAAACCTTGTTACTATTACAAGCCAGATTCTCAAGTTCCAACAGAGACAGAAGCGAGGAAATCTTAGGAGGGAAGTAAGAGCTGATGTAACACGAGTCGGCTGTCATGGCGTGGCATTTGATTTTTAACGAATGCTATCTCTCTAGTAGACTGTAAGATCAGTTTGGAACATGTTTTTCTAAGTTTCCCTTGTTCTTTTTGGGAACTGTGTGCTGTTACTTTTTCTGCTTGGTGAAACAGTCTCAAGAGATGGGTCAATGCATTCAGGTTGATGTTTCGAAGTCAGTAGTTGTGGTAGGCATATAGTTTATTTATATATTTGGTGATATCTATCTCTATGATGCTTACACTGGGTTACTATGAATAGGTGATTAGGAAAAGCAAGCACTTAGCTACAGGTTGGAACAATCTGCAAATATTTTTCACACATAATGAACTAGGACAGTGATGACTAATGTTTGAGACCTGTTGGACCAAGTTTGGATGGCCATGATTTAGCCAAAATTCAATCCCAATTCCACCTATAGTCGATCAAGTCGCTGTATCTGTTTTTCAAACTTAAGGGGTTATATACATAGGAGGGACAAACCCACTCTAGAAGTAATGAATTCTCTCCTTTTCTTGGAGGACGGGGACCGTAGAGAAAAGAAGTTGAAAACTCAACTGAACGATGAAACTTGATGAATGATTATGCTGGAAAGCTACTTTTCCATTTCTTTGGTGTGTGTATAGTCTTTTACTTTTATTTTTTGGCTGTTTTCGGATTGAAGATTAAACTATGTGAACATTAATTATAATTTTGACTATCTATCTCTTTGTTGCAACACAAGGAAAAGTACCAGAGAGAGCTAGGAATTACGCAAGTATAAGGTGTGCAACTTAACACACTTAATGTTTATCTTCTAAAGCTTTTCTGAAAAAGTGACCAAAAAAGCCCAAGAAGAAGAGAAAACAGAAGTATGAGAAAATTAGAACAGATATGAGAAAACTACTCAAGCGACCTTGAAAAGCAACCTATAGAGCCGCCAGTCAGCTGCCTTCTTTCGTAAACAATAACTCTCTTATTCCTTCTTCCTCCTCACCATTTTTCTTTCACCTATGAAGCCCCTCTTAAATTATTAGCTTGGTTCAGCAGTCCACACTAGCATGACGTGTAAAGATTCACCTCTTCCTTGACTTTAACTTTTCGTCAATAAATGTTGTTTTCTCTAAACAGGACTATGCTCTGCAATCTAGAAGACTGGGCTCTTTTTATAAGAACAGTGTTTTCTTGTGAACAACAGATTTCTTGGCTTCTAGGAGTTTGTTTTGGAAGACAATGTTACGAGTATTCTTTACCTATGGCCTTAGCAGTAGAGCACAAATAGCTGTTATCTCACGGTATAGACATCTAATATTCAGTTTATATGTTCAATTGTCCCTATCTCTCTCTCTCTCTCTCTCTCTCTCTCTTTCTTTCTTTCTTTTTTATTTTTTATTTTTTATTTTTTATTTTTTATTTTTTTTTAAATTGTCCCTCTCTCTTAAGCAAGAGTTTGGTCATTTTTTAAAGGTACAATGACTAAATAGTTCATTTCACTTCTCTCTCTTATTTAGGTTAGCATAAGGAAGCACAGTGAGAATTATATCTGAACTTTATTACACTCCAACTTTTGCAGATTGGTAAAATTAAAGAGCTCTACAGAGGCACAGAGGGAGACTGGTTTCTGGTAACTAGTTGAATGCCGCTGGCGAACATGTTGAGCTTGGTCTTTGTTGGGATGCACCTCAAACAGCAATACGGTTTTGGTATGTTCATGTCTTGAACTTAAAATCCTTATTTATACATTAAGAAAAGGTTACTTATACATCGACAATCGGATTCATAGAAAAGGGATTATCCTTTTTTTTTTTTTTTTTCCCCTTGTAGGATAAGAGTTGGAAATTTTGCAATCTTGCTTCATGTATAAGATGTCAAGACATGAATAGATTCAACTTAGTCTTCCTTATTAGACATTACATTTTTAGTTTTAGAATGTAATTCTTTTAGTTTTTATTTTATGAGTAGTTTTGGAGCTTAGTTAATTTTTTTTTCATGATTAGTTACCTTATTTCTATGTTAAAATTGTGTTTCAGGGTTGTTGATCCAACAATATGGATTGAATGCAAATTGTTTTTGGCAGTCGTGGGTTGAGAAGGTATAAGGTAACTAGAATACATTCTTGTTCCTTTAATGCAAATATCATATTGTTGTTTTCAATATTCATAAACTTGTGATCTTTTTATTTTTTATTTTTTAATGCTTGAATTCTTAGTTTTTGGATGGATGCTTTGTGTATTATTTGAATATAAAGAAACTAAGGAACTTTTTGATGATGAAGCTTCTACATTTCAATGGTAAAATTGTGTCTAAGGTGTTAAAGGGAAGAACTTAGCATGAACAAACACGCGCATGTGCACACACACATACACACACACACATATGACATACATAATACATACATACTTCAATCCATACTTGCATACATGCATAGATACATGTTTATATGCATATTTTCATTTATATATATATGCATACATACATTCTTGCATTCATCTGTACATTAATGCATACATATATATGCATACAAGCTTGCATACATCCATCATGCATAGATGTATATATCCTTAGTTGCATACACAAATGCATACATGGATACATTCATATATACTTGCATACTTACTTTCCTACATGCATGTATAAATTCATACTTGCATATTTGTATCCATAGTTGCTTGCAATATATATTTGCATAGATGCATATGTATTTGCATATTTGCATGCATGAGTACATGCAAACTTGCATTTATAGCAACATACATACTACCATCCACGCACACAAACTCATATACTTGCATATATAATACATATATGCATATTAGTCCACACAAATATTTGTATTCACTTATATTCATATACTTGCATATATGCATACATACTCACATATTTGTATACATGCATACATATTCACATATATGCTTACTTGCATACACATGCATTCTCGCATCCTCACATCTACACATCGACTCATACATGCATACTTGCTTCCATACCTACATATATACGTATATACATGCATACGTGCACATGTGCCCTTCATACTTGCATACACACATGCATATACATACACTTCCATAGATGTTATCTATATATGTAGATATATATGCATGTATACTTGCATATTTCACATATATGCATATTTGCACATCCACTCATACATGCGTACTTGCACTTGTACATGCATACATTCATATCTTACATATATGCATACTTGCATACACACACTTACATGCATAAATACATACTTGCCTTTATAAATGCATATATACTCATGTACATACATAGTTACATTTACATGATAGAGACACATACAAACACTCCTATAATATATCCATATAAATATACACACAAATATTTAGATAAATGCATAAGTAACGTTGTACTTGCGCAACATACATGCATATATGCACTACATGGATACATATAAAATTTGTACCCATACAAACACACACAACAACATTCACACATATATATACATATATACATATACGCATATATAACAACATTCACGAACTCTAACAATTACACATAAGATAGAGTTTGGGTTGTGTATAAAATTAATTGGTGTGTAAAAAAATGTAAGGGATATGAGATATATAGAATAAGATAGAACCTCAAGTTATAGTTTGTCTAATGAGAATTCATTTTTGTGTTCTTTTAACTCTAATAATCTTGTTATAGATTTAAACAATGTAAGGATCTTTTCGATGATCATAGTATCCCATTTCAATGTTGAAATCTTATTAATGGGCTTTGACATAGGAGTTTGGGTTGAGTGCCAATTACATGTCATTTATGGTTTGAAAAGATAACATGTTCTTTGAATTAGACCTCAATTACATATTTTTTTATTATGGGAATTCCTTTTTGCTGCTTTTTTTACTCTTTAATCATCTTGTTATTGTTTTGTATGTTAATTGCCTTCATAGATTATTTGGATTTAAAGGAATTGATGATCTTTTTCATAATTAGGTTACCTATTTTCTATGTTGAAATTTGTCCCAAGGTTGTTGATCTATCAATTTAGGTTGAATCAAATTGTTTTTGGAAGTTATGGTTCAAAAGGATATCAAGTAAACATAATACATTCTTAGGTTTACCTTTTCTTAATGGAAATATTATGTTACTATTGTCAATATTCACCATCTTGTTTTAGTTTTCTTTCTATGTTTGAATATTTAGCTTTTGGATGGATGCCTTTATATAGTCTAGATATAAACTAAGGAACTTCTCAATGAAGAAGTTGGTGCATCTCGATGATAAAATTTTGTCCAAAGGGTATGTATGCATTTGCACACTCTAACATGCACACATATTATTGAGTCTAGGTTAAATGCATGGTTGGTGTTTGTCCTCCTATTCTTTTAACTCTAATTATCTTGTTATAATTTTTTGTGTTGAAATTTTTAAGCCTTAAAGGAAGCAAGGATCTTAAATTTAAAGGAAGTTAGGAGTATTGGTAGAATGCCAATAGTGTATGGTTTGGAAGGATGTCTAAGTACATTAAGTTAGACCTTAATTACATTTTTTTTCTTCTTATTTTTGAAAATACCTTCCTGCTGCACTTTTTACTCATTGATCATATTTTTATATGTTGATCAACCATTCATTGTTTTTATGATTATGATTAAATTACCTTATTTCTATGTTGAAATTGACCTGAGGGTTGTTGATCTACCAATTTGGGTTGAATGCAAATAGTTTTTGGAAGATATGGTTTGAGAGGGTGTCATGTAAGTAAATAAAATTCATTCTTGGTTTTACCTTCTCTTTGATGTAAATGCCATGTTGTTTTTAATACTCATCATCTTGTTTTACTTTTTTATGTTTGAATTTTCAACTTTTGGATGAATTATTTTCTAAAAGTAAAATGCAATAATTCTTAAGCAACCTCTAAAGTTGACCACATAAAAGAATTTGGATACCAAACAGTCTCAATTTCCTTTCCGATATTCAACCTAAGGAAAATTATAACCTTCAAGCCCAAGTGGAGCTAAACATTGCACCCTACATGGTGATTCAGACTATTATCCTCTAGTAATTAGAAACTAAAAACTAATCTTGAAGGAAATCCTACTAATTTTGTAAGTTAGGAAAAAGAAATTGGATAAGCTGTCGCCCGATAAATAACAAAGATAATGAGATTAAAGAATTTCAAGTTTTAGATAGATAGCATACTATTTTCCAAAACATTGTGAGCCATGAAATTTTCATTCAAAATCTTAAAAATATATGTACCACGGTCCATTACACCACAAACGTATGAAGTATTTCATAAGGATATTAACTATTAATAACTCTATTTTTAGGCAATAAATAATAAAATGCTTATGAGAAAATATTTGAATTCATCTTTATTTACTTGAATTTGCATTGTTTTTGTAGTATAAGGAGTCATGGAGAAGAAAGATAAGCATGAAGAACCTAATGTTTATTATATGACAAAATATGGTTAAAATATTAAGATCAAGAAAATCAAGATGAGCTTGGACTTTGGATAATTGTTATTAGATTTTTCATTGTTGTTGGGTTTTTTAAATAATTAGAAAACCTGATCATGTTAGAAGTTCAAAGCTCAATTAATATGAGAGTTCAAGACCCAATTATCTTGAGTATCCAAAACCTACTTTTATTAGGATAGGAAATAGGTCTAAAACTAAACCCTATTTAAGAGAAAAGAAGAGGCAAAAAGTGGGATGAGGAAATTGAACACGACTCAAGAGAGAGACCAATAATTCAAAGTTTTCTTGAAGAAAAGATAAAAAGGGTGATATACTTCTTGTTCTTGGATTCAAGATGCCTTTTTTATTTCCTATTACTGTTCTTCCTCTTTATTTTTGAGGATATCAACTATACAACATAGAAATCAACAAAAATAATTTGATAAATTCCTCCGGTTTAATAGTTCATGTGCGATTCATCAAGAACATTGACAAACTATGTTCGTGTCAAGTTTCAGGAATATACAACACTCCTATCAATATAATGGAATGCAGTAAACAAGTGCAAATTTTCCACTACAAACGAGCAAGGGAAATATCTTAGAATACAAAAGGCTGCATAACACTTAACAGTTCTGGAGTAACACTTAGGCAAGTCTGATGTGGAATGCATTGTTATGTTGACCGATAGGATGTGAAGAATGAACTGATGTGGCATGCTACCTACCGCTGTGACGACGTGGTATTTTGATGTGGGGGAGAAAGTCCAAAATAGTATGTTCGCATACTGTACCACCAATTCCCCCATGGTCAGTAATGGAGCAGTACTACACGAAGTTCTACCTTCAAGCACTCTAATCGTTCCTTTTAATAAAAGAAAGACCATGGCGAGCGGATCATGTTCTGACGTCATGGCGTGCTTCTTGGGATTGATCTCAACTAAACCAATTAAGAATGTCCTAAAAAATGATATCCTAAAGTAGTTGAAAGTATACGGAGGCGAACCATCCACCAAATTGATTTTTCAAATTTTAGAATAAGGTAAAGAAGATATTAAAGAATTCAATAAAAGCAGATTCTGCGGTCGGCATTTTGAACGATGACCGTGTGAGGATATTAAGAAAAAGAGAAAAAATTACATACGGAAACTTTAATTATAGTATTCTTATTTAATGAAAAATTATAGATGACTTTTGTGCTAAAGAAATATAAAGAATTCAACAAAAAATTAATAATTAGAAAGAGAAATTGTGAAACTTTTACTGATTCATACAAAAGAAAAACTGATTGAATCAATTCAAAGCTTATGCAAATTTTTTATTTTTTTCACTCTCCAAAAAGGTCGAAAACCAGTCAAATACAGAGGCGAAGTTGAACATTGTTATAGACGTTTACTCCGACGAAGAAAACTCAGTCCTCCACGCCAGGTCCAGCTATTCTAGAGATATTTTACGAAGAAAACTGTATTCAGAATTCAGTTTCCACTTTCCCGAACCGATGAAACCCAAGCTCGGCTTTCTGATATTGGCTTTGATCTCAGTTTTTTGTTCCATAGCCGAAGCCAAATGCAGCAAAGGGTGTGGCCGTGCTTTAGCTTCATACTACGTTTGGAAGGACTCAAATCTCACTTTCATAGCGGAGGTTTTGCAATCCACCCTTGATATTACGCCTGACACTATTGTGAGCTACAACAAAGAGGCGATACCCCACATAAACACCATTCAACAGGATACACGAATCAATGTTCCATTCCCATGTAATTGTATCAATGGAGATTATTTGGGTTACGTGTTTCAGTACACAGTTAGGCAAGGGGATACGTACTGGAGAGTGGCGCAGAAGTACTACGCGAACCTGACGACATACCAAGCCGTGGAGAGTATTAATAGGTATCCAGCCACTAGTATACCCGTAAATGCGAGGCTCAATGTGTCGGTGACTTGTTCGTGTGGGGACAGCTCGGTTTCGAAGGACTACGGGTTGTTTATCACGTACCCTCGTCGGCGCGGCGACACTTTGGACTCGGTTGCGAATGAGGTTGGCCTTGATGCAACCCTCTTGCAGAGTTATAACCCTACTGTGGATTTCAGCCAAGGGAGTGGTCTGGTGTATATTCCTGGGAAAGGTGACAAATTTTGTTATTTCTTTTGAGTTATTGAAGTTTGCATGTTCATATGTGATAGGAGTTTTGTTAACTTAGTTTCTTGAATCCATAGGTGTGTTAGAATAGTAACAAGTGGATGAGAATTTGCTTTCTTGATTAAGTAGAGACTTCTAGTATACTTTGTTTGAGCACATATTCGGCTAATGATTTGTAGAATGGGTTCTCGACGTTTCGGTTTAGGAGAAGGTGGAAGGTAATATGCCTCCAATCAAGAAGACAAGAAAATTTGACCTTAGAATTTAAGTTTAAATTACAATTTTATCTTCTTTTCATTTGGTCCTCATTGTCTGAAAGTAGGTTTTTGCCAGCACTAGTTGCACCTAATCCATTCTATAATTTTGTATAAGGGAGGGAAGCAAGTGTAGTCGGACTTGACCGCATGAGGTAAATTGCAATCGAGCTCAAGATTTAGCATACAATTCGTTGAATTTATTATCAATTCAACCTTGATAAAGTCACTAAGTGCTGTATGGACGAGCCTCAGTATTGATTTTGGGTAACTTAACTAGTATGTTCCATTGTCATCTACGTTGCATAGTTTAGGTAGGCAATTAGAGATTGATTAAAGGATTTTTAGCTTCGGTTTTGATTGTGGTGTGAATCTGACAGTGAGTCTATTACCACACACACACGGACAGGTTGAGAAAGAGAAACAGTTCCAAGGCTTCTTTTACTATAGAACAACAGCTTACACTCAAACTTACAAAATAGAGAACAAAGCAAATACAAAGCTTCAAAAGCCTTACAGAACTTCAACATAGACACAACCTAGTCACCTCACATGACTTACAGACTTGGTATTTATATGAAGACAAACAATTGCTTTTAAAGCAAAACAAAGATAGTAACAACACAAAATCTGCCTTTGAAAACTACATCGTGCTGCACTTTCTTTTCTAGACTTGTACTTCACGCAAGCATGCTTCAACATTCTAGTCGTGCCCAGCCTTCTAATTGCTTGCTATTGTTGTTTCTTTCAATATGCCTAAATTTTTGATAGAACCTATATTGGGGTTTCCTTTATTCCAACAATATTTTTCTAAATGATTAGTTTTCTTGCAAATTTTGCATGGTGGATATCTACCTTTCCCTTCCCCAGAATGTTCTTCATTTCGAGCACGTTTACCTACAAATTTAGTCTCAAGGCTAGCCTTTGCTTTGAACACTAATTCTAATGGGGCTTTGTCCTTTCTCTTGTAAAGAATTTTTTTTTTTTTCAAATGTTTCTAGTGTTCCCATTAACTTAGAAACATACATCTAGTAAAATCTTTCATTTCTTCTATGGTGATCACAGTAGCATCAAATTTATCATTAAGGCTAATAAGGATTTTTTCTACTACCCAAGAATCTGGAAAATCATCACCCAAGTGCCTAATATGGTTAACCACTGCATTGACCTGTGTATAATACTCTACAATAGTTTCATTATCATCCATTTCTAACATTTCAAGGTATTTTTTTTAGCTCTAAGTTGAATAGCACACACCTTTGGTGTTCTTAAGAACTCATTCTAGAGTCTGGTCCATAGTTGTTAAGGAGTTGATGCAGTGGAGATACAATTAAAGACAGACTCAGTGATGGCTAGCTACAATGGGAATAGAATCCTCATCTCCTTGTCTTGGTTCCTCCAATGACGTTCCCCATTTAGTTGGTGAAAGCTCAGCTTCTTCTCCTACTTTCAGAATACCTTCTTGTACTATGTCCCGCATATTAGGAATTTGTAATATTTATTGAAGGTGAAATGACCTTTCTACCCTTAGAGATATTTGGATTAGAATAGGTTAAGAGGGGCAATATTATAAATACCCTTCTTAGGTGATTAAAAGGTTAGGAACATGAAAGAGAATGTTGGCTGGTTGGCTTGAACGTGAGTGAGGGAGAGAGTATCTCTACATAGCAACGGCTTGTTACTCAGGCCAGCCTTTCGTCGGAGCTTGTATTGTACTCTAAATGTTCTTAATGAGAAGGAGAAAGGGTCGGCAATGGTGATAGTGGACGTAGGCATGCTTTCGCTGAACCAATCTAAAATTTGTGTCTTCCTCTTTGTGTGTGTGTGTCTAGATTTCTATTTCCACATAAAATTGTGTAATGTGTATTCTTGTTGGTGTGCTTGCTTGGATCCTAGCTCCCAAAGCTTTTAACAAGAACTTAACAAGTGGTATTAGAGCCAGATATATTTGTAATATTTAGTGAAGGTGAAATGACGTTCTTGCCCTTAGGCATATTTGGATTAGAATAGGTAAAGAAGGGCAATATTGTAAATATCCATCTTAGGTTATTAAATGGTTGGGGGTAGGAGAGAGAAAAGTGGCGGTGCGTGAGTGAGACTGCAAAGAGAGTGGTGCTATGCACTCTGCTGTGCGCTACTGTAGCAGTTCGGCCACCAAAGTTCGGCAGTGAGCTTGCAGCTTGTAACACTCCAGATTGTTTTTAATGAGAAGGAGAAAGGGCCAGCAATGGTAATAGTGGACGTAGGCATATTTTGGCGGAATCACTCTAAAATATGGTGTTCTCTTTGTGTGTGTGTGCCTAGATCTCTATTTCCACATAAAATCGTGTGATATGTGTTCTTGTTAGTGTGCTTACTTAAATCCTAACTCCTAGAGCTTTTAACAAGAACCTAATACCGCATACCTTGACACTTTAGGTAAGTGGTCATCCAGGTAGTTGTTGGGTATTTGAGGAAGAGGGTGGAGTAGAAGATGACACGAGTGAAATAGGCAAATTGGATTTCAGATCTTCCCCAAATGGACCTGGCTTCGATGCGACTAAAGGATTTTTAGCTTCGGTTTTGATAGTGGTGTGAATCTGGCAGTGAGTCTATGACCGCACACACACGGACAGGTTGAGAAAGAGAACAGTTCCAAGGCTTCTTTTTTACTGCAGAATAACAGCTTGCACAAATACTTACCAAAATAGAGAACGGACCAAATACAAAGCTTCAAAAGCCTTACAGAACTTCAACATATACACAACCCAGTCACCTCACACGACTTACAGACTTGGTATTTATACTAAGACAAACACTTGCTTTTCAAGCAAAACAAAGACAGTAACAACACAAAAACTGCCTTTCAAAACCACATCATGTTGCACTCCTTTTCTAGACTTGTACTTCACGCAATCATGCTTCAACATTCCAGGCGCGCCCAGCCTTCTGATTTCTTTTCTTCTGGTGCACGACAGCCCCATCACTTCACTAATATAAATTCTATTGCTTAGAACTTTAGCGATAGAGTGAATGCGTACTTTTGGGAACCGAGTTGAACCATTGGAGTTAAAAACAAAGCAATGGTACTTACTGATGTGGGGTAGAACATTAATACCATGCTAAAATTCAAAAATTCGTGGCTTCCAACGAAGTACAAGAGAGAAAGTGGAACACACTGAATCTGAAGTTGCCAAATCTGTACAATATAACCCACCGCCACAATTACGCCCTCTCTGGTGGAATATCTACATTCATATCCAAAAAAGTACAAGCCCATGAACCCTAAATTGTATCTGCCAGACAAACGTCAAACCTCCTTTTCCACCTATTCATCCACCCTTGTCATTGTTCTGCCGTGGTTGCCACTTTGCTGATAATAGTGGTGACTCCTATTTCATGATGTAAATCTTGTCCGATTCCAAATGCTACGGAAAACAATGAGTAGTTTCCTTTCTCTATTGCTCCAAGTAGGCTACTCTAATGATGAATAGTTCGCTTACCAGAAAGAAAAAGACAGCATTACCAATTAATTCCTTGAATATCTAGCATCAAGAGTAAACACGTTTCCTTTTAAATTTAGTTTCTGGAGATATGAGTTTTCCCTTAACTTGAATGCTTTTTTTATTTTTAAAATTTTTTTATTTGCAGATCAGAATGGTACTTATCCACCTTTGGCAAGGTAACTTCATAAATTTAATCTTCATACAAGTTGAAATCATATCTGTTACTTATTAAAACATATTTTAATTTATCATATTGACAAGATCTGTTTCACTTTTGACCTTCTTGCAGCGGAAGTGGTTCGGCCTTCTCCTACAGCTTCACATTATTATGTTTTATTTGATACTTGAGACAAATACGAGATAACAGGGTGGGAACTTTATGCTAATTTTGAGTTCAATATTTGCTCAACTATAAGCAGGATTGCCTGGCGGAGTTATTGCTGGCATAGCCGTAGGAGGAGTTTCTGGCGTGCTGTTATTTGCAGCTTGTATATATTTTGGTTATTACCGAATGAAGAAGGGTAAGGCACGGTTGCACCTAGTGGTGGCTGAGAATCCCTCTACTAAGGATACGCAGTAAATATTTTTCAGTGATTGTGCGCTTCATGGATAAATGAATCTCAAAAAGTATCTTGAAATTTGATTTGCCTCTTAGTTTAAACACTAGAAACTCCAGTTAGACACTTTCTGGGGATGCATGTTTGACTTTGTCTGGGGAGTTTGCGACTTGAAATTGTCACTAGCGTCAGCATAGTGATCTTTTCTTGCTTTCTGTAAAATAAAATCGACCTTGGAAATCTCATTTAAGAAGCTCCAATGATTTCTTTGAGACTGACACACCGAAGGAAATTATGTGGATGTTTGACTTTGTTTTTTCCCTTAGCAAGAGATTAGACATGATTTCACTTAAAGGATTTTTGTTTTATTTTTTGATATAGAGCCTGGAGATATCTTTGAGAAAGAAGGAACTGGTTCTGCAGGTGGCCTAGCTCCAGGTGGCCTAGCTCCAGGTCTTGTAGGCATAACTGTGGATAAATCAATAGAGTTCTCCTATGAAGAACTTGCTACAGCTACTAGTAACTTCAGTTTGGCCAAAAAGATTGGTGAAGGTGGTTTTGGGGCTGTTTATTATGCAGAGCTGAGAGGCGAGGTGTGTTCTTACTCTATCTTTTATTCATCAAAGGTGGCTTGCAAATATTCATTGCACAGAGATTTGCATGCTGAATATGTAGTTGGCGCTTTTCAGATTTTCTCGGTCAAGAGCTTTTCTTTGAAGTGATACACTACTCCCTCTACATTGCTGGTTTAAAGTTTATATCAATTTTCACTTTGATAACATCCACTCTCCCATCTCTCTTATCTGCAGAAAGCTGCAATTAAGAAGATGGATATGCAAGCATCCAAAGAATTTCTTGTTGAGCTTAAGGTTTTAACGCAAGTTCATCACTTGAACCTGGTAATATTCTTGCCAAACAATATAATATGGCCTTTTAATTCTGCATCATTTGACCAAAGTTTATGTTGTATGTTTTTATGTCTAGGCACGGTCTAATTATCTGCAAAATAGATACCTATACCGTAATAGCCAACCATTTTACATAAATCATTATACCTGTACACTTACAAAGACACGAGCTCCCTCTGTTTGTCCCTCAAGGGTCAACTATGCCATTTATCCCATCTTCAATTGCTTAAAACCCTCAATATCAACCATACAGTGACATAATAAGGAGAGTTGTTGATTGCCAGATATTTTTGGCATCAGAGATTGCAAGTAGAACCTTTTTACGAATTTTCAGATGTTTATATGCATTTTAACATGAGTCAGAATGATAGCAGACAGAAGGCAGTTTTGGTTGGTTGGTTGGTCAAGTACAATTGTGGTGTTTGAGATCTTACATTTCAAAATACTATAACAATCTGGGAGGATTATTGATGACTCCGCTTGTGATTTAATTCAAGTGTACTCATGTTTTTGTCAGTTGCATCAATGAAGTTGTGATCATTTCTGTTTCTGTGCTCTGGATATCAAGTAGTGATCATTTTATCTTTCTATGATCTACGTAACAAGTTGTAATTAGTTTCCTTTTCTGCACTTTACATATCACTTACCATAATTGCAGTTGCACTTGATTGGATACTGCACTGAGGAATCTCTTTTCCTAGTCTATGAATATATCGAGAATGGCAACCTAAGCCAGCATTTGCGTGCCTCATCAGGTGATATTGTGTTTGCTATGTAAAGGATGTTGGTAATAAATACCACATTTGGGTCAATGGTCATTGCATAATTATGTTTACATGTTCACAGGGAGGGACCCATTGCCATGGTCTACTAGGGTACAAATTGCCCTTGATTCCGCCAGAGGCCTTGAATATATCCATGAGCATACTGTTTCTGCTTACATCCATCGTGATATTAAATCAGCAAATATATTGATAGACAAGAACTTCCATGGAAAGGTTGGGTTCGGATTGTTCTGGATCCTTAGAATCTGTTCACATTGTTGGTTAAAATGTTTGCATTGCAGGTTGCAGATTTTGGATTAACTAAACTGACTGAAGTTAGAGATGCATCACTCCCTACGCGCCTTGTGGGAACATTTGGATACATGGCACCAGAGTGAGTTGAATTTTCTTTGTAAATCTGTTAAGTGAATTGCGAATTCAGCAATAAGAGATGGCCTTGGCATGTTTAGGTGGATACAAGCTGCGAAAACGATCACATATAAGCTTAATGATTGGCCACCTAAATGCTGTTAAAAGTTCTTACACGGTCTAGAAATCAATGATTTGGGAACTTGGGGATTTTGCAACTGATTGCATCATGGCACTAGGAAGTTGCTGTAAAAAAAAAAAAATGCTCTTCTTTTGTGAGAACTAGAGAATAAGGCTTAGGTGTTGGATATGGATTTTTGTTTTCCTTTTCTAGAAACTTAATATCCCATGTTATTGGTGATGCTTTCTTCTTCAAGTTGCTGATTTTCTTGTTGGAAGGGGTTTCAAGAAGATGAGTTTGCCACCTGATGAGGGAAGGAAAACTTTAGCTATAGGTTTTCCTTAATGGAACTTGGATTAATTTTTGCCTATTGCATGCAGATATGCGCAATATGGGGATGTTTCGCCCAAAGTAGATGTATATGCTTTTGGAGTGGTCCTTTATGAATTAATTTCTGCAAAGGAGGCTGTGGTTAGGGCCAACGATTCTGGTGCTGAATCTATGGGGCTCGTTGCTTTAGTAAGTCTTGTTGATATCCTCTAGTATATCCTCTAATATACCCTCCTTCCCTCCCCTTTTCCTTCCAATTCCTTTTTTCTTCTGTTCTGAGCCAAATGGCTTGATTGTTTCTTCAAAAGTAACTTTGAAAGTTATATGAAGTGCATTTTTTTTTTTGTTTTACAGTTTGAGGATGTTCTTAATATGCCTAATCCTAAGGAAGACCTACGCAAACTAGTTGACCCTCGTCTTGGGGATGACTATCCATTTGACTATGTTTGGAAGGTGAAATGACTTATAGAAAAACCTAATGTTATGTATTTCATGACTTTAAATAAACATATGAAGGTGTTTGATTGCAGCTTGCCATGCTTGCAAAAGCATGTACAGAAGAGAACCCACAAATTCGTCCAAGTATGAGATCCATAGTAGTTGCCCTAATCATGCTTTCATCCACAACAGAGGATTTGGATGTTAGCTCCTTTAGTAACAATCAAGCTCTTGTCAATCTAATGTCAGGAAGGTAAAACTTGGACAAAGTTGCCTTACAGGTGTGGAATGCTTTTTGGAGTGAATATCACCAACATCAAGTTGTTTGAAACATGTAGATTATTTATAGTTGAGACTAGTGGTAGGTTTTGTAAATGGTATTTGTTGTATGATTAAATTGTAAAAGGAAATATGATGCTCTTATGTAGAGGTTTGTATAATTTGGCTTTGATATCTAATTGTCTCACTATATGTGAATGTGATTGGCAAACTTTTGAGCAAACATCATTCCTTTTTTTTTTTTTTTTAATACACTCACACACAAAGGAGGAGGAGGGGGGAATTGAACCCCTGACTGGTTAGACTCAGTCAGGGGGTTGGCTTAGTACTAGGCCAGGGGAATTCCCTGCAAACATCATTGTCATATGATCAAAGATCTTATGCTAATGGGCTTATATCCAATCTTATGATTGTATGAAAGACTAAGTTTTTCTACAAACTTTTAAAGATTATAGGTTCAATAGCTTTTTACTAGTGGTTAAGGAAAAATTACAATATTTTATTCACAAAAAATGCAAAGATAAAAAGAAGTTAAAGATAAGCATAGTGATCCATGCCCTCATTGAATTATTTTAAGATGGTCAACTATTATAGAAAAAGTTCAAAAGTTGTTAGACCATCTGTAAGATATGTTTTTAAGAGTTAAGATAGAATAATTGAGACTAAATCTATGTGAGGACAATGAAAGAGACAATCTTATGGTGGAATTAATAGTTGCTTCTTTCTTAAAGGTTGTACAAATATTAGTGATTTTTTTTTACAAAGCTTTGATTGCAGTGCTAGTTTGTATACTTAATAAAGTAAAAACTATTCCAATTCGAAGTACCAAGGTAGACAACAATCTAATCAATTTCACGAATTTTAGATGCAATGATAAAAAGTCTTATTTGTAGCCATGGCCAGAAATGTTACCATGATTAGTACAGAGTAACTAATCACATGATAAGCCTTGTCCTTTCTTTTCTTGGCAGTTTTGCTTTGTAAAAGCCTTTGTTAGTTACACTACACATTATTAGAAAATAAAAATAATGTTTTGCCACATCAGGTTCACTTATCCATATGGCACGTCTAGCATAACCTAAGGGCCATGTTAACCCTAAGGTCATGAGCAATGCGCATCATCTTCCTTTGCCCACCAATCATCTTCCCATCTTTGCAAATATGGTACTTATTACCAAAAATGAAAAATATCTTTTGGATTTATGGTTTGGACTAATGTCTATAAATGTGTTTGTAGTTTGTTAAAGGGCTATTCCTAGAGGAACAACTAAAAGAGTTGATTCTTCTTGGCTATTTTGGAATGTGTGTTACTGGCTCTTTAAGGAAGTTGGCCTTTGGACAAGTCAAGTATTTTTTAGCAAATGGTCGCCTTTCATTATGTCTTCCTCCCTTTTATAAGAGCAAAGTTTCTTAGGTTCCTTATATAACCTTGCTTGATTGAATGTCCTTAAACCATTTACTCAACCTACTTGCTTACCTTACAATTACTCTTCTCTTGGCTTGACTTACCAACCATTCATCACTTCTATG
The DNA here is from genome assembly GCA_028551485.1 of Casuarina cunninghamiana. Taxonomy (NCBI): domain Eukaryota; kingdom Viridiplantae; phylum Streptophyta; class Magnoliopsida; order Fagales; family Casuarinaceae; genus Casuarina; species Casuarina cunninghamiana. Next base: position 26,145,073 of record CM052364.1, read on the forward strand.
CTACTCAAAATAGTATTACATCTTTCACAATTAATACCAAGGGTCTTACGTGTTACTTAAAAGTTCCTACATGCTACCCTTAAACATGGCCATGCATGTTGCCACCTACATCGTCAGGACCCGAGGTGTCAAGGCATTAGGCCACATCATTCCATATGTCTTATGAAGAGACCCTGTCCTTGAGGTCAATTTGTGGGAATCGCTAATGCATATCTACCTTGTCTTCCCATGGTGCTTTAACTAGTGAGAGACCCTTCTAGTGGATGTGTAGTTTGGTTCTTCCCCTTATGGTGCTGTGCTTTAATATAGCTTGAGGCTGGGAAATTATAACCTTGCCTGTAAGATCGAGTTTCAGCCACTCCTTTGTCATGGGCTTGTTTTGTTCCATGAACCTTTTCAACAAGGAAACGTGAAAAACATTTTGTATCTTACCTCCCTATGGTAAATTGAAATGATAAGCCATCGAACCTAGCCTCTAAGTTACCTCATATGGGTCGTAGTGTCATGCAAGCAATTAGTAGCATTGTTTAAAATGCACCAATGTCTGGTGATAAGGTTGTATCTTAGATAGTACCCAATTGCTAATTGTCCGAGTGGTTAGAAAGGGCAAGTACTTAAAGGGAGTCAAGCATGTATATGGGTAAGACATATTTTGAGCCAACTTTCCCCTTCTCTCTTGTAATCGAGGTTTCCCCTTTCTAGTAATAGACTCTGTCTTCTCAATTCTTTATTATAAAACCCTTCCCAAAATATATTCTTTAAGCCAACATAGGAAGAATGATTAGATACCAGCCTTGGTTTTATGGCGATTTCCTCCAAGGCAAACTAGAGAAAAGATCCTTAGGTTATGCGCATAACAATAAGGTATCACAACCACGTCCAGTTATAGAGGAACACAACTAGGGAGTCATCATTAGAGAGCTCAACCATTGGCTATCGGAAATGTTAGAAGTAATGCAACAATAGTTTGCTAATGTGCATTTACAAAAGGAAGACCATTTCTCTAAAATCCAATCTTAAGTTGAAAGCTTGCAAAATGGAAGTCACTAGGAGAAATGAGAATCATTTGAGTCCAAATGAGACAAAGATAAAGGCATATTGACCACACCAGGATCTCCACTCCATCTATAAGGAGTTGAGTTTGAGTTTCCATGATTTTTAGAAGGAGAAGACCTAGTTGAGTGGGTCAACCATGCAACCTAGTTCTTTTAATGTGAGAAGGTCCTTGAGGAGGAAAAACTTCAAATTGCGGAATAAAATCTTGAAAGGGATGCCTACTTGTGGTGTCAGCTACTTCGAAGCCAACACCCATTGGGAGACTTGTCATGGGACGAGTTGGTGGTTGCACTAAACCAAAAATATAGGCCATCCCAATTTAAAAGTTTCTATAAAGACCTAACAAAACTACAACAAAAAGGGTCAATGGTGGACTACCATTCCTAGTACACCAAATTACTAATGAAGTTAGGAGTGCAACCTAATGGCTCCTGGCACCTTTGTGTTAACTACAAAGAACTCAACAAGCTCAATATTAAAGATTGATTATTTATTCCAACCATAGCTCTAGTTATCACCAAACTAGAGTTAAGGGTTAAGATGTGCAAAAAAGTAGCTTTTAAAACTCCACAAGGACACTACGAGTTCTTGGTGATGCCTTTCAAGCTTACAAATTGCCTGCAACCTTTCAAAGCCTCATGAATTCAATCTTCAGTGAGTACATTCAAAAATTTATTCTCAAATTTTTGGATGACATATTGATTTTTAGTAAAGGATGGGTAAAGCATGTTAAGCATGTTAAGCTAGCACTAGAAGTACTTAAGAAATGTTCCCTTTTTTCCCAAAAAAAAAAAAGAAAAAAGAAATGTCAGTTTGGTTGGGAGAGGATACAATTCTGGGTCACATAATTGATAAGGGAGGCATTGTGATGGATAAAAACAAGTTGGAAGGCATTTCTAACGAGTCTAGACCTAATTCAATCAAGGCTCTTAGGGGCTTCCTAGGGTTGGTAGGATATTATCGAAGATTCATTAAGGATTTTGGTAAGATTACAAAAGCCTTCATTGAATTGGTTAGAAAATGAAAGTTTATTTGGAATGATTAGGTAGAAGAAGCGTTTGGACACCTTATGAAAGCATTGTGTGAAACTCCAATGCTAACGCCCCCAAAACTTCTTTCAAGAATTCACGGTGGAGTGTGATGCTTTAGGTATGAGTGTAGGAGTGATGCTCTCCCAAAATAAAAAACCAGTGTTCTTTTTAATAAAGCGCTACATGATAAGAATTTGGCCTTGTCTACTTATGAATGTGAGCTATTAGACTTGGTGCTTGATGTGCTAGGGTGGTAACACTACTTGCTTGGAAGGAAGTTTCTTGTTAAAAGTGACTAGCAAAATCTATGCCATATGTGGAGCCAAAAAATAACAACTCCAACACAGCAACGTTGGTTGATAAAATTAATGGGTTACGACTTTCGAGTCGAATATCAACTTGGCCCTTTTAATTATGTTGCAGATGCTCTGTCACAAGAGGGGGAAATAGAGGAAGAAGGAAGTAATGGTGGGATCCTTTATGTTATCTCTAGTACATGTTCCTTTCTGGTTAAACTCAATCAAGGAGGAAAATAGAGAGCTTTTAGAACTAAGGGAGTTGATCTAACAAGTGCAAGAAGGCAAAGCCATGGGCTATGGTCTTATTATGAAGGAGTGTTATATTTTAAAGGTCGAATTTTCTTATACAAGCAATCCAAATTAATTCCTATGTCAATAATGGAGTTCCATGAAGGTGGTCATGAGGGGTTCCATAAAACCCTTTAGAGAATTAAGCATGTCTTTTATTGGAAACATTGCAAGGAAGATGTATTTGATGCTATAAGAAGTTGCTTAGTGTTTCAACATCATAAGTGGCAAAACAACTCCCCCTCCAGGTTGCTAGAGCCATTGCCAATTCCTGAAGCTATATGGGAGGAAATATTAATGGATTTTATTGATGGTTTACCTTGTTCTCAAGGACACATGTTGGTGCTAGTTATGGTGGACAAACTTTTGAAGTTTGCCCAATTCTTACCTCTTATCTATCCTTACTTTGTTGAATCAATCGCCTAACTTTTCCATGATTAGATGATGTGATTATTTGCTCTGTTAAAGGCCATAACGTGTGATTGGGGTTTTGGGTAAAGCTTTTCAAATTGCAAGGTATAAATTTTAAGTTTTCATATGCCTATCACTTGAAGACGGACAACCAAATAGAGGTTACTAATCGCACTCTCGAGATGTACATGAGGTGCTTTTGTTTAGATCGTCCTAAGGAATGGCTAAGATGGATATCATGGATAGAGTATTGTCATAATACCAGTGTGAACAACTCATCATTGAAAACTCCATATGAAGTGGTGTTTGGTAGATTTCTTCCTTCCTTGCTTAGTTATGTTCCTAGGATGGCTAAGTTACAAGTAATAGACCACGAGCTTAAAAGCAAGATCAAGTAATAGTTGAACTTCGAGAATGACTACAAAATGCCCAGAATGTCATGAAGGTATCTACGGATAGGAAGCGCACTGAGGTTCACTTGGAGGTGGGTAACAAGGTCTTCCTTTGTCTGCAACCATATCAATATACATCTATCTCCTATAGTCGAAAGGATAAGTTAACTCCACAGTTCTTTGGTCCTGTTGAAATAATAGAAAAGGTGAGTCTGGTGGCCTATAAACTATGTTTACTTAAGGATTCAAAGCTCCATTCAATGTTCCATGTGTCATAGCTAAATAAGGTAGTTCCTCCAAATGTTAGAATTGAAGCTGAACTTCCCTTGGTGATAGAAGATGAAGATCTAGTGATAGTTGAACCAGAGATCATTATGCAATGAAGGAAGTGAAAAGGAATGATGAATTGTGCATCAAGTGGAAGGGCTTGGACACTTCTAGCACCACATGGGAATAGGTCAATCGATTATGTGGGAGGTTCCTAAATTTTGAACTTGAGGACAATGTCTAACCCACAGGATGCATTGTTGCATGCTTCCCCAATGTGTCACTCAGGTGGTGGGTAAAAAGGAGCAGAGCGCAACATGGGGAAGGAATAGACTAGAGGATGTGTGCACAAATATGAATAGTGCATGCATTTAAAGGTAATGGTTAAAAGTCATGGGTTGTAGCAAAACCCATGATTTGTTGTCCTTACTTATAGGAAGGTATAGGTAAAGCCTCCCATGTTCGAGCAATTAGAAAAGGTGGGTACTTAAAAAGGGTCAAGCATATATATGGGTAAGATGTATTTTGAGCCAACTCTCCCTTTCTCTCTTGTAATTGGGGTTTCCCCTTTCCAGTAACAGACTTTATCTTCTTAACTCTTTATTATCTAACCACTCCCAAAATATATTCTCTAAGCTAACATAGGAAGAAAGATCATATACAAACCTTGGTTCTACGATGATTTCCTCCAAGGTAAATTGGAGAAAAAATCCTTAGGTTATGCACATAACTTTGTAGTTCTTTAAGAAGTTCATCTCATTGCTTTAACACTTTGTCCATTGCCTCCATTTTCAGGGATAAAATATTTTCATGAACAAGCAAATTATTATTATTTTTGTCTTTATTTTCAATCATTTTTTTTATTGTTTTACTATGGATTGAGAAAAATTATTGTTATTCTTATTGACATAGACATAGCCTTTTTTTTTCTTTTTAATGTTACAACACATGTACCCAACTCACACATGGAAGGTGTCAAACCCCAACCCCATGGTTGGAATCTTTGCTAGCTCACCACTAAGCTAGTTGGCGAAGCAACATATAATATTTTTCTAGGTATGTTTAATTACTTTTATAAGGTAACAAGATACCAATTGTTTGATATATAATAAATTGTCCCTTTTTTTGTTACAAATAGACGAACTAGTTTGATAATCAATATTCCCCTTTTCATTAATTTTATATTTATAAAAGTTAAATCCTTCTAGAGAATTATAATATCCAAGTGTATTTCTTTCCTTTGAATAGAAGACAAAACTATTTCTCTTAGATCTTTCATTCTAAGAAGGAGACAATATACTTTGATTTTGTTCATCATTTTTTTTATTTAAAGAATCATACCACCTCAATTGAAAATGCAAATACCTCTTTAGGAAAAACTTGAACTCTTATTTTGTGTTATTTTTTTAATGCACATGCAACAACAATGTAGGTGGTTTGTGTCTATAAACCACCTCATATGGTGTTTTGCCCATAGCATTGTGCATTCTAGTATTGTAACACCAAGCTACGTAGGGTACCCATTTAACCCATTATTTTGGCTGATTAGAAGTGAAGCAACATAGGTAAACTTCTAATACTCAATGAACAACTTTCATCTGACCATTGGTCTACAAATGGTAGAAAGAAGAGAAACATAACTAAGCACCTTGCAAGCCCATTAACTCTCTCATGCAATTTGATCTCTAATTTTCCAATCTTGATAGGCTAGATTTGAATCATGAGTGATGGCTTCCTACTCATCAATATTGGTGATAAACTTAGAAAAACAAGAGAATGAGCCATCAAGAATGCCAAGTAAACCATTAGCTTGAAAGAAAGGCTCAATACAAGCTTTCCAAACAAGAAAATTACGACCTTTCAAACGAACACCTATGGTTGGAACAAAGCTTAGGATTAGCAACATGAGAACATGAATGGCAACATGAACATTCATGTTGGTGAAAGCCATTGAAATTTCTACAAAAATTGGATCAAAACAAGGAGTTTTCACCCAAAAGCTAAACTAATACTAAGTTAAAACAAGAATTTCTACAATAACTATAGAAATTTGTAGGGAAAAAGTAGTAACATATTGAAATAGAAGAATAATAATATAAAGAGATAATTAAAGAAAACTTTGTATTTCTAGATGAATTAAGAATAAATAATATTACCTTTTTTAAGGTGATAAAAAACTAAACATAAATCAATTAATAGTTATGAAGAATTGACACAAAATTTATTCTAAAAATGTTGGACATAAAAAAGCCCTAAAAGATTTTAAGGTTTTAAGCTAAAATTTTATCATTGGAGTTAATGATTCTTTCCATTTTCCACTTCAATAGATTGGCTATTTTGTTTTGAGTTAAACACCTCTTGAATCACCTTAAAACTTTTACCACAACGTTTGGAATTGAAGGAAAGAGAAAACACATTCGGGTTGGAGGTTGAAGACAAAGCATGTGTTGTATAAGCACTCATCTTTATGTAAGGCATTAGGCATTTCGGTGGTGTCACACTTGGACTACATGCACCCATGTTAAACCATGCATAATAGGCATCCACACATTCCAATCTTCTTCTGCCATGTGTTGCTAACATGGTGCTAACATGGCTATTACTTTTTATTAATTTTAACAAAATTGAAGTGTGGAGATTATTGTTGGAAAAAGATGTGTTTTGTTGAGTCAAATTATTGGTTGCATATAATATTTTTATAAATTGTTTTAATATGATTATGTGTAATATTGAACATCAAGGAAGTCAAAGGTGTGCAAATTATAATATCAATAAATAATATTATAAAGTAGTCGGGTTCCTACATTCCTTCATTAATCAACTTCATACAATGCTTGGAGAAGTTTTTTTGAATGAAATAAGAGCTAAAAGAATATTTGATTATTTGGAGAAAAATGATACTTGTTTTAATGTGCTTATAGGTACACATGTATCAAGGATCAAAAATCACATTATGTTATAATATCCATTGAAGCTTGGATTATGTTCTAACATCCATTGAAGCTTGGATTATGTTCTAATATTCATTGAAGCTTGGCCCATGTTATGATCAAATGAGCTTGGATTGAGTTTGGTTAAGAAGCTTGGCCCACATAACTGATATGACCTAAGCTTATGTGCTTAAGTGAAGACTTAAATAGTGTCATTCTGAGGGAAGACTCACTTAAGAGTCTCGATCGAGCGAGAAACCCTAATTTTAGTTTGAATGTTGATGCCTTTCTCTGTCTCTCTCTCACCGTAGTCGCATCCATACTCTTCCAATGGGAAGATTTGCGGAAGCTTTAATCAAATGTCAGAATGTGAAGCTTAAAGTTGATGTGAAGCTCAAAAAGGTACATGTTATACCTTCTTAACGTGAAGAAGCCTATGAAATGATGGGTATGACATAAATCGTGATTTGGCTCTTTACTTTCATATCATATATATGAGAAGGATATTCTTTGGTTAGAAGGAGAGGATATTGTGAAAGTCTTTATGAGATATTCAAAAGAAATCCTAATTAAGCTCATCCGTCATTCATTGTGAAGAAGCTTCGGTGATATCTTGATACTCAGTTTCATATCACTTATGTGTAATTATTCTTTGTGATATATATTTGTTTATGAGCTAATCAAACATATATTATCATATGCATATAAATTGATTTGTAAATCCAAAACCCTAACTTGAACATATTTGGGGGTTTCGTGATTAAGCTTATCATTGCATTCAATATCTTATATAAGCTTTTGTATTAGCATTATCCCTCATTATCTCTATATCTTTAAGGGATTTGCTATTAAACTAAGGTTGGTTAACCTTATCTTTGTAACCATGACTTGTATGACTCCTTGAGGTGGAGTTGGAAAGTATTAGGAAAGGGTTTTCTCCTAGGCTTTGAAGTAAAGTGAACTTCAATTAGTTGTGTTAAAGGAGAACATGGTGGAAGTAGGTGACAAGGGCCAAACCACCATGTAAACTTATGTTGCATCCCTTTTTGCATCTATTTACTTTGTTGTTTGGTTTTGATATCCTTGAATGGTTTGTTTAAGTGCATGAAAAGTGATTGAACTCATAATTAGCCAACAAACCAAGATAACCAATTCAACTCCACCTTCTTGGTTAGCCATTAAACCTAACAATTAGCATCTAGAACTAGGTTCTTTGATTTTTAAAGGCTTAACATCATAGAGTAGATTCATTAAAATGGTTGTAGAGAAAGGAGTAGCTATCACGGGGTATAATAAACCACTATTGTTTGATAGGATTAATTATAGACATTGGAGTAGTTAATGCAAGTTTTTATTATTGGTCAAGATCCTTAAGCTTGTTAACTAATCAAAAAGTGTACTGTATTACTTGAAACTGATGAATAGAGTAAAAATGAAGCTAAAATCATAGGGATAAATGCTAAGGCTATAAACATGATTTTTAGTGGGTTGAGAGCTCATGAATTCAATAAAGTATCATCTTGCCTCACCTGTAAAGAGATATGGGATAAACTAGAAGTCATCTATGGAGGTACTAAGAAAGTAAAGTCATATACAGTTACCATGCTTACTTATGATTATGAATTTTTTTCTATGCATGATTCTAAAACTATTAGTGATATGTTTGGTAGATTTACTAAAATAGTTTCTAAACTTAATTTTCTAGGAAAGACCTACACAAATGAGGAAAAGGTTAGGAAAATGTTTAATGTCTTTAACCGAGAGTTGGGATCCTAAGAAGATGGCCATAAAGGAAGCTTATGATCTAGATAGCTTGACCTTAGATTATTTGATAGGATAATTAAAGACTCATGAAATGCAATAAGTAAGAAGAGTAAGAGAAAAAGAGAATAGGAAGTCACTTGCCCTAAAGGTAGAAGTAGAAAAGAATGAAAAGATAGAGTCAGAGAGTGATGAGATTGCTCTAATAGCAAGAAGGTTTAGAAGTTTCTTTAAAAAGGTTTAGGTAAGAATGTGGGACAACCTAGAAAGAAAGAAACATATGATTCTAGAGATAACTTAACTTGTGTTTTAAGTGTAGAAAACTTGGACATATCAAGGTTGACTGCCCTCTATTCAAGAAGAAGAACAACAAAGGTAAGAAAAAGGCAATGATTGCTACCTGGGATGATGAAAGCTCTTCATCAGGTGAGGAAGAACAAGAAGAAGTTGTTAATCTTTGTTTAACCACAAATGCAATCTCAGAAGAAGAACTTGAGGTAAGTGATTCCGAACCAGAAATTGATCTAAATGGTGATATAGAAAATGCCTTCTTGATTTAGTTGAATATGCAAATAAAATAAAAAGATAAATACATGAATTTGAAAGCTAAATATAATTTTAAAAAGGCTGAATTTGTGATTGATAAATCTATTGTAGTATCATTTGCACCATGTAAACATGCAAGTCTTGATGCATCCGAGAATATATCTATAAAATCTTATACATGCTCTATAACTGATACTTATTCTATTTTTGAATATAAGCATGCTGATTTTATAGGAAATGATTGCATGAATAGAGATTTAGAAAGTCTTAACATGAGGATATGTGAACTAGAAAAAGAAAAATTATAGATACAAGTTAAGTTAGATAATACCACTTTATTGTTAAATAAATTTACAAAAGGGAGTAGCATGCTAGATAAGATGTTAAAATCACAAAGAGGTATTTATGATAAAGCTGGTATAGGATATAATTCATGTAAGAACTCAAAGTCTTTTACAAAATTTTTTATTAAAATGGATTGTACATTTCAGCTGTATCATAAGTATTCTAATTGCAATTATACTAGTCATTTGTTTGATACATGTCCTATTAGACTTAGGAAGTCATATAAGGTTAAAAGAGTTTGGATGCCTAAAGGTGTCAGTAGTTTAGAGACAGCTAACATCCATGGACCTAAAGAAAAAAGGGTACCAAACACTTTAACAAACATTTTTATTTCTGCATGCCTTGGGTGTGAACATAGACAATAAGAAATGTAAAGAGTTATGGATTCTGGACAGCGACTACTCCCAACATATGATTGGGATGATGGAGCTTTTCTCAACACTTGAGTTGAGGTCTGGAGGCACCGTGTCTTTTAGAGACAACTCTAAAGGAAGAACCAAGGGTATATGCACCATAGGTAACCCGAAAACCCTTCTTATATTTGATGTGTTGTATGTTGATGAGTTGAAGTTTAACTTGTTGAGCATAAGTCAATTGTGTGATAATGATTTCAAAATTAGATTTGGAAAAGAACTTTGTCTTATTGAAAATGTTGAAAAAAATGTGAGAATTGTTGGAAAAAGAAAATATAACATTGATGTGCTTGATCTTAGTAAATTAACAAATGGACAAACATGCTTGATTATGAAGAACAATGTTGATGCTTGGTTGTGGCATAAAAAAACTTGGACATGCTAGTTTATGGTTGATAGAAAAACTATCTAAGAATAGTCTAGATAAGGGATTACCTGAACTGAATTTTGATAAAAAGAAATTATGTGATGCATGTACAAATGGTAAACACATCTAAAGTAGCTTTGAATCAAAGCTAATGGTGTCTACCTCAAGACCTTTAGAATTGATCTATATGGATATGTTTGGTCTTTTGAGAATGGCTACCATAAATGGTAAGTATTATGCCTTAATCATAGTAGATGACTATACAAGATATATATAAGTATATCTACTTGCAAGGAAAGATGAAGCATTTGAGAAATTTGTTAATTTCTCTAAAATGATTCAAAATGAGAAAGATCTCACTATCATTAAGATTAGGACAGATCATGGTGATGAATTTAACAATCGCCCATTTGAGAAATTCTGCTCTAAGAATGGTATTTCTTACAATTTTTTAACACCTAACATCACAACAAAATGGTGTTGTAGAAAGGAAAAATAGGACACTTCAAGAGATGGCTAGGACTATGATATATAGGTATAACCTTCCGAAACATTTTTGGGGAGAAACTGTAAGTACAACTTGTTACATTTCAAATTGAGCATTTTTAAGACCAATCTTGAAAAAGACTCCATTTGAAATATTATTTGGTAGGAAACATAATTTCATATTTTCATGTGTTTGGAAGTAAATACTTCGTATTAAACCATGGAAAAGAATCATTTGGGAAGTTAGACTCTAAGAGTGATGAGGCAATATTTCTCAGCTACTCTCATATAAGCAAAGCATATAAATTTTTTAATAAGAAAACTTTAGTAGTAGAAGAATCTATTCATGTACAATTTGAAGATGATTTTAATCTGAGTTTAAATGAACTAGGAAGTAATGAGAAAAGTGCATGTGGAATTGAGAGGGAGTTAGATAAAAGAGATTTTTCCTTCCCTAAAGTAAGAAGTGAAGTAGATCAACAACATATATTAGGAAATCTCACAAATAGAGTCAGCACAAAGTCTAGATATCACAACTCATGTGAACATCAAGCTTTCTTGTCTCAAGTAGAGCCAAAGAAAGTAAATGAGGCTATTAAAGATGAAAATTGGTTTCTTGTTATGCAAGAAGAACTAAATTAGTTTGAAAGGACTAAAGTTTGGAACTTAGTTCCTAGATCACCCAGTAATTGGTACAAAATGGGTGTTTATAAATAAGATAGATGAAAATGGAATTATAACTAGAAGGTTAGATTAGTTACATAAGAATATAGTCAAGAATAAAGGATTGACTATGATGAAACCTTTGCACCGGTAGCTAGATTAGAAGCAATTGGAATGTTATTTGCCTTTGCTTGTTGTATGAATTTTACTCTTTTTCAAATGAATGTAAATAGTGCATTTTTGAATGGTATTATAAAATAAGAAGTATATGTTGAATAACGGCCCAAATTTGAAGATCCAACTTGTCCAAATTATGTGTTTAAGCTTTCCAAAGCTTTATATGGACTTAAACAAGCCCCTCGGGCTTGGTATGATAAGTTGAGTACTTTCTTACTTAATACCATATTCAGAAGAGCTAAAGTAGATAACACCTTGTTCATTAAATTACAAGGAAAAAATATTTTGAGTGTTCAAATATATGTTGATAACATTGTGCTTGGTTTTACAAATTTTGCTATGTGTGAACAATTTGCTGATTCTATGTAACATGAATTTGAGATTAGTTTGATAGTGAATTAACATACTTTCTAGGTTTGTAAATTAAACAAACTAGTAAATGAATTTTTATAAGTCAAACTAAATATGCAAATGAACTACTTAAGAAATAAAAATGCATGATGCTAAAACAATAAACACTCCCATGAGCATATCTATATCTTTATCACATGATGAACATTGGGTTAGTATAGATTCAAAACTTTATAAAAATTGGTTCTTTGCTATACTTGATTGTAAGGTTTTATGACTATCCAAGAAGGGGGGGTTAAATTGGATATTTAGATTTTATCTTGTATTTGTTAATATGTTAACTATTCATGCAAGGTTGTTAGTTAACACAATAATATCAGAGCATATAATCAGGAATTAAAAAGCAAGATAATCATGCTCAAAGAATTACACGATGGTTCGGCACTTTTCACCTACTTCCACCTCTTCTCCTTCAACTTAAACCAAGTTGAAGTCTACTTTACTTCAAGCTAGGAGAACCCCTCTCCTACACTTCACAACTCCTTAACAAAGAGTTATTTCAATTCTCAATTACAAGGTTTAGGTTTATAAAACCTTAGTACATCAAGCTAATCCTCAAATATGTAATATGAGTGAGGAATTAAGCTTATCAAAGAGCCAATTAAACATATGAAGAATTAATTCAAGCTCTAATCATGAAACCTCTAATTTTCACAAAGCTAGGGTTTCGGATTTACAAAGATCTTTATGTGCAAATAATATTTGAGATAATCTAATACATACAAAGATCAATCTATCAGTTGATATTTATAGGATAATGAATTTAAGGAATATCACCGAAGATTCTTTCTTTCTCCAAGGATTGATGAACACGGCAGTGAGAGCAAATGATTCAAGGCTTCAATCTCTTTTAATCAAATTAGCAATATATCGTTCAACAAGCACCAAACATTCACCTGAAGCTCCTTTTATAACAGATTATCAAACCTTGAACACTTTAGGGTTTCAGTTCAAACCTATTTGATATTCTACCGTTGAGACTTGATAGAAGCAACATAATACAGCTGCAGAGATGACGATTTTTGTAGCAGAGAGCCGTTCTGACAATCCATTGCTTCATTCTTCTTCCCGTTGGAGAGTTGGCAATCAAGAGAGAGAAGGAGGAGGACGTCTTCGATCAGGTATGTGGCTAGGGCTTCAATCTATTCGACATAAGAGCTTAACCTTTTATCAAAGTGAAACGGCCGCATTTCACTTAAGTGATATGCACTCGGGCTGAGTTCTACGGGCTTCAACTTCACGGGCTGTCCAGTATTTAATCGGTCCAGCATCAGTCCAATATAGATGGTCAGTCTAGCATCAATCCAATAAATACTCGATCCAGCCATAATCCAATAGATACTCGGTCTAACCATAATCCAATAAATAATCGGTCCAATAATGATATATTTTCTCTCATATTTAACTTGAACAAATAGAATACCTTTATCCTTCAAAGATACCTATAAGCATATAGTTTCCAAGTATCACATTCTTTTATTATAAGCACTAATATGAATTATTTTACTAATTAAATCACACATAAAATAATTCATTTTAACTCCATATATAATGTTTGATAGTGAAATGTAGGAAACTAACTACTTTATAATAGCATTAATTGATATTATAATTTGCACACCTTTTACTTCCTTTGGTATTTAATATATGCACACAAACTCATATATTTATAAATAAAATTTTTCTCAACAAAACATATAAACACATGATTTTCAACATTGATTACTTTTCGGCTTGATATCAGGTTTAATGTGTGTTTATATGCTAGATCAATCTATGCCTAAAAAATAGCACTTAACTGTTGTTAAGAGAATATTTAGATATTTGAAAGACACAATTAATCTAGGATATTTGAAAGACACGGTTAATCTAGGAATTTGGTATTCTAGAGATACAACTTTTGACCTACATGCTTTTAGTGATTATAATTATGCTAGTTGTAAAATATATAGGAAAAGCATAAGTGATGCTTGCCACTTTCTTAGGAACATGCTTGTTTCTTGGTATTCTAAGAAGCAAAACAATGTAGTATTATCCTTTACTAAGGTTGAATATATTGTTATTGCTAGCTATTATGCTTAAATTCTATGGATGAAACAACAATTAGAGGACTATAGCATTAGTTCTTCAAATGTTCCATTAAAATGTGATAACAGTAATGTTATAAATTTGACAAAGAATCCTATACAACACTCTAAAACCAAGCATATTAAAATTCAACATCATTTCATTAGAGATCATATGCGGAAAAATGACATTACATTTGAGTTTATGCATACTAATTAACAATTGGTTGACATTTTCACCAAGCCATTGGATAAAGAAAGATTTTATACTCTCTGAAAAAAGCTTGGCATGTCATTACTTGAATATGCTTCTTAATTTTTTTTCTATACTATGTTATGTTCTACTATGCTATATTGTATCCTTAATTTGAGGGGGAGCAATGTGCACCTGAATCTGCTCATCGAGTTAGTAATATGCACTCCTTCTTAGCTCTTCTTCTTACTAATTATTATCTTATCACTTTACTTCTATTATGCATTTTTTGCTTATGACAAAAAAGAGGAGAAAAAGAGCATTTAACACATGAATGAATGTTCCATTTTTGACTCATAGTGCAGAAAGTGGGATAACTTTCCAGCACCCTTAATGAATGTTTCTTGTATGATATTGGATGAACGTTTTATTGCCATGAATGAATGAAAAACATATTATTGACTGTCACATACATCAATTGCATAGTTGAACATGAACATGCTATATATAAAATACAAATCATGATCATTCAATTGATGACATGTGCTATTATATGCTTAAACTTTGTAAATTTTGTCATCATCAAAAATGGGGAGATTGTTGGAAGAAGATGTGTTTTGTTGAGGCAAATTATTGGTTGCATATAATATTTGTATAAATTTTTTTCATATGATTATACGCAATATTGAACATCAATGAAGTAAAAGGTATGCAAATTATAATATCAATAAATGATATTATAAAGTAGTCGGATTCCTACATTCATTCATTAATCAACTTCATACAATGCTTGGAGAAGTATTTTTGTATGAAATAAGAGCTAAAAGAATATTTAATTATTTAGAGAAAAATGATACTTGTTTTAATGTGCTTATAGGTACACATGTAATTCACAAATAGATTTTGTCATAGTAAAACCCTTATTTTCCAACAATCTCCCCCTTTTTGATAATGACAAAATTATCACAATAGTTTAGCACATGTCATCAATCAATGTGAGTAAGATATAACATGAACATGTTTTTCATGAAGGTTTGTGCAATAAAGTTTGCAAAAATTGATCATAGCATAGTTAAGTTCATGACATTTAACATTTGGCATGCATTGATCATTATATAATCAATTTTCTAGCATTCATATCATGATCAGTGAGCAAATTCTATGCATATTCTAACACCGTAAAACATATAACTTTTAAAAAGTAGGGTGTTAGAGAGATATCCCACATTCTGCACTTCGAAGTCAGAAATGGGACTAAACATAAACATGTGCACTATTCTTTCCCCTTTTTTGTCATAAGCAAAAAGATTAACAGATATAGGCAAGTAACTAGGCGTAAAGACTTAAAAAAAAACCAACATAAGTATAGAGTCAGAAAGACTAACCTGATGTGGTTGGATTGTAAGAAGAATAACTCCCCCTCAAACCGAGTAGGTGGTTTGAACAACAAAGAGACATAAAATAGAGAATATGTATTGCAATAGAGGAGAATAGAAAATTCTAGCTTTTTCAAGCATTAGCATACCAAGCTCTCTTCGAAGAGCATAGAACCTTCCTTTGTCTAAATGTTTGGTTAGAATATCAACAATTTGTTGATTAGTGCGCACAAATTCAAGCACAACATCACCTTTTTGAACATGATCCCTAATAAAATGATGTTTAATTTCTATATGCTTAGTTTTAGAGTGTTGTATGGGATTCTTAGTACAATTAATGGCACTAATGTTGTCACATTTTAATGGAACTTTCTATGATGATATACCATAATCCTTTGATTGTTGTTTCATCCATAAGATTTGAGCACAACTACTAGCCACAACTATGCATTTGGCTTCTATGGAGGAAAGAGCTATGCTATTTTGTTTCTTGGAGTGCCAAGAGACAAGCATGTTTCCAAGATAGTGACATCCACCATTCATATTCTTTCTATCTAGTTTGCAGCCAGCATAGTCTGAATCACTAAAGACATGCAAATTTAAGGTTGTATTTCTAGGGTACCAGATTCCTAAAGAAACCGTGTCTCTAAGGTATCTAAAGATTCTTTTAACAACTACTAAGTGATGTTCTTTAGGGTTAGATTGATACCTAGCACACAAATATACATTAAACATAATATCAGGTCTAAATGCAATCAAATACAACAAAGAACCAATCATTCCACGATATGATTTTAGAGTCATATTTTTTTAAAGTTAGATTGATACCTAGCTCATAGGAGTGTTCATTATTTTAGAGTCATGCATCTTATACTTCTTAAGCAATTCATTTGTATATTTTGTTTGACTTATGAAAGTTCTTTTGTTAGTTTGTTTAATTAGCAAACAAAGAAGATATGTTAATTCACCCATCATACTCATTTCAAATTCACTTTGCATGCATGCAACAAATTCTTTACATAGCATAGAATTTGTAGACCCAAACATAATGCCATCAACATATATTTGAACAATTAAAATTTCTTTTTCTTTGTTCTTTATGAACAATGCGTTATCTATTTTTCCTTTCCTAAAACTATTATCAATTAAGAAAGTACTTAGTTTATCATACCATGCCCGTGGGGCTTGTTTCAAACCATATAAAGCTTTTGAAAGTTTAAATACATGGTTTGGATGAATCGGATCCTCAAATCCAGGTGGTAGTTTAACATACACCTCTTCCTTTACAATACCATTTAAGAATGCACATTTCACATCCATTTGAAATAAAGTAAAGTTCAAACAACAAGCAAAGGTAAACAAAATTCTAATTGTTTCTAACCTAGCTACTGGTACAAATGTTTCATCATAGTCAATTCCTTCTTTTTAACTATATCTTTGTGCTACTAATCTAGCCTTATTCCTAGTAATGATGTCGTTTTCATCTAATTTATTTTGAAACACCCACTTTGTGCCTATAACCAGATGATCATTTGGTCTAGGAACTAGGTTCCAAACCTTACTTCTTTCAAATTGGTTTAATTCCTCTTGCATAGCAAGAAACCAGTTTTCATCCTTAAGAGCCTCATCTACTTTCTTTGGCTCTACTTGGGATAAGAAAGCTTGATGTTCACAAGTATTGTGAACCCGAGACCTAGTACTAACTCTAACATTAGGGTCTCCTATGATATGGTCTTGATCCACTTCGCTTCTTACTCTAGGAAAGGAAGGATCCCTAGTCTCGGACTCCCCTTCAACTTTAGCCCTATTCGGAACACTCTTAGAGCTAATGTTTTCTTTGGTTTCTAGAGTACCTTAACAATTATCTTCAAACTTAACATGAATTGACTCTTGTACAACTAGGGTT
The DNA here is from genome assembly GCA_028551485.1 of Casuarina cunninghamiana. Classification (NCBI taxonomy): domain Eukaryota; kingdom Viridiplantae; phylum Streptophyta; class Magnoliopsida; order Fagales; family Casuarinaceae; genus Casuarina; species Casuarina cunninghamiana. The sequence goes on from CM052364.1 coordinate 26,162,457, forward strand.
CATTTATTGAACACCCTATATGCTTTACTTGTATGAGAGTATTCAAAAAAGATTGCTTCATCACTTTTGGAATCAAACTTTCCAAGTGATTTTTTTCCATGGTTTAAAACAAAACATTTACTACCAAAAACATTGAAATATGAAATGTTTAGTTTTCTTTCAAATAATAGTTCAAAGGGTGTCTTTTTCAAAATTGGCCTTAAGAGAGCACGATTTGAGATATAACAAGCTATACTTATAGCTTCTCCTTAAAAATGCTTAGGAAAGTTATACTCACACATCTAGTCCTAGCCATTTCTTGAAGAGTTCTATTTTCCTTTCAATAACATCATTTTGTTATAGTATTCTAGGTGCTGAAAATTATGTTAAATGCCATTTTCTAAACAAAACTTTTCAAAGAATTGGTTTTCAAATTCACCACCATGATCAGTTTTTATTTTTGCAATTGAAAGATCTTTTTCATTTTGAATCATTTTGCAAAATTTAGCAAACTTCTCAAATGTCTCATCCTTTCTAGCAATTAAATATGTCCATGGGAATCTAGAATAGTCATCTACAATGACTAAGACATAGTATTTCCCACTTAGAGTTGCTATACTCATAGGACCGAAAAGATCCATATGTAGTATCTTTAATAGTCTAGATGTATTCACTATAAGTTTTGATTTGAAGCTGTTTTGTGTATGTTTGCCCTTAATACATGCTTCACACAATCTATCATGATTAAATTCTAGAGATGGAAGACCTTTAACTAGGTTATTCTTATATAACCTTTCTATTAAACCTAAACTTGCATGTCCTAGCTTTCTATGCCACAATCAAGCATCCACATTTTTATCCACAACAAGGCATGTTTGTTCAACATTTAATTCACTTAAATTAAGCATATTATCTTTTCTATTTCCAACAATCTTCATATCATGCTCAATATGCTCAACAAGACAATTTTCTTTTCCAAATTTTATCTTGAATCCTTTATCACACAATTGACTTATGCTAAGTAGATTAAATTTCAGTTCATCCATAAATAATACTTCGAATAAAAGCAGGGTATTAGAGTTACCTATGGTTCCCATGCTTTTTATCTTTCCTTTGGAGTTATCTCCAAAAGACACCGTACCTCCATTTCTCAATTCAAGTGTTGAGAATAGCTCCTTCATCTTAGTCATATGCCAAGAACAGCCACTGTCCAGAATCCACATGCACTCAAAACCTTCAAAAACAAATTTGATTGTTGAAGTGCTTGGTACCTTTTTTATTTTGGGTCCATGAGTGTGAGTTGGACTTAGATTCTTGACATTTTTAGGCACCCAAAGTTTCTTTACTTTGTAAGCATTTCTAAGTCTAATAGGACATTTATCAAATATATGACCAACATAATTACAAAAAGAACATTTACTATAATGCAGTAGAATTGAACATTCTTTTTCTTTAAAGAAGTGAGTAAATGATTTTGAATTGTCGTTTGATTTATATCCTAATTTGGCTTTATCATATATACCTCTTTATGAGTTTAAAATCTTATCTAACATAACACTTCCATTTGAAAATATTTCTAACAGCAATTTATTAGCATCAAGTTTTAATCTTAAGTCCCTATTTTCTTTCTCTAACTCATGAACTCTACTTTTAAGATCATTAACATTTGCATATGAGTTATTATTAACATGTATTTCAAAATCAAAACATAAGCTACTACCATAAGATGTGTTTGTTTCTATGTTCATGTATTTAGATACATTGTGTTCTTCATGTATATCATTCATATATGCATCATATTTCACATATACATCAACAAGAATACTAATATTATCATGCCCTGAGATTGAAGTATTTTTTTTGTTCAATTTCATCTTTACATGTAGCCATTAATATACTTTGATTATTATGCATAGCAGTTAAAGCATTTTTATTTTCATAAACAGTAGTAAAAATTTTCTATTTTTCAGACTTAGTTTTGGCTTTTAGCTTTCCATACTTATTTTTTAATTTGTTTGCAGACTCAACTAAGTCCAAAAAGGTAGTTTTAAACCAATATTTATATCAAGAGACAGTTCAGAATCACTTACCTCAATATTCTCTCCCTTAAGAGTTGTTGTTGCAGTTAGGCATAGATGTGCAACCTTTTCTTGAGTTTCTTCATTGGATGAAGAGTTTTCATCATCCTAAGCAGCAAGCATAGCTTTCTTTTTATTCTTGTTGTTCCTTTTCTTGATCACTGGACAATCAACCTTGATGTGTCCTGATTTTCTACATTCATAGCATATATTTGCTCTAGGTTCATTTGCTTCTTTTCTCCTAGTTTGTCCTATGTTTTTATTTAATCCTTTTCTTAGAAACTTCCTAAATCTCCTGGCTATAAGAGCTACTTCATCATTTTCTGATTCTTCCTCTTCAACCTTTTCTACTTCTACTTTAAGTTCAAGTGATCTTCTATTTTCCTTTACTCTTTCTCTTTTCATTAGTTTTAAGAGAACCTAGCAAGTCATCTAAGGTCAGCATATCTAGGTCATGAGCCTCTTCTATAGCCATCTTTTTAGGATCCCAACTTTTGGGTAGGGACACTAATATTTTTCTCACCATTTCCTCATTTGTGTAGGTTTTTCCTAACAATTTAAGTTTAGAAATAATCTCGATAAATCCACCAAACATGTCACTAATAGTTTTAGAATCTTTCATAACAAATAATTCATAGTCATCTATAAGCATGGTAACTTTAGAAGACTTTACCTTTTTGGTTCCTTTATAGATGACCTCCAACTTATCCCAAATCTCTTTACTAGTGAGGCAAGAGGATACTTTGTTACACTTATGGGCTCTAAGACCACTATAGATCATATTCATAGACTTAGCATTTAACCTTAATAGTTTAGCTTCATTTTTAGTCCACTCATCAGTCACGAGTAAGACTATACCCTTCTTGATTACTTGACAAGCTTTTGGATCTTGGCCTATTACAAAGACTTGCATTAATTGTTTTCAATGCCTAAAATTAGTGCCATCAAACAAGGGAGGTTTGTTAAACCCGTAATAGCTAAACCTTTATCAAAAGCCATAGTATGGGTCTACTCTAGGATGTTAATCCTCTTAATTAGAGAACTTGGCTCCTCTACCAATTGTTAGGTTTTATAGCTTAACAAGAAGAGGGGTTGAATTGGTTAAGCTAAGACTCGATCACCATTTTTTGAACTTCTAAAATGGTTCTAAGTGTTCATGCAAATCATATAAATGTAGTAAGCATACAACAAGTAAACTCTAAGCAAGTAACACATTAATTTGCAACAAGACATCAAGCCATTATCAAGTAGTTGACAAACTAATCAGCAAGTAAGACAACAAGCTAATATCCAGTAAAAGATAAGGTAATTAGCAACAAACGTCAAGTAAGATTTGAGTCAATAGAGGGAAGAAGAAACTAGATTTACCACAGTGGTTCGGCACTCAGTCCTTGAGCCCTACATCCACCCTCTTCTCCTTCAATCCAAATGATTGAAGTCTCATTTACTCAAACCCGATTAGGAGAAAACATTCTCCCTAATCTAACCAATTTCTCCTTAAAGGAATTCTCAAGTATAGCTATAAGATATAATCAAAAAATCATGTACAAGTGTAAATCCCCAAATAATGTAATAGTTTATGGGATATTGCTAATCAAATGAGCCATTTAAGCATGAATAATGAAGATTAAAGCTCCTATTGTGAAACCCCCAAATTATAACAAATTAGGGTTTTGAATTTCTCATAATGTTTAGGTGCAATAAGTATTTTGAATGTAATTAGCACATAAAAAAATTCATACAAAATACAATCGATGGTATAATCAAAGAATAAACCAAGTAATCGAATATCACCGAAACCTTATGAGTCACTGAAAGATGAACTAGCTTGAGTAAATGATTAAGTGAGCTCAAAGATTGAAACTTTGTTGAAAGAACACTTCAAATAGTTGTAAATCATCAACCTTCCCTTCAAGAACAAGTTCTCCTTTTATAGAAGATAAATCTAGGGCTTTTTAGCTCAAACTTGAACTTGTAGCCTTGTTCCCGTTAGAGCCTCATCATTAACCATAAAATCAACTTCACATCTCTTCTTTGAATAAAAAATCAGACCGTTCTAACACATATCTCTTCCAAAATCCTCCCATTGAGGATTCAGTCACCTGAGGAGCTCGACACCTTTCTCTTAGCCTTCATGTTTCGAATAAGGGTTAGGGCGCACTGAGGTCGAGTCATTTAAGTGATTCCTTCACTTAACTAAATGTTGTGCTTTACTCTTATGCAAGCTGTGAAACACTTAATCAAGCAAGCAAGCCATAAGATATAGGTGCGGGCCATGAGACATAGATGCGGGCTGTGAGTTCAAGCTAGCCATGAGTCCATGCAGGCCATGAGTTACTTGATTATTAACTTAAACACAGATGTGGGCCGTGAGTAACTTGCATAATGAACCAAGCCTCAAGTTACTTAAACAGTCTAACAACACATAAGCACACAAGCTTAGATTTGATCCAATATATGACTTCACTTGAATTAATATCAAGCTTGGATAAAAGCTCCTCATAGATTGATCTTTAAGTATGTTCCTACAAGTGCATAAAGCCAAGTATCATTTTTCTTAAAGATATTCAAATATATTTTTCAACATCATCCATATAAGATATTTCTCAAAGTCACTTTATGAAGATGTTTTATGAAGAAATATAAGAACCCGATTACTTTATAATATCATCGATTGATATTATAATTTGTACACCATTTACTTTCTATGATTTTCTCTTGCACATATGAAAAACATTTTTAAAAAAATAATTCACAAATAGATTTTGTCATAGCAAAGCCCCTATTTTCCAACAATATCAAGAATCAAAGATCATATTATGTTCTAATATCCATTGAAGCTTGGATTATGTTCTAATATCTATTTAAGCTTGGATTATCTTCTAACATCCATTGAAGCTGGGATTATGTTCTAACATCCATTGAAGCTTGGATTATGTTCTAACATCTATTAAAGCTTGGATTATGTTCTAAGATTCATTAAAGCTTGGCTCGTGTTATGAATTAACACAAGCTGGCTCGTGCTATGAAGTTGGCCCATGTTATGATCAAATGAAGTTGGCCCGTGTTACTTCCTATGATTTTCTCTTGCACATATGAAAAACATTTTTCAAAAAATAATTCATGAATAGATTTTGTCATAGCAAAGCCCCTATTTTCCAACAATATCAAGAATCAAAGATCACATTATGTTCTAATATCCATTGAAGCTTGGATTATGTTCTAATATCTATTTAAGCTTGGATTATGTTCTAACATGCATTGAAGCTGGGATTATGTTCTAACATCCATTGAAGCTTGGATTATGTTCTAATATCCATTGAAGCTTGGATTATGTTCTAATATCCATTGAAGCTTGGATTATGTTCTAACATCTATTAAAGCTTGGATTATGTTCTAAGATTCATTAAAGCTTGGCTCGTGTTATGAATTAACACAAGCTGGCATGTGCTATGAAGTTGGCCCATGTTATGATCAAATGAGGTTGGGTCGAGTCTGGTTAAGAAGCCTGGCCCACATAACTAATTTGACCCGAGCCCTGTGATTAAGTGAAGACTAGAACGGTGTCATTCTGAGGGAAGAATTAATTAAGAGTCTCGATCGAGCGAGAAGCCCTAATTTCAGTTTGAATGTTGATGCCTCTCTCTGTCTCTCTCTCATTGCAGTCACAACCCTACTCTTCCAATGAGAAGATTTGCAGAAGTTTTAATCAAATGTCATAATGTGAAGCTTGAAGCTAATGTGAAGCTAAAAAAGGTACATGCTATACCTTCTTAACAGGAAGAAGCCTATGAAATGATGGGTATGATAGAAATCGTGATTTAGCTCTTTACTTTCATATCATATATATGATAAGGTTATTCTACCGTTAGAAGGAAAGGATATTATGAAAGTCTTTGTGAGATATTCAAAAGAAATCTTGATTGAGCTCATACGCTATTCACTATGAAAAAGCTTTAGTGATATCTTGATACTTAGCTTAATACCACTTCTGTGTGATTATTCTTTGTGATATATATTTGTTTATGTGCTAATCGAACAGATATTATCATATGCATATAAACTAATTTGTAAATCTGAAACCCTAACTTGAACATATTTGGGGGTTTCGTGATTAGAACTTATCATTGCATTCAATATCTTGTATAAGCTCTTGTATTAGCATTATCCCTCATTATCTTTATATCTTTAAGGGATTTCTACTGAACTGAGGTTGGTTAACCTTATCTTTGTAACCATGACTTGAATGACTCCTTGAGGAGGAGTTGAAAAGTATTAAGAAAGGGTTTTCTCCTAGGCTTTGAAGTACAATGGACTTCAATCAATTATGTTGAAGGAGAAGATGGTGGAAGTAAGTAACAAGGGCCGAACCACCGTGTAAACTTATATTGCATCCCTTTTGTGTTTATTTACTTTGTTGTTTGGTCTTGATATCCTTGAATGCTTTGTTTAAATGCATGAAAAGTTATTGAACCCACAATTAGCAAAGAAACCGAGATAACCAATTCAACCCCCCTTTCTTGGTGCCCATCAAAGTTAATAAATGATTCATTTTTCTTTGCATTTCTCATGAAAAGTCTAAAGAGATGGCATGATGTAGTAACATCCTTTATCTTCATTTATTTGTTTGTCTATTTTGCACTTTTGATGTGTAGAATAGATTAAATTTTGACTTAAGTTGAACCTCTATAAGGAACTAATGTAACCAAATAAAATTTGTAAGGGGAAATTTGTTGTTTTTATATAGAGGTTTGTATAATTTAGCCTTGATATGTAATTGTCTCATTATATGTAAACGTGATTTTCAAAATTTTGAGCAAGTATCATTGTCTTAGGATTAATGGTCTTATGCTAAAGGAGTTATATCCAATCTCTTGGTTGTATGAAAGACTAAATTTCTCTACAAATTTTTGAGAATTATAGGTTTAATAGCTTTTTGCTAGTGGTTAAGGAAAAATTACAATACTTTTACTCACACAAAAAAAGAAAGATAAAAACAAGTTAAAGATAAAGATAATGTTTCATGCGCTTGATTAAATTATTTTGAAATGGTCAACTATCATTGAAAAGTTCAAAGTAGTTAGACTATTTATAAGATATGTATTAAGAGTTAAGATAAAACAATTGAGAATAAATCTACAATAGGACAATGACAATACATAATTTTATAATGGAATTAATAATGGCTTTTTTCTTAAAGGTTGTTTAAATTTTGGTGATTCTTCAAACAAAGTTCCAATTAAGGCACAAGTTTGTATACTTAGTAGAGTAAGTACTATTCTAATTAGAAGTATTATGGTAGACAACAATCCAATGGTTTCCATAAATTTGTAGATGAAATGGTAAAAAGTCTTAACCTTAGCCATGGTCGTAAATTTGATGAAGGTGAGTGGTACAAAGTGATTAGTCACATAATAACCCTTGTCCCTTTTTTTTTCTTATAGTTTTGCTTAATAAATGGCTCAATTGATAACACTACAAAAATAAGTTTTTGCCACCATCATCGTGCCATGTAAAGATCACTTATTCACATGGCATGTCCAACACAACCTCAAGCCACATCAACCCTAAGATCACAAGTGTTGTGCAACATTTTCCTTTACACACTATTCATTTCCATATCTTGGTAGATATAATGACCACTACCATAAACGGGTATCATGATCAGCAACCATTATGTCAAAACTCCTAGAATTTATGGCCAACCAAGATAAATTCATTTGAATATCATCTCTAACTTTTGGCCCTAATGCTAAAGTGTAAGCCCTAGCTTACCATAATCCAAGTTCCAATCAATATAATTGTTACAAACCACCATGCTTCCTTGGCCAACAACCTTGGTTGCTCATTTTCCCAACTAGGATGATTAATTCCTTAGATCTTCTCTTCCATTGTTTGAACAAAGGACTTGGGATTGGCTTTGATGCCAGTTATCTTGATCCTCAACCATTATATGAAAAGTCCTAGAGTTTATGGCTAATCAAGTGTCAATTTATTTAAATATCATTACTAACTTAGGTTCCTAATGTTGGAGTTTAAGCCTAAGCCCACCACAATCAAGATCCAATTTGATGATTATTATAAAATAGCACTTTGGCTACTAAAAAAACTTCAACATACTCTTGACCACTTTTCTTACAGAAATTGATTTTGTAGTTTGGAGGAAACAATCATGGAGCTTGGGCATAAAGCTACCTTGCAAGTAATTCAAAAAATTCTACTTGTTAAAGGTGAAAAGCATGGGGTATAAATCAAAAGCAAAGTCATTTAAAAGGTGCAATAATCTATTCTAGAAGAAGAAAGGTGATGGGAAAAAAATGTAAAGGTATAGATGGTGCCTCAACAAATAAGAAAAGGTAAAGATGTGGGTGAAAAGTAAAATCACAAAACTACAAGTAGAGTATTCTTTGATTGTTTGAAGCTTAGTTTCATGCACCTAGAAAGAGCAAAGCAGGGGAGTAAGTGTGCATTGATTTTGTTTTAAAAAGCTCTCATTCTTTGGTGTTGAAATTGGAAGTTAGCTATTCATATTCAAGGTTGATTAGTGATATCATTTGAAATGCTTAGCTATTTCTTGCTTTATGTTCCAATTTATCAAGTGCTTACATATTTACATTTTATTGAGATAAATTAGTGTGAATGTATTATGATAGGGTTAGAGAAAATTTTAAGGTTGTTGTCCATAGCATCTTATATTTAATTCTTAGTATTAGATAGACGATTTTGAACTACACTCTGATCATTTATTACAAACGTAGTCTGAATTTAATTTCTTAGGGAGAGAAATTGTAATAAGGTTTGAAGGACTAGTTTTCCTTTATAATCAATTAAATAATTGGCTAGAGGAATAACTTTAACAAGTTGACTAAGTGGAGTGGGTGTGGGTATCAAGTTGCCTTAGACTAAACCAACTTCCAAAAATCCTTGTCTTTATTGTGTGTGGACCTTTTGCTTGGTGTTTGATTAGTTAGGCACATTTACAATTTGTAGTCAAGCACACAGTCACATTTACGAAGGAAATATTAGAAAGAAAAGCATAAAATTAATTCACTCCCTTCTTAGATTACTTTAGGACCAAACAACTTCAACTCATGAATATGAATATGATATTTGCTTTATCCTTTAAATACAAGAGATAAATTTCCTAAAATATTCAATGTTTTCCATAAATTTTTTGAAAACCAACTTTCCCAAAAAATTAATTCCATTCAATATGATGGAATAGCATAATTTTTTAAAATTAATTTTGCCAACAATTACAAAACTTAGGTGTTCACCAATTACTTTTAAAATGGCTTTTCCAAAAAAAAAAAATTGACACATTGTCAAAACTAGGCTTACTATAATACATCATGCCAAAGTCCCTTATATAATATTGAGAATTTGTTTTCGTGACAACAATTTGTATCATAAATCAATTACCCACATCCATTTTACATGAGAAATCACAATGGCAAAAACTCTTCCACTTTCAACCTACCATCTCCCGTCTAAGGACATTTGGATGTCTTGTATATGTCCTTACTTAAACTATTTCAAGGTTAACACCCTATGTTTTCTTTGGTATCCTTCAAAATATAAAGGATATAGATGTCTTTGTATTACAACACAAGATATACGTTGTTATAGATGGGCCATCAGAAGAAGACCTTTTTGCCCCCCATAGAAATCAACTAATTATAACCCATTACCCTTATGAAATCCAAATCATTTTGCCAATACAAATAACATTTATATCTCCCACTACACAAACTCTTATAACATTAATGTTGGTGTCTTTCAATATCTAACCTTCGTCAGCCAAATATTGCTTATACCGTTAACGTTGTATGTTAGTTTATGCATGCCCTTATCACTTTTCCTTGGCAACTTGTAAAAATGTACTGAATTTTCTTACTAATACAACAATATATGGACTCCACCATACATGCAATCCCAACCACCAATTACATGCACACTCTAATGCCAATTAGGCTAGTGATCAAAATGATTTCCAAACCAAATCCAATAGCACATAATAGCTCACTCTAGTACTGCTAAATTTAGAAGTCTTGTAGACAATATCATAAAACTTATTTAGATTGTAGGACATTACAATGGTTAAAAGAGACTACAAGGGATGTAGGACATTATAATGTTCCAAACCTCTTAAATTTGTTATGTCTGGGTGTATGTATTCTTATATTTATGTGTTCAATCTTTAGATGGATGATACGACTTGGTTAAATTCTCCCAACAAGTGGTATCAACACCTAGGTTCCGAAATTAGAGCCAAGATTCGTTCTTTGTCAAGTAGTTAGCAGAAGAACGATTATTTTGGTGTGTATTTAGCACACCACACATAACAAAGAAGTTGTCAACAAAGGCTTCATTCAAAGAAGCCTTTTGTCGAATACTTTATATGAATTAGAAATTGAGGTACAAATTCTCTTCCTTAGACTTTATTTCTGTGATTTCCAACTTCTCTATAGCCGAAAACATCTAGATTTGGTTAGAAAATCCATCAAAGTGCTACGGGTTGTGTTAAACACGTGTGGCCAAAAAGGTGATTTGTGATTCCTCTTTTGTTTGGCCATTTTGTGGAGAAAAAAGGAGTCCTATATATTTGTCAGTAGCCAATCTATTGATTGGCTATTCTTGTTTTGTTAAAAACCACCGTGGAATGGTGGTCAAGTCCCTTGACCCAATTTTGACCCATGAGTTGACCCGTTGACTTAGTCTGAGTTGACCCATTGACTCGTTTTGAGTTGACACATTGACTCGTTTTGAGTTAACCCATTGACTCAGTTTGAGTTGACTCACTCACCCGACCCATTGACCAAATCCAAAGACCAATCCAGCCTAAGATCTAGACTTGACCTATCAACCTAGTCCAACTGTTCATTTGACCTGTTACCATTGACTGTTAATCGCTGACTTTGATCTTTAACCTTGACTAGATATAATTTTCAAGTGATTTTTGTGCCAATTTTTGCAATATTTTCTATGATTTTTTAGAAGATATTTTGACTATTTTTAGGCATAATCATAAGGATATTTTGGTCAATTTGGTTGGCCTTTGTTGAGGGGTATTTTGATAATTTTAAAATTTTGATTCCTATTTCAAAGGGAAGTCAAAAGGGAGTTTATTAATCATTATAGGTTATATGAATATTTCTAGTAGAGGTATGATTATGTTAAATTCGTCTAATTTTCAAACTTGAAAGTTCTGGATGGAAGATTACTTTTTTCATAGAGATCTATATGATGTTGTGGAAAGAGATTCAACTAGACCTGAGAACTTGACTGATAAAGAGTGGAAGAAGTTTAACAAGAAAACTATTTCTCAAATTAGATAGTTTGTTGAGGATAGTATTTATCCCATATTGCATAGGAGACTAAAGATAGTGAGTTATGGAAGAAGCTTGAGGCTCTCTATGAATGCAAGACTCTTCAAAATAAGGTTTTCCTACTTAAGAGATTAATCAATTTAAAGTACAAGGTAGGATGCTGATGATAAAGTTCTTGAATGAGCTTAAGTATTTGGTAAACTAGTTGGCAACAATAAATTTTTTTCTAAAAGATGGATTGCAAGCAATTCTACTGTTGAATAACTTACCTAATAGCAAGCAGACATTGGTAGCCACTCTTACGAACACAACTCTGAGCAGCGTTCTAAGTATGAAGATAGTCCATGAAAGTTTGCTTAATGAAGAAACTGGAGTAATTGAGCAAGGAGCATCTGGAAATATAGAAGTGTTAGTTACAAAAAAGATGGGGAGAAGTAGACATGCAGATAGACATAAAGATAGGAGCAATAACAGAGGTAGAAGTAAAAATAAAGCACCAAATTTTGATAGATCACGTAGAATATCACGTTCAAGGAAAGATGTCAAGTGTTATCATTGTGGTAAGTTTACCCATTATAAAAAAGACTGTAGAATACTCAAGGAACAAGAATCAAGGATAGGAGAAAAGGAAGTTGAAAAAGATATAGTGGCAACTACATCCAGTATTAGGGATATTATGATCTTTTATGATCCTCATATCAACATCTCATGATAGGTTTCGTCTTGGATTGTTGACACAGATGCCTCTTTTCATGTTACCTCACATGAAAGGTTCTTCACATCTTATACAGGTGGTGACTTTAGGTGCATTAGCTTAGGGAATAATGTGCAGGCAAAGATAGTTGGTAATGGAGATGTAGTCTTAAAGATTAGTGTTAGATGTAAACTAGTGCTGAAGAATGTCAAACATGTTCCTGAGATTTATTTCAACTTGATTTCTACTGGTATCCTTGATGATGTCCTTGATAATGAGGGATAGAATAATTACTTTGGTGGAGGTAAATGGAAACTCAGTAGAGGTTCTCTCATACTTGCAAAAGGGCAAAAGATTAGTACTCTCTATAAAACTAAAGCTAGTATTCATAAAGGCAAGGTAAACGTGTTGGAAGATAACCATATGGAGCTATGGCACAAGCGACTTGGACATCTAAGTGAGAAGGGACTTTAACATTTGATAGAGAACAAAAGCATATCAGGAGTTAGTGATGCTAATTTACAATTGAAGCCTTATGATCACTACTTAGCTAGAAAGCAATGTAGAATCTCATTTCGGAGAAGGCCCCCATCCAAAAGAAAACATGTTCTTGATTTGATTCATTCATATGTGTGTATGTTTAAGGTGAAAATTCTTGGTGGTGCTATGTATTTTGTTACCTTCATTGATGATCATTCTAAAAAAGTATAAGCTTATGCACTAAAGACTAAGGATCAAGTTTTAAAGGTCTTCAAATAGTTTCAAGCTATGGTTGAGAGAGCAACTGGAAGGAAACTGAAGTGTGTCCATGCAGATAATGGAGGTGCGTAGAGGGTCATTTGAAGAATATTGTAGAATTCAAGGTATCATGCTTAAGAAGACAGTTCCTAAGACTCCAAAGCATAATAAGGTTGCAAAACGGATGAACAAAACTATTGTTGAGATGATTAGGTGTATGCTTTCACATTTTGGATTATCTCAATCATTTTGGGGTGAAGCTATGTGTATTACAATAGATCTTATTAACTTGTCTCCTTCAGTTCCATTAGAAGATGATCTACCTGAGAGAGTATGGACTAGCAAGGATGTTTCTTTTATGCATTTGAAATTATTTGGTTGTTGGGCATTTGTTCACATTTCTAAGGACAAAAGGAGCAACGTTGATGATAAAGCTCAAGATTGCATCTTCTTGGGCTATGGACATGATAAATTTGGATACATATTATAGGATCCAGTTGTAAAGAAACTAATAAGAAGTTGAGATGCTATTTTCTTTGAAGATCATACTATTGAAGATCTTAAGAAAACTAGAAAGCCAAGAGTTGTTAATGAAAGTCTTAAGGATATAACCTTACATTCTTCTTCCCCAATAAGTACACATGAAGGGGGAGCTACATAAGAAAAGCCACTTGAGGATTTAGTAAGTGAAGAAGTTCTTGAAATTGCAATTATTGAAGAATTTGGAGAACATGTTGATAATCATCCAGTTAGGTCACCAACCTAGCCCCTAGTGAAAAGATCTAGTAGAGACCATCAACCTTCATTGAAATATCCACTACATGAGTATTTGATGTTGACTAATGAGGGAGAACCACAATGTTATGAGGAAACTAATGAATGTGAGCATAAGAAAAAATGGAAGAAAGCACTGAGAGAGATGAATTCCTTGCGGGAAAACCACACTTATGATCTTGTGACATTGCTTAAAGGTAGGAGAGTACTTAAAAATAAGTGGGTGTACAATTTAAAGTTAAAAGAGAACAATTCACTACCAAGGTGCAAGGTGTAGTTGGTTATGAAAGGTTATGATCAAAAGAAAGGTATTGATTTTGAGGAGATTTTCTCTCCTATAGTGAAGATGTCATCAATCAGAGTTATTCTTGGTTTGGCTACTAGACTAAACTTTGAGATAGAACAACTTGATGTGAAGACTGCATTCTTTCATGGAAACTTGGAGAAAAAGATTTATATGGAGCAACATGAGCACTTCATAGAGAAGGGCAAGGAAAATCTTATATATGGACTGAAGAAGAGTTTATATGGTCTAAAACAAACACCTCATCAATGGTACAAGAAGTTTGAGTCATCCATGTTACAGTACAGTTATAACAAGACTAGCTTAGATCATTGTGTGTTTGTGAAGCACTTTGCAAGCAAAAAATTTGTCATCTTACTACTATATGTTGATGATATGTTGATTGTTGGCCAAGACATTAAGAAGATTGCTAAGTTGAAGAAGGATTTAGGCAAGTCTTTCACAGTGAAAGATTTGGGACCAATAAAGTGAACCCTTTGTATGGAAGTTAAATGTGACAAAGAACATGGAAAGTTATGGCTATTTTAAGAGAAGTATATAAAGAAGATACTTCAAAGATTTGGCATGGATAAGGCAAAAGCAGTAAGTACTCCACTTACAAGTCATTTCAAGCTAAATAAGAAGCAGAAGCCTGAAAGTAAGAATGATGTTAAATATATGCAGAAAACACCTTACACATCTGTAGTTGGTAGCTTGATGTATGTTGTAGTAAGCACTAGACCAGATATTACTCATGCAATTGGAGTAGTTAGTCTTTTCCTTTTAGATCCTAGTAAAATGCATTAGGAAGCTATGAAATAGATACTCATGTAGCTCAAAGGAACTCCTAAGTTGTGTTTGTGTTTTGGTAATGATGAGCCTATATTAGTTGGATACACAAATGCAAATATGGCTAGTAACCATAATGGGAGGAGATCCATAATAGGATACATGCTCACCTTCACAGGGGGGAGCAATTTCATGGTAATCTAGACTACATGATTATGTTACCTTTCTTACAACAGAAACATAGTATATAGCAATCACTGAGGGTGGGAAAGAAGTTCTTTGGATGAAGACGTCTCTTCAAGAACTTGGTATAGAACAAGAGATGGTTATCTTTTATAGCGACAACCAAAGCTCCATCAACCTTAGTAAGAATACGTCATCTCATTCAAGGTCTAAGCATATTGATGTCAAATATCATTGGATTAGAGATGTATTAGAATCTAAGCAGTTAGATATTGTGAAGATTCACACTAATGATAATGGAGCAGATATGTTGACAAAGCCGCTAACAAGAGACAATATGGAGATATGTCAACATGTTACTGGAATGGACTCCAAGTGGAGTCAAGTCTAGGGAGCAATGTTTTTTCTCTTATGGTGCAAGGATGTTGCACTAATGTTACTCCAAAAGGGAGAAATTGCTAGGTTTGGAGTAAATTAGTAAGGGTAAATATGTAACTATTATGTTCATGTTATGGGTAGTTTATAAGGTTTCCCAATTCTATTTAATTTGAGTTTCCTTGGTACTATTATAAGAGGAAATACTATAGGAAAACCTAGTTATGAGATTGGAGAGATTAGTGAGATAGAGAGAAAAAAAAAAACAGAGGTTTTCTATATACACTATAACCTTCCTCATCATAGTGAAGAATTGCTCCTTAAGCTGGGGACGTAGGGATTATCCCGAACCTTATAATTCTTATGTGTTCTTTCTTGACTAATATTCTATTTATCTGTGCGGTGAGATCCTGAGAGATTCCATGAATTTGAGATTCACAGGTTTGTTTTTAACACTTACATCTCTTGTCCAAGCTTGGGGTCTTAGACTTATATGAACCCTAAGCTTAAAGGAGATTGTTAAAACAGTTGGTATCATGGGCCTTTATCTTCTATGTATACATTACTGGTCCTAAGACCATCATGTTGGTTCGACCCATTACGTTCTTTGCCTATTACTTTGTAACACACACAATTTCTTTTTTAGAACATTGAATATACTTGCTCTTAAGCATTTCTCTCAAATCTATGCTGCATCGTGGATTGCTACACTTCAGCTATTCCGTTCTTCAGCTTTTTCTTCACTTTTCCTTCCATGTAAATTGTCTAGGGTTATATTATAAATAATGACCAATTCTTGAAAAGAAAAACACCGAGAACTACATTGCCTTTTTTGTGTTTTTGCTGTCTTTATTATCTTTCTTTTCTGGGTATTTTCGGCCTGTGCAAGTGTTTTTAACTTCAAGCTCTTTTGTATGAACCAATTTTGAAAATAAATAAATAAATATACTTTTATGGTACTTGAATTTAAATTTAAGATATTGACATTTTATATGCATGAAAAGATATATATTAGATAGTCTGTCATCCAACAGCTCAATAAAGCTATCAAGGTCGAGTGTTCGAGACACCACCGACCCTTGCATTCCGAAGTCTGCATTGCCTTCAGATCTTTAGGAACCTTTGTGCGGGTCTCCTAACAATATTATCTACATCTTAGGGTGCCGAAGCAATGCTTCAGTTTTCCTTTTTGTCGCTTTTATGAAAGAAACCTCCTGTACGAATTGTGATTGGATCTAGGCTTGGAGGATCTCTTTGTCTAGTTTATACGTGTCAAAAAGTTAGTTTCTTTCTTCTTCTTCTTTTCTCTTAGTATCAGTTTATAAGGAAATAATTTTATATATGAGAAATATTATATTACATAATATTGATAATATTGGAGCATATATTAGACTTTAATACATCATTTAACCCATGTGGAGAATATTTATTACGAGAACTCAATTCATAAAGAAACTTGCTTAAGTTTTTTGGAGTATGGTCGTCCCGCTGATTTTATGAAGTGCTGTGCCTTTTCTTGTCTTTCTCGGTTGGTTTTCTCTTCTATGTCTTATCTCTTAACACAAATCAAAGAGTTTCTTAAAGAAAAGATTTTCTCGGAATACGGCAGGCCGGCCTGCCTTGCATCGGCTGACTGCTTGGAAAGCGACCCTTTGCTTTGGGAGAACAAAGTCCTCCTTTGGTAACGAGAAAAGCTGAGACTAATTTTTCAACGTGAAAATACGTTACAGATATAGACAAATCAACCCTCCGATTTAAGCCACGTTCACAACATGCAAAACGAACGGTCCAGCTTTATAAAAATAAAATACTTATTCTACTCACTCATTGGCCCTTCATTACTTTCTTACCTAAAACAGTATAGGTCTATATTACTTTCTATACAATATTATTTTAATTATCTAAGAGGACAAATGACCCTAGGCTCTCCACAAAAGATCAGTAGGTTCTGATCAGCAATGGGACAAATGACCCTAGGAAGCGCCAAGTCCACAGATTATACAATAAGGTAAAGCTTCAAAAGCAGATTAGGAAGGTGATTTGATGGCGAACCAGTCTAGTCTTTGCTTTGAGACGGCCATGTCTAGTCCTTGTCGTTGACGGAGCTCTATGCCTTATTCATAGATGGAATTGTCAAGTTATTGAGGAAGCAAGAAATAAAAAGAAAAAGGGGGAAAATTATATATGGAAACTTTAATTATGTTATCATTCTTTAATAAAAAAATTACACATGAGTTTTGTATTAGGGAAATATAAATAATTAAATAAAAGATAATAATTGGAAAGAGGAATTGCGAAGACTTTACTGATTCGTAAGAAAAATGAATGAAAAAAAAAAATCAATCCAAAACTTATGCAAGCTTCTTATTTTCGTGGGTTTCCAAACAGAAAAGTCAACAGCCAGTCACAGTCCCCGCGCCATTGCCGGCCATTCTAACGTTCAAAAGGCCAGAGGTATTCAATCTGATCTCTTTATCTTCCCCAGTTGCCGCCATACAGTGCTTGTTTTGCCGAATTCTCAGAATTCAGATTCCACTTGCCCGAACCGATGAAACCAAAGTTGGGGCTGGTATTGGCTTTGATCTCCGGTTTTTGTTCCATAGCCCAAGCTAAATGCAGCAAAGGGTGTGACCTTGCTTTGGCTTCGTACTACGTTTGGCAGGGCTCAAATCTCACTTTCATAGCGGAGGTTTTGCAATCCACCCTTGATATTACCCCTGACACTATTGTGAGCTACAACAAGGAAGCGATACCCAGCATAAGCAACATTCAACAGGATACACGAATCAATATTCCATTCCCATGTAACTGTATCAATGGAGATTATTTGGGTTATGTGTTTCAGTATACTGTTAGGCAAGATGATATGTACGTGAAGGTGGCGCAGAAGTACTACGCGAATCTGACCACATACCAGGCCCTGGAGAGTATTAACAGTTATCCATCCACTAATATACCCATGACGAATGCGAAGCTAAATGTCTCGGTGAATTGTTCGTGTGGGAACAGTTCGGTTTCGAAGGACTACGGGTTGTTTATCACGTACCCTCTTCGGCCTGGCGACACTTTGGACTCGGTTGCTAAAGAGGTTGGCCTTAATACAACCCTTCTGCAGAGTTTCAACCCTACTGTAGATTTCAGCCAAGGAAGCGGTCTGGTGTATATTCCTGGGAAAGGTGACGAATTTTGTTATTCTTTTGAGTTATTGAAATTTGCATGTTCATATGTGCATTGGAGTTTTGTTAACTTAGTTTCTTGAATCCACAAATGTGTTAGAATGGTAACAAGTAGGTGAGAATTTGATTTCTTGATTAAATAGAGACTTCTGCTATACTTGGTCTGAGCATATCTTCGACTATGATTTGTGGAATGGGTTCTTAATTTTTCATTTTAGGAAAGGGTAGAAGGTAGTATGCCTCCAATCATGTAGATAAGAAACTTTGACCTCAAAATTTAAGTTTAAACTATAATATATATACTTTTTTTTTGTCCTTTTTTTTTAATGAATACATGGATTTATTTATTTGACGATAAGAAACTACAAAGGTTTAAAGATACATCCCAACATTGTAAACTCATATAAGAATAAGAAAAAATGAAGGTTAAAATCTTCCAATTATGATGCAACAAAACATTTGGTTAGAGAGTTTAATATTTCTAAATAAATATGCTCTCTCACATGTTACTTTCTTAATTCTAACAAAAAAAATTGATATCTCAACAATCTTATTTTAAAAAGCATCTACAATCATGTTTAGACTATATGCAACATATGCATGTTAAAAAAAAAAAAAGTTAAAGAAGTTTCATAACCAAATCCTTTCATTTTGTCATTTTAATCATTCATTACAATTTAGAGTTTCAATCATTAATTACTCTATAAAGGTCATGTCGTGCAAGGATACTTTGTCAAATTTGTCTAGTCTAAGTACATTGAAAAAATAATATGACTTATTTTCAATGTAATACTCACAAAAATTATAGTATATGTCAATTTATAAGAGCTATAATGTATCACTTCTTTTATAAGGAGCATGTCTCTATAAAAAAGTCATCTAATAAAATTATGTTCAATAATTCCATCAAGCCATACTAAGTCATGTCATTCAACCTTAACATTTACGTACATAATTCATTATATGTCTTTGTATAAAAATAGAAAGGTTTGGACAAAGTAGATGTGCGAATCAATCATAGCTTGTATAGACTTCTCCACCTCTATGTCATGCTTTCTTTGATGTCAAGTTACATAGTTAAAATTCTCCTATATTTGATACTATAAATCCATCTATCCCTTAAGGAAGAATGATTTATGAGATCCTAAAGTGAATAATCCAATAGAACCTTGTTCCACAATTTAAGATCTAGTAACTAAAGTCTTCCTTCTCTTTTAGGTAAGCAACCTTATGAGCTTTATAATCTTCTAAATTACCTATTTATAAAAAGTGTTTAATTTTTTTTCTCAATCTCATAAATGATTTTCTTAAAGAGAATAAACATTTGCATCTAAAAAGTGCAAATATAAATAAGAATTGATTTTTCCAATTGAAATCTTTTTGCATAACTAAGTGTCTCATTTCCCACCAATCAATTCTACCCATAATTTTTTTTTTTGTCAAAACCTTATAGTCAGTATAATTAAATCATTTTGTAACAAAGAGAACATCATGATATTTGATGGGGAGAGTATTCTCAAAGAATGAAGTATGATCTAATATTAGAAGTTTTTCTTGTTCAATGAGCCTTGAAAAGAAATTTAGCATTTACTAAGATTAAAATGTAAACTTGTTAGTATTGCAAAGTTCTCCAAAGCATTAGTGATACATGGAATTGAGTTTAAGTTGCAAAATACGTACAATGTAACCCACTGCTACAATTATGCCCTCTCATGTGCAATAGCTACATTCATATCTAGAAACGCCCAAGCCCATGGCTACTAAATTGTATCTGCCATACAAGTATCAAACCTCGTTTCCCACCTATTCATCCACCCTTCTCACTGGCTTTAAGGAGAGAGAAAGATCACCGCCAAATGTACCGTGATCTTATATATTATGCCACCACCTCTTTCGTCTTGAGCGCCCCCTTGGCTAACAGTTTGCTACTAAATGCGGTCTACGCCTGCTTTTACTAGAAAAAGGAGAAAGTCTTTGAGTGCACGATATAGCGCGGAATTAGCAATATTGCTCCGTTTTAGTGCTGCCTGGATATCTACTTAAATGGTGACACATCCGTGCCAACGACACTGAGCCATGCCAAGATCGAAAGGTATCCCAATAGGAAAGAAAAAGGAAGACGATTGGTGGTTGCCACGCAGCTAATAGTAGTGACTCCTTTTTCATGATGTAAATGTGTCCGATCACAAATGCTAGGAAAAACATTGAGTAGGCTCCTTTCTCTATTGCTCCAAGTAGGCTACTCTAACAATGAATAGTTAGCTTACCAGAAAAAAAATGAAGTATTACCAATTAATTCCTTGAATATCTAGCATCAAGAGTATTCGTGTTTCCTTTCAAATTTAGTTTATAAGCATTTGAGTTTCAATTAACTTGAATGCATTTTTTCTTTCTTTATCTTTATTTGCAGATCAGAATGGTAATTATCCAGCTACTTCAAGGTAACTTTATAAATTCAATCTTCATATAAATAGAAATCATATCCGTTTCTTCTTAAAACATACTTTAATTTCTCATATTGACAAAATATGTTTCACTTTTCTCCTTTTTGCAGCAGAACCGGTTCGGCCTTCTCCTACGAGTTCACATTATTATGTTTTCTTTGATACTTGAGACAAAGATGAGATAATAGAGTGGATACTTTATGTAATTTTGAGTTCAATATTTGCTTAACTACATTCATATCTAGAAGTGCACAGTGCCATGTAGCAGAAATTGTATCTGCTAGACAAACATCAAAACTCCTTTTCCATCTATTCATCCACCCTTCTACTGTGGTTGCCACTTCGCTGATAATGATGGTGACTCCTTTTGAATAATGTAACTGTGTCCAACTATGAATGCTACGAAAAGCATTGAGTAGTTTCCTTTCCCTATTGCTCCAAGTAGAGTACTCTAATGATGAATAGTTCCCTAACCAGAAAGAAAAAGGCGATATTACCAATTAATTCCTTGAATAGATAGCATCAAGAGTATTCGTGTTTCCTTTTAAATTTAGTTTCTGAGGATATGAGTTTCCACTAACATGAATGCTTTTTTTATTTCTTTCTCTTTATTTGCAGATCAGAATGGTACTCATCCAGCTATGGCGAGGTAACTTCATAAATTCAATCTTCAGACAAATTGAAATCATAAATGTTTGTTCTTAAAAGATATTTTAATTTCTCATATTGACAAGATTTCGTTCACTTTTCTCCTTTTTGCAGCAGAAGCGGTTCGGCCTTCTCCTACTTCAAATTTTTATGTTTTATTTGATACTTGAGACAAATATGAGATAAGAGGGTGGAAACTTTATGCTAATTTTGAGTTCAATATTTGCTTAACTATAAGCAGGATTGCCAGGGGGAGTCATTGCTGGCATGGTTGTAGGAGGAGTAGCTGGAGTGCTGTTATTTGCAGCTTGTATATATTTTGGTTATTGCCAAAAGAAGGAGAAGGCACGGTTGTACTTGGTGGTACCTAAGAATCTATCTAATAAGAATTCGCATGGTATACATACGTTATAAATATATTTCAGTGATTATGTGCTTCATGGATCTAAGTCTCTTAAAAAGTATCTTTAAACTTGATTTACCTCTTAGCTTAAACACTAGAAACACCATTTAAACACTTTCAAGTGATGCATGTTTGACTTTGTCTAGAGAGTTTGTGGCTTGAAATTTTCACTAACTTCAGTATAGCAATCTATTCTTGCTTTTCTTGTAGATCTCATTTAAGAAACTCCAATGACTTCTTTGAACAATTCATAAAGATTCATTGAGACTGACACAACAAAAAAATATGTGGATGTTTGACTTTTTTTTTTAATCTAGCGAGAGATTAGACATGACTTCACTTAAAGGATTTTTGCTTTATATATATATATATATAGGGCCTGGAGATAGCATTGAGAAAGAAGGAACTGTTTCTGCAAGTTGTCTAGCTCCAAGTCTTGTGGATGTAGTTGTGGATAAATCAGTAGAGTACTCCTATGAAGAACTTGCTACGGCTACTAGTAACTTCAATTTGGCCAACAAGCTTGGTGAAGGTGGTTTTGGGGCTGTTTATTATGCAGAGCTGAGGGGCGAGGTACGTATTGATTTATCTTTTATTCATCATGGGTGGTTTGCAAATGGTCATTGCACATAGATTTGCACACTGAATATGTAGTTGGGCCTTTTGTGATTTTCTTGGTCAAGAGCTTTTCTCTAAAGTGATACACTACTCTTTCTACGTTGCTGGTTTTGTTATGTAACCGGCACATGCATGGGTAATGAGAGTAGTGGTAGTCATGGAGATTTATAGTGGTGGAAATCATAGATATTTATACTCTTTCTTGAATGGAACATTCAAAGTCTTTTGCAGAATTTAATGAAAAAACTTCTATCAATAGATATCGAATAGGAAAATTATATCAGTACTTTGAAATTGAATATGGTTTAAACCTTGATTTTTAATCAATTAGAAGATATTTATGGAGAAAAGACTCATTTTAGCAAATACCTAAGTTTTAGGTGAGAACTACTAGTGAATTGCAATGATGAATGGGTAAATTGACTTCTTACAACTTTCTTTTCTTGTTTGAATTTGTTTATCTATGATACCTTATTGGCAATTTAAGCTACTCTAAATGAGGAAAGATAAATAGATTAGTCAAAAAGGACTTCCCAAGTATGGAAGTTAAGCTACACAACAATGCTAAATACTAAATTTCTAAGGTTAGCTCCAATTGGTTGCATGTGACTTCTTTAGTAGCTTTAGCATCCAATATGCATTAGTGGAAGTGGATTAGAAATTAATCTACTAAATAAGTGGAAAAAGGATGAGCAACTCA
Organism: Casuarina cunninghamiana; assembly: GCA_028551485.1. Taxonomy (NCBI): domain Eukaryota; kingdom Viridiplantae; phylum Streptophyta; class Magnoliopsida; order Fagales; family Casuarinaceae; genus Casuarina; species Casuarina cunninghamiana. Next base: position 26,185,668 of record CM052364.1, read on the forward strand.
ATCAATTTTTTCCTTTCCTCAGGTTAAAGATGAAATACAAATTCATAAACTTCTCACATGTCTATTTTACATGTCCCATCTATTAATATTTTATATGTGTGGCTAAATAAGGACACAAGCTTTTGACCATGATATCTTGTTGTAACATTTGTATCAATTTTCACTTTTATAACATTAACTCTTCCATTTCTCTTATTTGTAGAAAGTTGCAATTAAGAAGATGGATATACAAGCATCCAAAGAATTTCTTGCTGAGCTTAAGGTTTTAACACGAGTTCATCATTTAAACTTGGTAATATTTTCTTTCTAGACAATATATTATAGCTTTTTAATCCTACATCATTTTACCAAAAGTTTACATTGTATGCTTTTATGTCTAGGTATAGTCTAATTATCTACATAATAGATATCTATATTGTAATATCCAATCCCATTACTTAAATCATTATGCCTATATAATCACATAGAGACCCTTATCAACCACACAATGACATAACATGGAGAATTATTGATTGCCTTATATTTGTGGGATCAAAGATTGCACGTAGAATCTTTTTACAAATTTTTAGAGGTTTATATTTATTATAGCAACTACCCTTTATGTTATTTCTTGAAAATTTAAGGTGATGCATGAGTCAGAATGATAGCAAAGAGTATCCAACTTTGGTTGGTTGTTCAAGTATAATTGTGGTGTATGAGATCTTACATTTGAAAATACAATGACAATCTGCGAGGATTATTTGATGGCTTTGCTTATGGTTTAATTCAACTTGCATATTTGACACCAAAAAGAAAGGAGGAAAATAAAGATAAAATTATCTTTGTAAACTTACCACTTTAGAATTTATGGATAAACACTAACTACTCTATTGAAAAGAATTCCAAAAAGATATAAAATAAGGAATATTCACCACTTTTGATACAAGCCAAAAAAATACAAAACTTTGAAACCAAGCCAATGCTTAACTATTATAAAACTTAATCTTCAAATCTATCTTGGCTAGAAAGGAGCATAACTATATATAGGAGAGATTTTTTTTTTTTCAAGAAACTAGTTTAAAGATGAGTAAATGCATAATAAATGATGACATGTGTTCTCAAGATGGCCAAGGGTGTTAAAGTTAGCCAAGGATGGATCTCTTGGAAGTTGTCAAAGTTGTTAGACTTGGCTCTTTATGTGGATCATTAATGAGTGCATGGACCTGGATTACATACTTTTGTGGGACCAATTGGGGCCGATTCCTGGGCTTGTATTGGGTCAATTTGGGTTGATTAAGAGTGGACCGGATTAATATCATACAAGTAATAGGAAACTTGTGTTTTTCTCAATTGCATAATATAGTAATGATCAGTCTCTGTCTCTTTCTCCACTATACATATTAGGTTGTGATTATTTTACTTTTCTGTCCTCTACATATCACTTACCATGATTGCAGTTGCGCTTGATTGGATACTGCACTGAGGAATCTCTTTTCCTAGTCTATGAATATATTGAGAAAGGCAACTTAAGCGAGCATTTGCGTGGCTCATCAGGTGATATTTTGTTTGCTATGTAGAGGATGTTCAGTAATAAGTACCACATTTAGGTCAATGGTTATTTCATAATTATGTTTACATGTTTCCAGGGAGGGACCCATTGCCATGGTCTACTAGGGTGCAAATTGCCCTTGATTCCGCCAGAGGCCTTGAATATATCCACGAGCATACTGTTCATGTTTACATCCATCGTGATATTAAATCAGCAAATATATTGATAGACAAGAACTTCCACGGAAAGGTTGGGTTCGGAATGTTGTTTTGTTCTGGATCTTTAAAAGCTGTTCACATTGTTTGCTAAAATGTTTACGTTTGCAGGTTGCAGATTTTGGATTAACTAAACTGACTGAAGTTGGAGGTACATCACTCCCCACACGCCTTGTGGGAACATTTGGATACATGGCACCAGAGTGAGTTGAATTTTCTTTGTAAATCTGTTGAGTGAATTGCGAATTCAGCAATAAGAGATGGCTTTGGTGGGTTTAGGTGGATAAAAGCTGCTAAAAATATCATATATAAGCTTAATGAGTGGCCACCTAAATGTCACTAATAGTTCTTACCCGGTCTGGAATCAATGATCTGGGAATTAGGGGATTGTGAAACTGATTAGCAATGCCCAATCTTAGATATATATCTATGAGATTGTCCAACTGATTTTCAAATTTTAATATTGCATCATGGAACTAGGAAGTTGCTGTCAAAAAATTAAGAGGCCCTTCTTTTGGGAGAACCAGGGAATACGGCTTAGGTGTTGGGATATGTATTTCTTTTTCCTTTTTCTATAAACTTAATATCCTATGGTATTGGTCATGTTTTCTCCTTCTAGCTGCTGATTTACTCGTTGGCAGTGGTTTCACAAAGATGAGTTTGCTACCTGATGTTCGTCAACCCATGGATTCCCCTTCCTATCAGGGAGGGAAAACTTTAGCTATAGGTTTTCCTTAATGGAACTTGGATTAATTTTTGCCTTTTGCATGCAGATATTCGCAATATGGAGATGTTTCTCCCAAAATAGATGTATATGCTTTTGGAGTTGTCCTCTATGAACTAATTTCTGCGAAGGAGGCTGTGTTCAGGGCCAATGGTTCTGGTGATGAATTCATGGGCCTCATTGCTTTAGTAAGTCTTGTTGATATCCTCTAATATACCCTCCTCTCCTTTTACTCTCAATTCTTTTTTTCTTCTGCTCTGAGCCAATCGGCTTGATTGTTTCTAGAAAAGTAATCTTGAAAGTTATACGAAGTGCATTTTTTTGTGTTTTATAGTTTGAGAATGTTCTTAATCTGCCTGATCCAAAGGAAGACCTACGCAAACTAGTTGACCCTCGTCTTGGAAATGACTATCCACTTGACTCTGTCTGGAAGGTGAAATGACTTTTACAAGAAGCTATTGTTATGTATTTCATGACTCCATTAAACATATGGAGGTGTTTCATTGCAGCTTGCCCTGCTTGCAAAAGCATGTACAGAAGAGGATCCCCAAATACGTCCAAGTATGAGATCCATAGTATTTGCCTTGATGACACTTTCATCCACAACAGGGGATTTGGATGTTGGCTCCTTCTATAACGATCAATCTCTTCTCACTCTAATGTCGGGAAGGTGAAATCCGGATAAAGTTTTCTTGCAGTTGTGGGAAGCTTTTTGGAGGGAATATTTACCAACATCAAGCTGTCGAAAACATGTAGATTATTCAGTTGAGACTGGTGGAAGGTTTTGTAAATGGTATTTGTTGTATGATTAAGATCATGCTAATAGGAAGACTACTGTTCTTATGCAGAGGTCTATATAACTTAGCCTTAGTATTTAATTGTCTCATTATATGTAAACATGATTGTCAAACTTTGAGCAAACATTATTGTCATATGACCAAAGTTGCTATGCTAAGGGAGTTATATCTAATCTTATGATTGTATGAAAGACTAAGCTTTTTTACAAATTAAAAAAAAATTGTAGGTTCAATAGCTTTTCACTAGTGGTTGAGGAAAATTTACAATATTTTATTCACAAAAGAAAAAGAAAAAGATAATGATTCATACCTCCCATTAAATTATTTTGAGATGGTCAACTATGATAGAAAAAATTCAAAAGTCGTTAGATCATCTATAAAATATGTTTTTAAGAATTAAGATAACATAATTAGGACTCAATTGATACTTTTTTTTTTTTTTAAGGAGACAGCAGTCTCTGCACATATGGCGGCCACTACTAGAAATTGGAAAAATTCTTCTAGATTTAACACAAATGGGACCGAAATTCACTTTGTTATTCATCTTGCAGATACTTTGTTCTCGCAGTGCTATTCTCTCTTGTGTTTTCATGATATTTTTGGTTTTCTTAAAAATGAACACCTCTGAATAGGAACACTTAATGGCGGGGATTTTTTTGATTCTGCACAAGCCCTTGGTAATTTGGTGGTATTAGGGGGATTTTCAGATGAGTTGCTAGGGTTCAAGCATCTACTCCCTCAATAAAATATCCTAAAATAACCTCCTCCCCTCTCTAATTAAAAGAAGTTACTTAATTCTAAAAGTACCTTCTACATATGACTAGCCTAATAATTATAGACATTTTTAAAATAAAAAATTTCTAACCAACAAAGAATCTCAATCTAAACAAGTAATCATAATTACTTATCCCTTGTACTAAACAATCGAATCTAAAAGTTGAATGTCTTAAACGTCCTTTGTGTAGAATCACCTAATATTGATTCTAAATTTGAGGGAATTCATTTAATTCCAAATGTACCTTCTACAATAAGAAATTCCTAAGTAACAAAAAATTTTAATTTAAATAATTAATCCTAAACTTCTTATCTCACCCATTAACAACTAAATCTTTATTTAAATTAACACCCAATTGCCTTGCGTCTCATTTGAATCTCCAGCCAGTCCATATGTTCAGCTGTTATCCATTGAAATTTGATGTAGACTTCCTTGTTTTGGTCTCCTGGTGGTTTAACTTAATCCAACATAATATAGAAACCTTCTTGTGTTGTGCACATAAAAAGGTTACAGAACCAATGCAACAGTTGTCCTCTTTGTCGCTGTGATGGAAGGTTTTTGTGAGTTTCGTTACCGATAAACCTTTGGGTGATATTTACAAATCACAACGAATTGGTGCAACTTGTGATTGGATGTAGCTTTTGTCTAGCCCATTCGTGCCAAAAGTTAATTTCTCTTCCTTTTTTTTTCTCCGTAATATCAGTTTATAAGACATATATTGGATTTCGGAATATTTATTAACACGAGTTCAATTCACAATGAAACTTGCTTAAGTTTTTGGAAGTATGGCCGTCGGATCAGCAATCACGTCATGATACCGTGGCGTGCTGCTTGGGATTGATCTAAATTATAAAAGATAAGCATGTCATAAAGTGATCCTGTGAAGTGGTTGAAGATATACGGCGGCGAACCATATTGGCTTTCAATGCAAAGGAGGTGCCGAGTCCACAAATTATTGAATAAGGAAAAACTTCAAAAGCAGATTCTGGGGAGGCTTTGAATGACGACCATGTCTAGTCTATCTCTTTGAAAATCGAAGATATTGAGGAAGCAAGAAATAAGAATAAAAAAATGTAGAAAAAAAGTATACATGGAAACCTTAATTATGTTATCCTTGTTTAATCAAAAAAGTATACCAAGATTAGCTCCTCCGGTCAGCTCCGGCGCCGAAAGCAACGATCAGGCGCAGACGCGTAGTTGGACATAGTGAACGGCGCCCAACTGCGATAAAGAAAAGTCAAGGGCCAATCACTGTCCCCCACGACATCTCCAGCCACTCTAGAGATATTTCCAAAGTCCTCAAATACTATTGAGTCAACGTTCAAAGCAGCCAGGCGTATTCAATCCGATCTCCGTCTCTTCCCCAATTGCCGCGCACACAGTGCTTCTTCTGCAGAATTCTCAGAATTCAGTTTCCACTTTCCGAACCGATGAAACCCAAGTTGGGGCTTCTGGTATTGGCTTTGATCTCAGGTTTTTGTTCCACAGCGGAAGCCAAATGCAGCAAAGCGTGCGGCCTTGCTTTAGCTTCATACTACGTCTGGGAGGGCTCAAATCTCACTTTCATAGCGGAGGTTTTGCAATCCACCCCTGACACTATTGTAAGCTACAACAAGGGGACTATACCCAACAAAGACATGGTTCAACATGATATACGAATCAATGTTCCGTTCCCATGTAATTGTATCAACGGAGATTACTTGGGTTACGTATTTGAGTATAGCGTTAGGTCACAAGATACGTACGACAAGGTGGCGCAGACGTACTACGCGAATCTGACCACAACCCAGGCGGTGCAGAGTATTAACAGTTATCCAGCCACTAATATACCCGATACGAATACGAAGCTAAATGTGTCGGTCACTTGTTCGTGTGGCAATAGTTCGGTTTCGAAGGACTACGGTTTGTTTATCACGTACCCCCTTCGGCCCAACGACACTTTGGCCTCGGTGGCGAGTGAGGTTGGCCTTAATGCATCCTTGCTGCAGAGTTACAACCCTACTGCAAATTTCAGCCAAGGGAGCGGTCTGGTGTATATTCCTGGGAAAGGTGACGAATTTTGTTGTTCTTATGAGTTATTGAAATTTGCATGTTCATATGTGCGTTGGGGTTTTGTTAATTTATTTCTTGAATCCAAAGATGTGTTAGTGGGTGAGAATTTGATTTCTTGATTAAGTAGAGACTTCTATTCATGCTGTGTGATACTTTGTCTCAGCATATCTTCGACTAATAATTTGTGGAATGGGTTCTCAACGTTTGATTTTAGGAGAAGATGGAACGAAATATGCCTACAACCATGTAGACAAGAAACTTTGACCTTAAAATTTAGATAAAAAAATCACAAATTGTCTTCTTTTCTTTTGGTCCTCTTTGTCTGAGTAGGTTTATTGCAGCGCTGGTGCACCTAGTCCATTTTTTAATTTTCTTTAAAAGGGAGGGAAGCAAGAATATTTAGACTTAACCGCCTGAGGTAAATTGCAACTGGGCTCAAGATTTAGCATACAAAGTTCTCTGAGTTCATTATCAACTTAACTTTGATAGTCACTAAGTGCTGTATGGATGAGCCCAGATATTCATTTGGGTAACTTGAATCGTATGTCCCATTCTCTTCTATATTGCATGGTTTAGTTAAGCAAATAGAGATTGAATGCTATTACTTTGAACTTTGGTGATAGAGTGAATGGGTACTTTTGGGACCTGAGTTGAGCAATTGAAGTGAAAATCAAAGCAATGGTTATCCCTGATGTGGGGTAGAACGTTAATACCATTGTATAAAATTCAAAATTTCATGGCTTCCAATGAAGCACAAGAGAGAAAGTGGAACGCTCTGAATCTTAAGTTGCAATATGTACAATATAACCCAAGGCGACAAGTTATGGCCTCTCAGGTGCAAGAGCTACATTCATATCCAAAAATGCACAAAGCCATGTAGCCTTAGTTGTATCTGCCAAAACATCATACCTCCTTTGCCACCTATTCATCCATCTTTGTTACTGTTCTACCGTGGTTGCCACTTTGCTAATAATGGTGGTGATTCCTTCTTTTTCATGGTGTAAGTGTGTCCAATTCCAACTGCTACATAAAACAGAGTAGTTTCCCTTCTCTATTTCTCCAAGTAGGCTACGCTAATTATGAACAGTTTGCTTACCAGAAAGAAAGGGGCAGTATTACCAATTATTCCTTGAATATATAGCATCAGGAGTATTCGTGTTTTCTTTTAAATTTAGTTTCTGGAGATATGAGTTTCCACTAACTTGAATGCTTGTTTTCTTTCTTTCTCTTTATTTGCAGATCAGAATGGTACTTACCCACCTCTTGCAAGGTAACTACTATAAATTTAATCTTCATACAAATTGAAATCATATCTGTTTCTTCTTAAAACATATTTTGATTTCTCATATTAACAAAATCTGTTTCACTTTTTTCTGTTTTGTAGCAGCAGCGGTTCGGCCTTCTCCTACAGCTTCACATTATTATTTTTCTTTGACACTTGGAAACAAATTTGAGATAATAGGTGGAAACTTTATGCTAATTTTGAGTTCAATGTTTTCTTACTTATGAGCAGGATTAGCAGGCGGAGTTATTGCTGGCATAGCTATAGGAGTAGTAGCCGGCGTGTTTTTATTTGCAGCTTGTATATATCTTGGTTATTACCGAAAGAAGAAGGGCAAGGCACAGTTGCTCTTGGCGAAACATGAGAATCTATCTACTCAGGATAGGCATGGTATACGTATGTTATAAATATCTTTCAGTGATTGTGTGCTTCATGGATCTATGTATCTCAAGAAGTATCTTTAAACTTGATTCACCTGTTAGTTTAGACATATTTTAAATTAGATGACAATGTAACACTTTCAAGGGATGCTTGTTTGATTTTGCCGGGGAAGTTTGTGACTTGAAATTGGCAGTATTGGGATCTATTCTTGCTTTTTGCAAAACATTATGCAAATCAACCTTGGAAATGCCATTTAAGAAGCTCCAATGATTTCTTTGAACTGTTTATAAAGGGCATTGAGACTAACACAACGAAAGAACTTATGTGGATGTTTGACTTTTTTTTCACTCTGTTGTTTATATAGGGCTTGAAAATAGCTTAGAGAAAGAAGGAACTGGCTCTGCAGGTGGTCCAGCTCCAGGTCTTATAGGCATAACTGTGGATAAATCAGTAGAATTCTCCTACGAAGAACTTGCTACGGCTACTAGTAACTTCAGTCTGGCCAATAAGATCGGTGAAGGTGGCTTTGGGGCTGTTTATTATGCAGAGTTGAGAGGCGAGGTTTGTATTGACTGTCTTTTTATTCATCAGAGGTGGTTTGCAAATGGTCATTGCGCAGAGATTTGCACACTGAATATTTAGTTGGGTCTTTTGTGATTTTCGTGGTCAAGAGCTTTTCTTTGAAGTGATACACGACTCCCTCTACACTGATGGTTTTGTTACGTAGTTGGCTGATGCATTGGTAATAAGAGTGGTGGTAGTCATGGAGTAAGGTAGTCTTTCCTGAATGGAAGATTCAGTCTTTTGCAGAATTTGATGAGCAATCTTGTATCAATAGATTTTGAATAGGAAAATTATGTCAATATTTTGAAATTGGATATGGTTTGAACTTTCTTTTTTAATCAACTAGAAGATATTTATTGAGAAAAACAAAAAAAAAAAAAAAAACTTATTTTAGCAAATATAAAGGTTTTAGGTGAGAACAAACTACTTGTGAATTGCGATGATGAATGTGTACAATGGCTTTAATACAACTTTCTTTTCTTGTCTGAATTGTTTATATATGATGCGTTATTGGAAATTTGAGGTACCCTCAATTAGGGAAAGATAAACAGGTTGGTCAAAAAGGACTTTCCAAGTATGGAAGTTAAGCTGGACAGAAATGGTGAATATTGAATTTCCAAGGTTATTCAATTGGTTGAATGTGTCTTCTTTAGTAAGCTTCAGCATCCAATCTGGGTAAGTGGAAGTAGCTGAGAAATTAACCTACTGAATGAGTGGGAAAAAAGGATAAGCGGCTTTAGTCGATCTTTATCCTTTCCTCAAGTTAAAGATGAAATACAAATTCATTAACTTATCGTATGTCTATTTTTCATGTTGCATCTGTTAATATTTTATATGTGTGGCTAAAGAAGAAGAACAAGCTTTTTACCATGACATCTTGTTTTATCGTTCGTATCAGTTTTCACTTTCATAACACTCATCCTCCCATCTCTCTTATGTGAAGAAAGCTGCAATTAAGAAGATGGATATGCAAGCATCTAAGGAATTTCTCGCTGAGCTTAAGGTTTTGACACGAGTTCATCACTTGAACCTGGTAATGTTTTCTTTAGAAACAATATATTATTGCTTTTTAATTTTCATTATTTGACCAAAGTTTATGTTGTATGCTTTTATGTCTGGACACAATCTAATTTTCTACACAATATGTTGGGGATGATCCCACATTGGTTTTGAAAGGAATATTTATAAGTGTAAGGGAAAGTCTCACCTGATAAGCTAACACTTGGGGTTGAGAAGGCCTAAGACTACCAAACAAATGGTATCAAAGACCAGTAAACCAACAAGTCTTAGCCCAAATCCAGGAAAATGGGTCGATGATTATCCAACTCCAGGCCCGATGTGTGATGGCGGGAGATTGTTGGGGTTGGCCCCACTTCGGTAGTGGAAGAGGCTGGTGGTCAATTTATAAGTGTGAGGGAAAGCTCACCCTATGAGCTAGCTTTTGGGGTTGAGAAGGACCAAGACCACTTAACACAATAGATATCTATACTTTAATAGCCAAACCCTTTGCATAAATCATTGTAGCTGTACACTTACATAGAGATGAGCTCCCTCCGTATATCCCTCATGGGTCCGCTATGCCATTTGTCCCATCTTCAATGGCTTAAACCCCTAATATCAAACCACACAGTGACATAACAAGGAGAATCATTGATTGTCTTATATTCGTGGCATCAGAGATTGCAAGGAGAAGATTTTCACAAATATTCACTGGTTTATATGTATTTTAACAACTATACTCGGTGTAATTTCCTGAAATTGGGTGTTGCATGATTCAGAATGATAGCAGACAGAAGGCAATTTTGGTTGGTTGTTCAAGTACAGTTGCAGTGTTTGAACTCTTAAATTAAAAAATACAATAACAATCTGGGAGGATTCTTGATGACTCTGCTTGCTATTTAATTCAAGTTGCGTATCATACAAGGGATAGGGTACTTGTATCTTCCTCAGTTGCATTAATGAAGTCGTGATCATTTTCTTTTTCTCTACTCTACATATCAAGTTGTGATTATTTTCTTTTTCTCTACTCTAAATATCACTTTCAATAATTGCAGGTGCGCTTGATTGGATACTGCACTGAGGAATCTCTTTTCCTAGTCTATGAATTTATTGAGAATGGCAACTTAAGCCAGCATTTGCGTGGCTCATCAGGTGATATTTTGTTTGCTATGTAGAGGATATTTAGTAATAAATACAACATTTTGGTCAATGGTCATTTCATAATTATGTTTACATATTTCCAGGGAGGGACCCATTGCCATGGTCTTCTAGGGTGCAAATTGCCCTTGATTCTGCCAGAGGCCTTGAATATATCCATGAGCATACTGTTCCTGTTTACATCCATCGTGATATTAAATCAGCAAATATATTGATAGACAAGAACTTCCATGCAAAGGTTAGGCTTGGATTGCGGTTTCGTTCTGGATATTTAAAAGTTGTTCACATTCTTGGCTAAAATGTTTGCATTGCAGGTGGCAGATTTTGGATTAACCAAATTGACTGAAGTTGGAGGTGCATCACTCCCCACGCGCCTTGTGGGAACATTTGGATACATGCCACCAGAGTAAGTTCAGTTTTCTTTGTAAATGTATTAATGAATTGCGAATTCAGCAATAAAGAGATGGCTTTGGCATGTTTGGGTGGATACAAGCTACTAAAAAGATCATATATAAGCTTAATGAGTGGCCACCTAAATGTCATTAGCAGTTCTGACACGGTCTAGAAATCAATGATCTGGGAACTTTGGGATTGTGTAATTGATTGGCAATGTCCAACCTTGGACATATACCCATGAGATTGTCCAGCTGATTTTTCAAATTTCACTCGCGCATCATGGCACAAGGAAAGTCGCTGTCAACTAGTTAAGAGGCCCTTCTTTAGAGAGAACCAGAGAACAAGGCCTAGGTGTTGGGATTTTTTTTTTTTTTTTTTTTCCTTTTTCTAGAAACTTAGTAACCTATGGTATTGGTGATGTGTTCTCCTTCTTGCTGCTGATTTTCTCGTTGGAAGTGGTTTCACAAAGATGAGTTTTCCTCTCAGTGTTCATCATCCCGTGGATTCTTTAATGGAATTTGAATTAATTTTTGTCTTTTGCATGCAGATATGCGCAATATGGGGATGTTTCTCCCAAAGTAGATGTATATGCTTTTGGAGTTGTCCTTTATGAATTAATTTCTGCAAAAGAGGCTGTGGTCAGGGACAATGGTTCTGGTGCTGAATCCAAGGGCCTCGTTGGTTTAGTAAGTCTTGTTGATATCCTCTAATATACCCCCCTCTCCCTCACCCTTTCTTTCCAATTCCCTTTTTCATCTGTCCTGAGCCAATCGGCTTGATTGCCTCCCGAAAAGTAACCTTGAAAGATATATTAAGTGCATTTTTTGTGTTTGCCAGTTTGAGGATGTTCTTGAGCTGCCTGATCCTAAGGAAGATCTACGCAAACTAGTTGACCCTCGTCTTGGGGATGACTATCCACTTGACTCTGTCTGGAAGGTGAAATGACTTATACAGAAACCTATTGTTATGTATTTCATGATTTCAACCCCATTAAACATATGGAGATGTTTTATTGCAGCTTGCCATGCTTGCGAAAGCATGCACGCAAGAGAATCCGCAAATACGTCCTAGTATGAGATCCATAGTAGTCGCCCTGATGACACTTTCATCCACAACAGAGGACTGGGATGTCGGCTCTTTCTATAACAATCAAGCTCTTGTCAATCTAATGTCGGGAAGGTAAAACCTGGATAAAGTCATCTTGCAGGTTGGAAAGCTCTTTGGAGAGAATATCACCAACATCGAGCCGCTCGAAACATGTAAACTATCTACAGTTGAGATTGGTGGTAGGTTTTGTAGATGTATTTGTTGTAAATCACTTGCATAAAATTGAAGTCTGGAGATTATTCAAAAATTTGATCCACAACTGTTCAACCTTTCATCTGAAAGCATTCATCATAAGGCAGAAGTCTATAGTGTGTTTAAGGCTCAAGGATTAGTGACAGTTGCAATGTTGAATTCACAAATTATGAAGGTGCCCATGAAAGTAAATAAATGATTCGTTTTTTCTTGCATTTCTTGTGGAAAATTCATGAGATAGCATGATCCAGTAATGTCCCTTATCTTTATTTATTTGTTTATTTATTTTGGCTATTGATATGAAGAACAGAATTTTGACCAGTCCAAAGGACTAGTTTTTGACTTAAGTCGAACGTATGGAAGAACTAGTGCAAGCAAACACAATTTCCAAGAGGAAATCTCCATTTCTCTTTCTTCCTTCGTCATAAGATTCTGTGGTGAGCATATCATAAGCAAACATCATTGTCAATTTCATTGTTGCACGCAATACTAGGCTCTTGTACAATAACTTTTTACAAGTGGTTAAAGAAATATTAAAATATTTTTATTTCAAGAAAATAAAGACAAAAAGAAGTTATAAATAAAGCTAATGATTTCTGCCCCTCATTAAATTACCTCGAGATGGTCAAACATCATAAAAAAAAAGTTCAAAAATAGGTAGGTTATCTATAGAATAATCAAATTATTCCAAAACCATTTATTTATTTGTTTCTAAAAAATAATTACAAGGAACATTAAGTCTTTAAGATTTTTCTTATGTAACAATCTAATCAAAGAATTCAATTGGTGATCCTCTTTTTTCTTATTTTACACATACAAAATTATTAAAAAAAGGAGCTGGAGTATCCCTTTGCTTTGACTCTTTTTGAACCAAAGACAGCTAGGAGTTGTACCCAATCAATTTACAGCCTAACATGTTGATCAAGGAAAGTGAGAACAAAAGGCTTTGATTAAGAAAGTTAGTCAAAAGATTAAAACCCTGTTGGGATCCTAATCACCATATCCGGAAAGTACTGGTATGGACTTAACCCTTTTTAGCATGTACGGCTACTAATAAACAAAACAAAAAGAAAATACAGGTACACCGAAAAAAGAAGGTCAACTTTCTGGTGTATCGTCTGCCTTAATCTTCCGGGCAGTGGAGATCTGAGTCCTTTTATCTCTTGCGCCTTATCTACTTTTACGGAGCCTGCAGAATTGGTCCCTACCCTGAAAGTTGCAGATCATCTTCGGCATCTTCTTTCTGCGTCCCAACACGATGCCCTCCATGGAAGCACACCAACAACAACAGCAACAGCAACAGCAACATAAACAGACAGAACGAAGACAAGAAGAAGAAGAAGAAGAAGAAGAAGAAGCACCTAACGGATTTCTCAGCCTTCAAGTTCTGAAAAAACAAAGCGATCCAACTATGGAATCGTTCCCGGACCTCCACGAGGTGGAAGAGATATTGGGATACAAGTTCAACAACAAAAGCTTATTGGAAGAGGCTTTCACGCATGGCTCTACGTCACCGGACTGCGCCTCGTACGAGCGCTTGGAGTACGTCGGCGACGCCGTGCTTAACCTGCTTTTCACGAAGGAACAATACTTCCTCTACCCGGATTTGCCACCAGGCCCGCTGACCCAGCTTCGAGCCGCCAATGTGGACACCGAGAAGCTCGCCCGCGTGGCCATCAAACACGGGCTACATAGATACCTGCGGCACAAGAAACCCTTCCTTGAGGAAGAAGTAAGTTTAAAGCTTTGAACTTTTCAACTAAGAACTATTCAACTCTATCGTTTTCCTTTTCTGGTTTTAACCATCTTTCTAGACACATCTCCGATGATCTCATCTCCAACTCAGGGAACAGCCTGCGGAAAACAAAATCTGAAAAAAGTAGGGGATGCCTAGGGCTTCATAAACACATTAATCCTAGGGATAAAACAAAAGCATGATTTTAGGCGTCCTTTCCTCGGAATTCTCGACTTTTCCAGACTTCTGCACCGACTTCAGAATGTTTACAGCATGTTTCTTGGATTTCAAAATCGATTTAGCATCTAGGATGATATTTTTGCGGCAAAATCATTAAAGAATTCAACAGAATACTGTAGGTTCTGTTGATTCGTTGAATTGAAACTGTACCCACTATTTAATAGTCGGCGCCGATGTGTTCTTCCCTTGTCAGACGAGCACGTCTTGCTGATAAAGAAACCCAACAACCTTCGAGTGTCTTCGCCGGTTTCTTTTTGAATGTTTGACTTGGAAATCTTGCAGCCATTGCTGAATCTCGTTGGAATTCCGTGTTGAATGCTTGGAACAACTCGTCATTAACAACTCACTTTTTACTTCTGTCGATTATTATATATTGCATCTGTGTTTTTGGACTTGATTTTTTCATGAGCATTACACTTTTCATAAACGCAGATTCAACGATTTACAGAAGGAATCTTAGATTACCCATTGCATTCGAATGGACTGGTTCATGTACCAAAAGCCCTTGCTGATATTGTTGAATCCTCGATAGGAGCGGTCTTCATTGACAGTAACTCCTCAATGGATGTTGTATGGAAGGTATTTCTTTTTACTTCTCATATTACCCATCACTGAGTTAAGTGCTTTTCGATTATATTGCCTTTCTTAGCAAAGAAATTGAGAGACCCTATAAACTGATATCAATGTTAAGATTCCAATATTGTATCTAGATTGCCTGAATGTAGCTTTAAATCTTGTAACAGGTGTTTAAGACTTTACTGGAGCCTATAATATGTCCGACAACCATTGGAACACACCCTGTAACGGAGCTATATCAGTTCTGCCAAAAGAGAAACATGAAAGTGAAGTTTGTGGACTTATGGAAAGAAAGTACGGCTTTCCATGTCTTTGTAGACGATCAGTACGTGGGTCGAGGTGTCTATGACCTGAAGAAAGAAATTGCGTACAATAGAGCAGCCAAAAACGCAATGGATAACATAAGCAGAATACTTGGTGACAAAGATGTTCTCACAGATCATGACCGCACGAATGGCAACAAGCTATCTGAAGTTCAAATCTAGATGATTGCCTTGGGGAAGAACTCCATCCTGTTCAATGAATTGCTGTGTATATTCTATGTTGCTTCAATATCTTAAATCTTCTCTTCTTAACATACCTATTTAGTGTACACTAGCAATTGCTAGTAGTGTTTGTGTGGATGGCAAGGGAATGTTCATGTCTGCAAAGAGTCCAGGCTGTTGTGTTAATAAAAGTATCCGAGATTCTGAATTAAGGCATGGTTCACGACCAGACATCAGCATTCACGCGACCAAGAATCAAAAGAAGAGCGAAGACAAACTATGGGTGGTGTGTCTGTCTAACCCATACAAAACAACTATAATTACATCAACCAAACTGTTATTTAATATATATATATATATAAGGTGGTGTAGTCATTTAAAGCATATCTAACAAACCAACTAATAAAGGAAGCTGTAACTTTCACTTGGGTGTATTAAAAATAAAAATAAAAATAAAAAGCACTTAACACCTTACGAAAGTGTTTTTGGCGTTTTCCATGCCTTACAAGACCCAAACTCGAGATCTTCTGCAGACCCTCTTTGAACCACATTCCTAGAATCTCAATTTTTTTAAAATTTCATGCCCATGGCATGCAGAGTGTAGTTGGTAGCCACAGTGCAACTTCGTGACGCTATTGGAATAACACGAAGCTACTACGTGTTCATGACAGCCATCTCTCCTCTTTAAAGTTAAACAAGAATGCAGTTATGTACCCTCAATTCTTGATGAAAAAGTAAAAGCCACAAACAAGTTGCAACTTTTTGATTCCAAAGGTTTTATCAAAATAAAAGTTTTTTCTAGTAAAATAATATTAGAAATTATAGAGTTTTTAAAATAATATTGTTGAAATATCAATTTTATTAATTAGAATTAAAAAAAATAATACATAAGAGAGTAACTTTATTTTGTAACATTAAACTATCTCAAATAAATGTTTTATTATATCATAATTAAAAAATTTCTAATTTAATTTTTTCTTAAATGAATTACAATATTATGGTATAATCCTAAACTTTTGTATTCTTTTGTTATTAGATAAATAAATTCACATATTCATTAAAAAATATTAGAAAATCACTACTTTAAAACTGATGAAGCTTAGGCAAGTGAGCTTTATTATCTTGATGTATGCTTTGTAAATTTATTTAATACACTTCGACTAAATTATTTTAGTAATCAAAACCTTAACTTGTACGCTTGTGAGGGAATGGTCGTCTCTTCAATAGCGTTCAAGTTACTGCATGCCAATGATTTAGCAAGGTTTTGCCGTCTTTCAGGCCGAGAAATGATGGGTTCTCCATTTTTGGGTTACGGACAACGCAGCCCAACTATTTGGGCGTGCCAACAAAAAGGGTCCAATTTTGCTTTAGAAGCTACTCTACCTACTTTACAGACATCCTATATTTGTGGCCCATTCATGGCATTTTGGAAGCCAATGGGAGCTTAGAACTGTAGAGGATGGTCACGTGGTTGTCTGGTCTGGAACCTGATATTTCTGTGGTGCTGCATTAATGGTGTAGAGTTTGTGCGAGTTAGAAACTTGTGGGATCTAAAACTCGTACTTCTTTAACATTTCTACGCGTTTCATTGGCCACATGTTGAATTCTAGAATACACGATGGTGGGCTCTTATGTCCCATAATACAAACAACACAGAGCTCACGGGCACAACATAGCCCAACTCACGAGAGCACCTTCTTCAATCATAGATTCTGCCTCGCAAAATTCCAATACCACGAGCTTTCACAGCGCTTCCGTGACAAACCTTCAAGCAGCCACCTGCCTTTTGTTGCGCGTGCCCTGCACTGCACTAAACTTGAAATGGCTTTGCCACACACCCCCTCAGCAAGCACAGGTTCTTGACATTCATATATAAGAATGAAGCCTCTGTTGGTTGCGCCACAGAGCCCAAAAATGAGACCCTCTTCGCTTCCCTTCTTCTTCTTCTTCCTCTTCCTCTTCGTCATCCTGCCCAGCAACAGCCTTTCAGTGACCACCCAGTCTTCCCGTGCAGCATCATCTAAAGCACCATTGAAGAAGGTAGACAATGATACCGTGTACAAAGTTTCTAAGCAACTGTGCTGGGGTTGCATTAACGAGTCTATACAATTCCTGTTTGGACACAACTTGGTGAGGGCGTACAAGTGGGAGCTCCCACTGGTATGGGATTCCCGGCTGGAAAACTACGCAAAATGGTGGGCTGGCCAAAGAAAAGCAGACTGCAAGCTGCAGCATTCGTTCCCGGAAGACGATTTCAAGCTTGGAGAGAACATATTCTGGGGCGGTGGCTCGTCGTGGACTCCTCTTGACGCTGTGAATGCATGGGCCGGTGAGGAGAAGTACTATACGTACTTGACAAACACCTGCGAGGCTGGTCAAATGTGCGGTCACTACACGCAAATTGTATGGAGGGATACCAGAAGGATTGGCTGTGCTCGTGTTGTGTGCGACAGTGGAGACGTGTTCATGACCTGCAACTATGATCCGGTGGGTAATTATATTGGCGAGCGACCTTACTGAAATTGGGCTTCAGGTGCTCTGACCATGACGTTAATCGCGCATAGATTTAGATTATATGGTGCTTAAGCTTGTGGGATATAAAGTCATGTATAGATTATAGTGTTTGATACTGTAAAAGTATAAAACAATGGAACTAGCCCAAAGTTTAGGACTCGTGTGTGCTTAGCTAGAGGAGTTGTTCTCTTGAATTGGAGTCTGCAAGAGTAAAGAAAGTCCTGTCAAATCATCACCTCATGGTTGCCCTTATGTTTGTGAACTAATTATGCAGGGCAAGTATTAAGATCCTTTGTTATGCGGGCGATCTTTACACTTTCTGTGGGAATTTGGCAGAAAGCAACTAGTGGTCTTGCGCCATAGAAGTTGTGCCTCAAACATGTTCTTCTATGATAAAAAAAAATTGATTATGCATATTATTCTGTCTTTATGATTGAAGTATTTTATTTAGGATTGGAGTGTACAACTCCCAAAACGAAGTCAGAAAACAACTCACTAAGCCTAAATCTCCTTAGAATGCCAGTTGGCTCACTGTGTCAAGTTTTGTCCCTTACGGAAAATTCGTACTAGCTTTTGTGAACCATATTTCACGCTGAATTTTATATAATTTGTTGAAAACCACAGAATCAGCAGGTTTTCTTTATTATTTTAATCAAGCTTGTACGAAAATTACAATTTTTCTCCTAACAACCCAAAAGAATGGTTAAAGGTGGGAGATGTCTCACAAGAATGAGTTCTTAACTTTATAAATATGAGAGCTCATATTCAAATTTTAAATTATTAAATATTTTTTTTTATTACTTATAAAGTCAATGATCTATATTCATACTTTTGATTTGAGATGACATTCACTTTGAACACTTCTTTTTGTGTATATATTGATACAAATATTATACATTAATAGAAGGCTGACTCAAAGCGATTATGAAAAAAAAATATTCAGTGAAAAAACTTCATCATTTATGAGATGAAACATCTATTTTTACATTTTTGATATAAGATAATACTCGACTTAACAAGAATTAAGATGAAAAAACGGAAATATAAATTCTACCTACTGAGCCTATTACTAAGAATTCAAGCAAGTTACAAAACGAAATCTTCATCCCGGCTGCTACGTGGGTCTTCAATAGACCTCAAGGAGCCGTTTCCCATACGAGAAGCCCAGATACTTACGGTCCAAAGTGAAATAAGCGGACTCATCAACAAAGACCAAGAAATTCCCCTACCTCGAAAAAAAGCTCGGGTTTTAGGATTTTAGTGACGTAGGTTGAACTTGATACACACCATCTTTCTGTATCTTTCTCCCCTTTTGTTTTCATGACTTTTTTCTTGGAAGATGAATTTAGTATAGCTAGGATGACAGTCTGATTTGACTTCGTCCCTGCAATACCTACTGAAGCTACTCTGGCAACAGGGAAGCGAAAGGACAAAAGCTCAAGCCGTCCTATCTAAATCTGCAAACCTAGACAAAGAGCAAGGACAGCAAAAGGTCCTTAGCCAATCACAATCCATTCCACAAAAGTCACCTGTTGATTGTCATCAAGCATCTTCAATCCAATACCTGCGTCTTTACCAATCACCGGACTCCCACTTGATGTTTTGCAGAAATTTCTGATATAGAAGTTCCCAGTTTTTGTCGTTGGTGTTCATCTTAGTTTTTGGCTTCACAGCCGAATCCAAATGCACCAAAGGATCTATAAAGCTTTAGCTTCATGCTACGTGTGGAAGGACTCAAATTTCACATTCATTGCTGAGGTTTTGCAATCCAACCTTAATACCACAAGCTGCCAAAGATACCAACGACCGTCTCCTTGGTTGTAAGAATCGATGTTCCATTCCCGTCAGTGTATCAAAGGATAATATACGAGTTACGAGGTTCCGCAAATCTGACGACATAACAATCATCGATGAAGAATAATACCAATGCTTGGAAAACAAAGTTTCACGTTAGAGATAAGAGTACTTATGACAAGTTTTTATAAACTTAGACAATCTTTCTCCTCAAAATTTTAAGGAGAAGTGTGTTGGACATGGCTCATAATTAGTATGTTTCTCACTCCTTAATTCTCTCTACTTTATCATAAGTGGTTAGTGGGATATGGAGAATTTGTTTCTCAACCACTAACACCTCTTTCTATTCTCAAGGGAGTGGTTATACGTGGGAGCGGTTTGAGTTTTGAAACCGGAAAAAGATGCTCTGATCGTGAAAACATAGTAAGCCACAAGACAAAGAGAGAGAATAGAGAAAGAGAGGGTGCCTAAGAGATAAACACCAAGAAAGAGTTGTGCGTCCAGATTTTTGTAGATTGCAGTGCGATTTTCAGTGCAGTGCAGATTGGTGTATGGTGTGTGCAAAACAATGAAGAAGAGAAGGAAATCTGTAAGCCATTCTTATTTAACTCTCGTACACTTTCTTGTATTCTAAAAGGAGTGCTTGAAGAGTGTGTTTGGTAAAGAATTCATATGAGAACTTTTATATTGTTGATTGCAAGTAGTGAAAGAAATCTCACCTAACTTTACCTGTGGATGTAGACAATTATTGGCCGAACCACGTAAATTTGTGTATTCTCTTGTTTGATTTTATATTTCCCATTTAATTTCGTATTTAGCCCACATCCAAAACAATATCTTAAGCTTGAAGAATAGTCCATTTGGTAAATTAATTCGGGCTTAATTAGAACACATCACTTACATTCTTGTTATGTTTTACACAGCAGTTTGTTGTTTTACACAACAAAGTGTACCAACTTTCAAAGAAAGGATTGCAGCCTTGATTTACACATTTTTTTTATTCACAAACTTTTTTTACTCTTCTTCCCGTCTCCTATTCTTTCTTTCAAAAACTCTTCCCGTTCGAAAAGACAAAAACAACATATGTTGAACTGCAACTCTCTGTTTATAGTCTAGAAAACTCGATTGCTTTTTGGTACATACCTTTTTCTATTCTAACCTCAAGATAAACACAAAAGCTGAATGGTTACGATGAAAAAATTATTGCTGATGATGAAGACAAAAGACTGGTGATAGCTTTCTTCATGCAGGAAACTAACAAACTTCAAGTTTGTAAATTGATCGTACCTTGATCATTTCTAAATTTCTACAGACACTTAATTTTCAAGGGCTTTTAAAATATTTCATCAACATGTTCTTCACTTCTACAGTAAATCAACTTAGATTAAATTTTTCTTGACCTTTTCAAGAATAAAATGGAATCTCATTTCAATATGTTTGCTTCTCCGATGAGATATTGGTTTGTTGGTGAGTGATAAGGCTGATTTGATTTTGGTTGGTTCATTCTACAAGCATTGCAACTCTATCATACAGCTTAACAAGTACAAAATGAGGTTATTGGTTTTCGCTTTCAGATCAAGACCAAGAAAAAACTATTGAAGTGATGCTAAAAGCATATTGAAGTGCTTTTTCTCTAACCCAAATCTCCTCCAAAGTCACTATCAGTAACCAACCAAGCTCACCTCCTCAAAAGCTTTTATAAAATAAACTATAGTCTTATCAACCTGTAACAGACCTTAGAGTATTTTGGGAGCCTTGAAAAGAATTTGTATTGAGGACTTCATTATCAAGCCAATACCATACATAATATTTGACCTTATATGGGTCAAATATCTTAAGTTTCTAACAAACTTTTGAACATCTGCAAGTTTAAAGTTTCACCTTTTGAAGTCTGCTTCATTTTAATGCTCATGTAAATTGGTGTAAAAACTAGCTTACAAATAAGCATATTAAACGTTGCTAAAAACTTGATTTGCACATTTCTTTAGAGAAATAAAGATACATGCTTCTCATTGAATTAATTTTTCTCCAAGAATATAAGTCATCATGCCAATATTAGTCATTTCAAATTCATTAATCATAGTTATCTTAAATCCTTAAACATACTTGGGTAAGAGAAAATTGTTCTAAGTCCGAAGCTGTGTTCAACCATGGCACATCTTCGTATTCCACGAATGCAACACATTGGAGCTGCGGAGGTCTGACATCTCATGCATTCTGTGGAGCCACTAACGCCACTTGCCACCCAGTGATGCAGCGAGCTGATCACTGGCTGCACAAGGGGCTGCCACATCGGGTTCTACATGTTGTGCCTCATGCTAGCCACAATTCTCCCACTGCCGAACACACGGCTACAAAGAAACCTAAGGTCACGACACCCATTAGTCACCTTCCCAGCATGACACCTCACATGGCTGGTTCGGGCCTTCATCGAGAGAGCCACAAGCTCTGCTTGTGTTACCTCATCCAACTAGATCAATCCAACCACCTTCATGTGAACCCGTAAGAGCCATGCAAACGTGCTGCTACGCCATTGGAACAGTGAGATCAGACTTTGTGAAGTACAAACGTGCCATTGGAGACGTGAAGGACACCTCGTCGGAAAGCTTGACCATTGCTAATATCCAGCCCCGTTCCAAGCTGCAAGTTATTGACTATGGATCACCCAACGTAAAAGAAGGAGAAAGCAGTAGAAACATGAAGAAAACTGCCGTGCTTCAAGCTCTGAGGACTTCTTAAGTAGAATGAAAGAAACTTCTAGGAAGTTTACCTTGTGAAAGATAAGCGGATCTTTGGCCTATATAAAGAGCTCGCTTGCTTAGAGAAACGCAAGCCTTTTGTCTTCCTACTTGTAGCGTTAACTTCCCTAAACTTAATACAAGTAGCTTCCGCCTTTAACTTTGTCATTGTCTTGCTCTTTTGATCAAATTTCTTCTACTTGGAGCTTACTTTAGTCATACAAAGCTTTCTTCAATCTAGAAGCTTCAACTTTATGGCCTTTCTTCCCTTGGTCTGGATGTTGTTTCACATAAACCTCTTATTTCAATTAACCATTTACAAAAGCTTTTTTCACGTCTATTTTGTAGGTGTTCCAACTCTTAGTTTCTGCAAGAGCCATAATCAATATAATAATATCAAACTGAGCTATTGGTACAGGTACCGTTTCATAACTAATTCCATACTTCTGCTTTCATTTTTGCCCACTAATCTAGCATTATATTTTTCAATAGTTCCTTCTTGATTCATTTTGGTCTTAAAAAGCCATTTGAAGTCAGTTGCTTTATGATCATTTGACAGCTCAAAAAGATCCCATGTATCATTTCTTAATTATATTTATCTCTCCATCAGTTACTTTCTTCTATTTGTCATTATTTATAACTTCTTGTTATATAATTGGATCCTATTCAGCGAGTAAACAAACAATGAGTACTCATATACGACCAAAGGTTGAATTAATACTCATAGATTTCATTCAAATTTCTCATCCTTGTTGGAGTTTCTCTTGGCTTGTTGTTGGAAAAAGGTATGTTTGATTGGCTAGAACTAGGCTGTTTTTGCCCCTCTTGCTCTTCTTCTTGTGCTTCATCTCTGTAAAAGAACTATTTATTTTCTTCTCCTTTTTATCAATTTTTAGTAATTTTCTTTATCAAATTTAATAATATCTCTTGACACAATTACTTTCTTATCAAGCGGATTATACAGCTTGTAGGCTTTTTTAAAATGTTGATACCCAATAAAGATAAATTTAAGCCCTCTATCAATCAACTTTCTTCCTTCCTTACTTCGGCATCCAAACATATGCTAAACATCCAAAAATTCTGGGGTTATCCACCTTTAGTTTTCTTCTATTCCATACTTCATTTGGAATCTTGTACTTCACACTGTTTGTAGGACATCTATTGATCTAATAAATAGCACAATCAGCTATTAGACTTAATGGTTACCCAAGAAGAAGGAGATGAATTGGGTCTAAGCTTTATTAAACAATTTCAGGCATTTCAAAAGTTTTCTATAATGTAATAAGTATCTAACAATATATATGATTTGTGAAAATGTATGTATATCCCAAAAAGGACCGCACCTATGAAATATCTCATAAATTAATTTAAGACAATGTACATAGTTTAAACATGAACATATTAAGTGCGGCATTCAAACTAACAATAATATTGAAGAGAGATAGAAAGAGATATCAACATTGCACAACAACAATTTTGAAAGGTGACTTAGTTCAATCCTTGACTATGCATCCACCCTCTTCTTAGAGAAGGGAACTCCTTTACTTACAATAGAAAAGCACGTTTTTCAATTACAATACATCTAAGAAATGAAAAACGTTTGAGAATTCTGAAGATACATGAATCTAGTAGAACGAATTTCTAAGATCGCACAATCATGAAATTACACCAAAAAGAAAAGATATGCTAATTGCAAAGTGCAATGCCCGTACGGGCTTGGGTTTGACCCAAGCCCAACAAATAAAAAGTGCAACCCAACTAATTACATCTTAACAATACAGGACCCAAGTCCCACAACTCCAATCTCTCAAAACCCAAAGATCGCACAATCATGATTTTCTATCACAAACACTTAAAGTCCATAATCTCACAACACAAATCTCTTACAGCTTAAGAAATTTAACTTACAACTTAATCATAATTTCTAATGACATAACTAATAGCATTTTCATATAACAGTGTAATTTGAAACTTGCTATTGTTACTTTCCTTTACAAAATTGTTTTTCACTCAAGCACACACAAAGAAAGTTTTCTACTAAGAGGCAACACACTAAAGAGATTTATTTTAGAGACACACGAGCTGCTACTCAGATTTTTCTGCACACGCTTCACTTTGTAATGCTCTCGTATATATAACCCTCGGTAAGAAAATTTACGTTGGAAAGTAGCCGATTAGAATCTGTCGTTGGAGATCAAGAACGGCGACATTTTCTTTTCTTTCTCTTCAGTTGAGGAGGCCTTTGATACTTGGTTCTTTCTCTCTCCCCTTCTTCCTTTCGGTACGTCTGCAGAGGTTAACATCTATCTCTTTTCTCTAGCTTCTCTTTTCGTGTTTGGTCCTTTCTTTCTTCTTTCAATTGTTGCGTCTTTTCTTGTCAGCAGCGTCTTTAATGCACTTCACATCTTTCTCTTTTGCTCTACATCAAGCATGGCTCATGTTGAGATTGTAGCAGCAGCTTTAACCGCACTCTCTTCCAGCTGGAACGGTGGGTATTTTCCAAGGCTAAGCTCACTCATCCGTCTGCCAGCCTTCTTTTCATTTCACACGGCTTCTTTTCAGCTTAGCAACTCCAGGGAGCAAACATACATTCCTTTCACTTTCTGCTCGCGTCTCACAACTTTGTGCTTCCTTTCTGCCTTCAACTCTGCCACTTTTAATGTCCACAGCTTGTCTTTTGTTCTTTCACCATTATTAAGTGGTCCCAAGATCTCTCCCAAAATACAACTTAGGGGTAAAGGAGCAGCCAGCATATACACGACCAAGGTCATAGTCTTGTCCTTATGGTATGAGACAATATACGACTCTCAACATAGCCCCTCTCTACACAAGACAAATTAATCTATCTGTTTAAAAGGCCCAACGGGGCAGGCAGCCCAATGGCCATGAAAAGAGCCCAATCATATTAAGTGAACCTAAGATCTTTCCCAAAAACGTCTGAAGAGGAAGATGAGAACCACCGTTACAAGGCCCAAGTCATAATTCTTTCCTTCTGACGTGAAACAAAATTCGTTCCCAACAATCATCATAGAATTATTGCCTTTGTACATTCACGTACCCCTTGTTTTCTCCTAATAAAACAACCTCCAATGGATCAACTATACAAGCTGCAGTGGCCCTCCTTACTCTCCAAGACTTTCCCACCGTAAATCTTTTCCTAAACTTTTGCCTTTCAAACATGCTTCAAACAATTCTTCAAGATAGTTTATTTTAGGCAAACCTCCCACAAATTTCATTTTGAAAACAACTTTAAACCATGCGCACAAATATGTATACTGCACTAAACAATCCCATTGCATCGTTATATATCTTTAGAAACTGGTTGTCACAAACTTTGAATGATAGTTGTGTTGATGGATTAAGACTTAATACAAAACCGAATCATTGGCTTTTGAAAAAAAAAAATTCACACACGTTATGATACAAATGTTCTACGTATCCTTTTATATAGATTTACATCAAATAAACAAAGAAAAACAAAAAAAAAATTCCACCCGTTGAAAACAAGCTACAGAACAGTGGCAGAGCATCAAGGAAATGTCGGGTGGTGCAGCGACCTTAGGACACGGCATTTTCTCTTTTTCATGCTAAGCTTATTGCACCACGTTAAATGAAAGGCAGATATTTCCTTCTTAAGCCACTTCACGCCAAGGAATGGAGCAATGGCTAGTTAGTTCTCCATGTTGGCCACCCACCATGGCATCCCGATGCCATTTCAAGCTCTCACCTAAATGGATTGGTCAACACGTCAGTTGGCTAATCAAAGGTACCCACATATGTTGCTATGATAATATCACTATGTATCTTCTCATATTAAGTGACCATTTATCTTAATGTACTTAGTATGTTCATGAAACATTGGATTTTTTTTGCAATCTTTTGCACCACTTTATTATAAAGACAAAGAGTTATAGGTAATGGTAACTCTATATTATGTAGGAGTTCAACCAACCAAATAATTTCACATGATGCAATGGTCACTGCCCTGTACTCAACCTCTATCCTAGATATATATTCATTTTTTTTTTTAACTTTTCTATAAAATAAATGGTCCTCCTAACGTAATGCTAAAAATAATCATTAAATTTTTTAGACATGAGACATTTTCTTTAATAAGAATCTTAGTAAGCTCTTATATAAAGTTATTTCCCTACAGTGGTTGAAATATGCGTAAACTAGTAAAACCATTAAGGTATCTACCTAACCCAAGGTCTGCCTTTCAATGTATGAGCTTCCATGTATGAATGAATTTACTAAGTAACTACACTAGGTAAAATATATCAAGCCTTATCATATTAAAATATTGGCAACTATTGAAAAGACTCTCTCAAAATCAAAATGTGAACCCTTATGAGATGTTACCCTCTATATGATGAATTATAGAACCTAATGATGATAATATTAGATTTCAGTTATGTTGTTAAAAAAATATGTTAGTTCAAAAAGCTCTTATTGTCAGGTTGGGGATTTTTGTGATGGCGGTTTGCAACAGTAATTGTTGGCTTTTTGTACTTATTTTAGCCAACTATAACCACATCTAACTATGAAATTCACTTAGAGGTTCTTGTCTAAGAAACCTAAATTCTCAAATTAGTTTGGGGCTTTTCGGTTTGGTGCTTAGAAAAGAAATTTGTGATATCCATGTAAAAGTTTAAGCACAAGAAGTTGTTGCTTGTACACGATTACTCAAACAAGTGCAAAATGAAATTTTATTTCGTTTTATTATTGTATTGTAGATAATTGTTGTGTTAAAGCCGTGGGCTTTAAGTTATGATTGTAAAAGTGTAAAAAGAATTTGAGTTGTAAAGGATGGAGAGGTTTTCCTTCTAAAAGTTAGCAAAGAGTCTTCTTAATCAGTTTGTTAGAAAATGGTGAAAGTAGATACAAAGTACTCAACAAATTTATGTTGTGATCTGCCTCAATCTCTTGCTCTCCCTCCCTCTCTATTATTAAGATCACTTATTGTATGTTTTTGGTTTTACAAAGTTTCACCTTGTTCTACAATTCATTAGTTTCACTTAAAAATAGTTTAACTCAATTCAAACCTCTATTTCTTAGATTATAATTTAACTTAACAAATAAAGGATTCAACTAAACAAAATCTCAATCAACGAACGATGGTAGAAAAATTTATCCCTTATAAGTTGTCCAATGTGAATAGTACAATTGATGTATAAATGGGTTAAAACTCTTTTGATGTTGATCATCGATCAATAATATATTATAAGTTACTCTTAGTTTTCTCATATGTTCACTACTTTGTAACTTTTTCATTATAAACTTTATAATCTTTTCACATTTAAATTTAAGATTTGTTACATAATGTATAAAATTTAACGACCAGTCAATCCCCATGTAAGTTAAAAAGTTAAAAGTAAATTGGTTTACTCATCTATAAGTATAGACAAGCAAACAATACAAAAAGAAAAGAAAAAATTCTGTAACTCTTCTTCTGAAGACTCCTACTTCGATCCGTTCCTTGGAGGAAAAGCCCAGACGCTTCCGGAAATTGACCCAAACGACGTAAGCGCTCACCTCTAGACCCAACAAGGCCGGTTTGTTTCCTTTTATTCTTTGACCCACGCCAACTCCGACGCCCAAGCAAAGCAAAACGAATAGGCACGCCTACGAAAAACAAAGGAATTTCTTCGCCTCGCCGGACATCGGAGACAAAACTTGTTCTTCAAGATTGTACTGCCGACAGCTATGGATTTTGAGCTGAGGAGGGCGAGAGAGAAGCTGGAGAAGGAGCAGAGGGAGAGGAAGGCCAAGGCCAAGGTGAAATTGGAAAAGGAAAGGAAGGCCAAGGAAGAGGCCAAGAGGCAAAGAGAAGCCATTGAAGCTGCTCAGAGATCCAGACGACTCGATGCTGCCGAGGCTCAACTCAAGGTCCTTCATTTTCACCTTCAATCTAATCTAGACCCCTTTAATAAGTTTTCTTTGTTTTCGAGCTAATTCCACAAAACGTTGTTAGCGATTTCCTTGATTTTGATGATGATGATGTCTTAATTTCTGGAAGATTTATCACGTGCGCCTTCTCCTGGGTTTTCTTTTTCTTTCTTGTTTTAGAAGTAATTTTGTGGTTGCTGGATTCCGCTTGTTTCTTGGAAAAGTGGAATCCTAGAGAAAAGTTGGGTTCTTTTAATTTTGTTGAGATTCTTTATTTTAGTGATGCCGTTCGTGAAGCTATGGAATAATTTTACGGTTGAAAAAAGGGTTTTGTTGCTTTTAAAGTTTAATCACTGTAAGTGGAAGCGTCCCTGATAAGAATTAATTGTTGAAACAAGGGAATTCTTGGGAAATCCAGACGTCAGAAATGATTTGGTTTTCCTCTTTTCGCCTATGTGCATTACTTGCGCTGTGTGGTAGGAAATGTTTGTCACCTCATCGGAATTTGGTTGTCAATGTGCTTCTAATGGAGACTTTATTGCCGTCTTTTTTCATAAATCTTGAGCCCACTTCTAATCTCTGCATGAATCTATGCTACTGGCAGTAAGATTACTGTCAAAATAAGCTTGCCTAATCTTATTGAGATGGGGTTTCCTTTGTGTTCATCGTCTTTCCTGATAACTAATACCATCCCTTTGGTATTTGGTCCTGTCTTTTTGTCTATGTGCATTACTTGTGCCGTGTGTAGGAAATGTTTATCACGTCATAGGAATTTGTTCGTCAATGTGCTTCTAATGGAGACTTTATTTCCATCCTTTTGTTGTAAATCCTGAGCCTACCTTTAATTTCTGCATGAATCTCTGCTACTGGCAGTAAGCTTACTGTCTTGATAAGCTTGCCTCATCTTATTGACATGCGGTTCCCTCATGTTCATCATCTTTCCTGGTAACTAATACCATCCCTTTAGTCTTTGGTCCTGTGATTGGTAAAGGTAAATGAGACTCGCCCCTGATGATGATCAAGTAGCTCTTGCTGTCTTTTGCACATTGAAATTTTTCCTTTTATTTTGAGATATCTCATAGCATGTGATACTCATGCTATGTCTAATATATAGAAGCAGGGGTGAGTTTTTTCGTAAATTCTTTTCAGGCTGATCAACAAACGCAAGAAAGTGTACTTGCTGGGAGGGGAGTCATGTTTTACCGCATACTGGAAGGTGTACCTTACCAGGGTATTGGAGATAAGATCAAACTCCCTCCATCTTGCTTCACTGAACTCTCAGATCAAGGTGCTCTTGATAAGGGACCCATGTACTTCCAATTATCAGTGCTTCATCAGGAGAGTTCCTCAGACATGAAGGCCTCTGATGAGGAAAATTGTCGAACAACACATTCAGGTGTTTTGGAGTTCACTGCAGATGAAGGTTCTGTTGCACTTCCTCCTCATGTTTGGCAAAACTTATTCCCAGAAGAAAGTCCTAAAACTCTGTTGATTGAGGTCCGTTATGTATGGCTACCAAAAGGAACTTATGCAAAACTTCAACCACAAAGGATGGGCTTTTCAGATTTACCAAATCACAAGGCTATCCTTGAAACAAGCCTTCGCCAGCATGCTACCCTTTCTCAAGGTGACATATTGACGGTCAATTATGGGGAGCTAGCATATAGGCTACAGGTCCTTGAGTTAAAACCCTCATCAAGTGTATCTGTTCTAGAAACAGATGTTGAAGTTGATATAGTTGGTCCTGATTCAGCATCTGAGAGGACAGATGAGCATGTCCTTAATCCACTAGTGCTTGGAAAGTTGGAATCTGGAACGGTTAATGAAGGCAATTACATCTACTACAAGTTCTCAATAGACAATGATACGTGGGAGAAAATTGCTACAGGGGATGCCAGAGTTGAGGTAAAGTTAGAGGCAGAAACAGACGGTGGTGATACTGATCTTTACATTTCCAAGCATCCTCTTATATTCCCAACTCGGCACCAGCATGAATGGTCTTCCCATGATATTGGTTCAAAGGCTTTGATCCTTGGCTCTAAAGATAAGAACTTTGGAACAGGTACGTATAGTATTGGTGTGTATGGCTTCAAAGGAATAAGCAACTACCAAATTTCAGTAAGTGTTCAGGATGACTTCAAATCCAAGGTGGGTCAACGAGCTACATCTTCCTCATCGCCTACCGAGATGGACATTGTAGAATGTAAGAATTGCAGGCACTATATACCCACTCGAAGTATTGGATTGCATGAAGCCTACTGTAGCAGACACAATATTGTTTGTCAGCATGCTGGTTGTGGAGTTGTTCTTAGGGTTGGGGAGGCCGAAAACCATGTGCATTGTGACAAATGTGGGCAAGCTTTTCAGCGGGGAGAGATGGAGAAACATATGAAAGTATTTCATGAGCCACTTCACTGCTCATGTGGGATAGTCCTTGAGAAAGCCGAGATGGTAAGCGACATGGTGGAATATGTTTCAGTGTACTTCATATGCAACTTTTGTGACTGTCATTAATATGCTTAATGCGACTGTCGCAATTACATTTGGTAATCTTACATTCTTCTTATTTCTTTCTGGCAGGTAGAACACCAAGCTTCAGTTTGCCCCCTACGCCTAATCGCATGTCGGTTTTGTGGAGATATGGTTCAAGCTGGAAATTCTGCCATGGATGCCCGGGACAGATTAAGAGGATTATCTGAGCACGAGAGCATCTGTGGGTCTAGGACTGCCCCATGTGATTCGTGTGGGCGTGCAGTCATGTTGAAGGACATGGATATCCATCAGATTGCCGTTCATCAAAAGAGCTAGAGCCAAGTGCAACTTCTCTGTATACATGTAGATGGGAACAGTCTGATTGGCTTAAATCTGAGAACTAGCAGCACTGCCATGTAAAAGGAGAGCTCAGGCTGAAAAGGGATGGATAGAGTAAATGTACATGTAAAAGGAGACGGTAAATCTGCTTGTATTGAGCAGCTTAAAAGATGTCTTCTTCGGAGTGATTGTTTGTGCATATGAATGATGCAACATATTAATCATTGAGCATGCGAGCAGCAATGCATTTACCGATCGATTTATAGGGAAATTTCAATCTGAAGTGAGGAACCTGCTTTTCTATTTTTTTTTTTCTCGCTTTATCTATCTACTTCCCAGAGTATTCTTGACCTGTTTTTTATGTGATGCATGTTCTTCATGAAGTGGCAATCCACCAACAATTTACTTTTCTTTAATGGACAGACCATATACCATTAGCAACAACACTGCATGTGATGTCCAATAAGCCCGCTTGATATAATAAACTGTAGATCTACTTTTGGAATCGTATTGCTAATCGCGCACTGGGAATTCTGAGTTTTTGGCAACTTTCCATGATTCAACTTGTCTATGAGGTGTTTTTTTTTTTTCCAAAAAAAAGAACAATATTTAGTAAATTTTATTAATCATATCTAAATAAGTACAAAAGGTAATTATAAATTATTATAAAATTAAGTAAATATGTTGTTTAGTGTATTTCATGCTTTCATTTTAAGTTTTTATATATCATTTTGAGTATTTTGTCTTTTTTAAAGATTAAGCTCATTTTTTAGTCTTTGTATTTATTCGAAATATATAGTTATCATGTCTTATCTTGTTGTTATTAATAAAATTTGTTAAAATATTATTTCTCTTTATTTTTTTAAAAAAAGTATAAATCTACTTCTTAGTAAAGGTAAAGTATGTACAAATTAGGTTGTCATGTAAAAACATTGGACAGCACTTGCTTGGCATTAGCCTTTAATATTCGTTAAATGAGCTATTGAGCTCTTAGATAATGACAACAACCCGCCAGGTGAGTAAAACTTGGTTACTTTAACAACGCGTTGTACAAATGCCAACAGTTGGGTTCATCAAATGATTTTATTAGTTGGGTTTGGTACTTCTGTAGTTATTGTATGTAAATAAATGTGCCATTTTTGTGCAAACATGTACACGCACATATCTGTTTATATATTTACTAAAAATATGGGACTATAGTCTTGCTTTTATGTTAAGAGAATAAGAAATTAATAACTATTTAATTAACCACGAAAACTTAAACCCAACAACTAGATCCCTTCTTTATGATAAATGATGTTTATAAAACCTTCACAAGAAACATTTAGAAACTCTTGAGTGGTTACAAATGTGATAATAATAATGACATATTTAATACAGTTTGGTGTAATATAATACATCTTTCTATACAATGCCTACATAATAGAATTGTCACTTTTAAAAGTTTATGTAACTTTTTAATAAAACTAAAAACCTAGTTCAAAAATTGAATTTAATTCTTTTTAATATTATTATGAAAACTGAGTAAACTGAGATACCTGTATGGAAAAGATAAAAAAGGAAAAATGAATATTACTTATATAAGTTGTATTTTTATGTTAGCACGTAAAAGGCATCTTATATGTTTATGGTATTTTTTTTGTGGATTCCTCATATTTTTCAGAATAATTGAATGTTTAGAATTGAAGATTTATTCTATGATTGCAAAGATTATAAAGAAAACTTGTGTGGGAAGTCTTGGGAATTAAGTATTCTGGGTTCATTAATGAAAAATTTAATCCTTAAGTTTATTTTACTCAAACATTTATTTTAAACAACTCAGTACTTATCACACTCATATTTATCATACATTTAATAGTTTAAATGTGAGAGAAAACCACTCCATGAAATAACTTTCCTCTGATTTTCGAATTTACTTACTTTGCCCTGTGGGCAATAGGTAAAAAAGTAATAAGATTTCTATAAAATCTGAGAGTAATAATTATCTCCTACTCATCATTATTTATTCCTCCTTTAAAATAATCAATTTTTCTTAGTTTATTCTATTAATTCTTTCTACCAAACTTAGAAGATTTGCCGCTTACGTGATGATGCACCGACCAATCACAGAAGTCGGAGTAGGAAAAGACGTTCACGTATGAAAAGGGGTGGGAGAAAAAAAAAAAGTAGCCGTTTGAAACCCCCGGCACTTCACATGCCTATCTGACCGACAACTACACCCTAGTGGTCCAAGCGCTTTTATTAAATTTAATCCAAAACCGTCATTCCTGGAATAGTTGGAGCCGAAAACCGAAACCTGGGCAGTGACTGTTGGTAACGTCCACCGCGCCGGTGCCACCTCAGCCTCGATCCACCGTCATCGTTTCGATTTCTTAAGCCGTTTCCGGATTTGCCGTCCTTTTCGGTGCCTTTTTATTTGGAAAAAAGCACGGCTCCTATACCACCGGACAACGACTCCCACTGACATTTTTCTCCTACTCTACTCTAACCAAACCAAACATGGAGGAATGCACTGAGAAGAGCTACGAACTCCAAAACGCTGCGTTTTGAGGACCTCGTTTTCACGAGAACTCCGACCTGTTCTGGCTCGTAAACCAGTGTACTTTTTCATTTGAGCCCCAAAACGATTAGTTTCGGCTCTTTGGAGGCCGTTCCGCTTCTGATCTCTTGCTCTTTCCTTCACTCGTGTACGACAACTCAAACGGTCAAGGTGGACTGGAAAACGCTGCTTTCGGAGCTCTGGTGTCATAGGGAGGTAAGAGTGTGAAAGAGGTTACGGTTTTGAATTCGTTTGGTTGCTGGTTGTTAAAATTGGAGGAAAAACGAGAAGATCCAATGAACCTTTTTTTTTTTGTTGTTGTTAAGATTCCAAGTGCGAAATTTGGAACCACAATGACAGTCTGGAAATAGTATGAATTTTTTGGTTTTATGTCTGTTTGGTTGCTGAGAAAACGATTTTTTTTTTTTTTTTCCTTTGGTGCTATCACTTAATTCGCAAGTGCGTCGATATAATGGATTGATGGACTATAAGTTTTTTCTTTTGGTCTTAAAAATCCTAATAATCGAAAAGTTGAATCCAGTGATCGTTTTGTTTTGAGTATAAGTCCCAAAATGTTATTTCAAAATTTTACTCTTGAAATTTCTGGTATTACTGAGGCGAAGTTTTATTTTACTATTTCTCTTATTTTCCCACATTTTATTGCTGTGATGTATGAGTGCCAGACGTGTGTGTAGTATCCGTGCTGTTGGACAGGAAAAAAAAAAAAACTTTTTTTTTCTTTTTTCTTTTTAAGTATGCTTCCACAACAAAGATTTGATGTATTATTGGACTAAACCGAGTTTATTTCAGGTTAATTTTTGGTTGAAGCATCAAGCATTTCTTTTGATTACTGTAGTCACTCTTTGCTTGTCAGAGTTTTCCGTATTCCTGACAGTGAAATTTCCTGAACTTCTTTAATTATTTGTCTCGGACTTGTAAGTTTCTTTCTTGTTGGTTTGGCACCAAAAAAATTTCATTTACAATAACATTTTGAGACGGTAAGAGGAAACCTGCTTCAATCATATTCCTTTTCCATTTGATTTGTTTTATATTTTGTATGTGTTCACTTGAGTACCATGAATGGCTAGTCATTGCCGGTCCGCCATAAGGTGTTGGATGTGTTCCAGTACCATGCGTGCGCTGGCCATTGTGATATAGAAGGTAGCCAATCCTCACTTTGAACCATGGAAAGTGAATCATAGCGTCCATTCGCAATCACATCTTTTGGGCCACAATATAGACTTATTTTTTTGGTTCCTTCGTAAAGATGGGGAGCCTTCTTTACCAAAATCATGTTAAGTCTAAACTGTTGCTGCGAACATTCATCTGGTGTATATTACCTGGTTAAAATCTTGTCGAATCTCAACTTTTTCTTTTTTTCTTTTTTCTTTTCATGTTTTGATTTCTTCCAGAAATATCAACTTGTTTTTCTTTGAAGAGCGCATATGGCTACACTTAAGGATATACAAGTTGCAGCGGCTATCAATATCCTCAGTGCATTTGCTTTCTTTGTGGCATTTGCCTTTCTTCGTCTTCAACCCATCAACGACAGAGTCTACTTTCCAAAATGGTATCTGAAGGGTTTAAGGAGCAGTCCATTGAGCTCTGGAGCATTGGTGGCCAAGTTTGTCAATTTGGACTTCAGCTCGTATGTCAGGTTTTTGAACTGGATGCCTGCTGCACTGCAAATGCCAGAACCTGAGTTGATTGACCATGCAGGGTTGGATTCTGCTGTGTACTTGAGGATCTACTTAACAGGGTATGCTTGAAAACATCAATTCTATGTAGCTTGCATGAGTCACCAAGCATCTAGCTCAGCTGGTAGCAAGCACTGCCTAGGACCTCTTGGTCTTAGGTTCAACACTATTTAGCTCGCATGACTGGTAATGTTGAAACTGTCGTTTTCCTAGTCAAGCTCATGGACTAGGAAATTCTGTGGAATTATCTTTCCCGCATGGAATGTTACTTTGCATTGGGAAGGACATCACTTTTGAACTGAATGTTTCTCATACTTCTGACTTTGATCGGTACTTCACCTCTGGACTGATTCTATATTTCTGCTATTAAAATGCAGGCTAAAAATTTTTGTGCCTATTGCACTTCTGGCTTTTGCAATCATGGTACCTGTCAATTGGACCAATGGTACCTTGGAGCACTCAAATTTAACTTATAGTGATGTGGATAAGCTTTCTATTTCAAACATTCCACTTGGATCTCATAGGTATGGCAAAACTTTTTGTTGGTATCTTTATATCTTTTTTTCGTTTCCTATACTGGTGAAACGCAACTTACGAAATTTTTGTTGACATTAAGATCTGGTTGTTGAGGATAGCTGTCCTATACTACATATGGATCTTACAATGAATTATTTCCTTTTGATTCTTACATTGGAATTAAGTTGACTTGAATTAGATGTTGTCAACTGCAAAAGGTTTGTAGTATTACATTTTTATTCAAGCCTGTATGGAGTTGGAAAAATGTGACTGATTGATGGTCTTGTCTCTTTAGTATTTTTGATATACAATTTCCAATATCTTTATGACCATTAATTTGACTTGCAATTAGTTTTTTCATTCTGATACTGTCTCATAGGGAAAGTTTCTACTGTGTTGTTCTCTTGGTTTGATGGTTATATTACTTCGTAACTCTCGTACTAGGCATGGTCTGGATAAGAGCAATGTAGATTTTGTTCATGCAATCAACCTAGTGTGCAATAACAGACCCATTAGATGTTTTAATTGATTATATCTAATATTTGTTGCAGATTTTGGACCCATTTGGTAATGGCTTATGTTTTTACCTTCTGGACATGCTATATTTTGAAAAAAGAGTATGAGATAGTTGCATCAATGAGGTTGCATTTTCTTGCATCAGAACGACGGCGCCCTGATCAGTTTACGGTAAATTCAAAACTTTTGACAATATCGAAGTAAGTGGATATTTTAGGCAAAGTACTTTTAGCATGATGTTGCTTGATTTGGGTGTGTCAGGGAAGCAATCAGTGTAAAGATGTGACCCCTTTACATTTTTTTAGGTATATGTGCACAGGGATTGCTAGATAAGCATACTCATATCTGTTAAGTCTTTGCATGTGTAATCTTTTGTTCTAGGAATTTAATTGCATTGACCTCTCTTAGGTCGATGTTATTAAATTCAAAACTTTTGACGATATCAAAGTAATTGGATATTTTAAGCAAAGTACTTTTAGCATGATGTTGCTTCATTTGGGTGTGTCAGGGACCAATCAGTGCAAAAGATGTGATCCCTTAACATTTTTTCAAGCATATATGCACGGGGATTAGTAGATAAGCATACTCATATCTGTTAAATCTTTGCATGTGTAATCTTTTATTCTAGGAATTTAATTGGATCGACCTCTCTTAGGAAGAGAAACGATGGGTGGTACCATCAGATTTTATATTTTATGATTGCAGTCTTTCTGAGATTTTGTTTTACGTTTAAGTGTAGACTGTTTGGTGCAAGTTGATGTATTTTGGATTTAGTTATTCTGTGAAGTGAAAGCTGGGATTGGCTGTTTCTTTAACCATCTTCTTTTTGCATTTGGCATCTGTGGCTACTTCTTTTTGACGCCATTTCATGTGGCTTGTCATCTGTTGGGAAGTCCAATGCTGCGGAGTCATCCTTTCTTTCTCCATTTATTTTTTTAAAAAGTTTTGTCTTCTTTCGAAGATATTTGAGATTTGGTTCTTCCAGAGAGATGATTCTTTTCGAAGCAGAAAAGAGGCGTGTTTGACAGACCTCCATTGCAAACTTGTGTGTCTGTTTTCTGGTTTGTCTTTGGGATGTAGGATAGACAAAGAGAAACCTATGTACGTATTCTGTAGTGCGCTTTGGGGTTGAATGCTGGGACTTAGGGCTAGGGATTAGAAATTCGTAGTTTTAAGATATGAGGAAGGGATAGTATAAGGGATTGAGTGTATTGCTTTCCTGACGCAAACAGTTTGCTGGAAGCATTTGTACAACCGGTTGTTTGAAGAGTTTTTTGGTTTTAAGTCTGTCTAAAAGGGGTCGTGTTTAATTAGAGAGAGAAAAAGTTCAAATGGGCTGTTCTTTGGCTGTGAACTAGTGCTATCAAGAAGAGAGAGAAAAGAGGACAGAAGATATGTCTTAAACTCAAATCCTCCAAGATTACGTTTATGAAAATTTGAAATCTTAGAGTGCAATGGAAACACAATCATTTAGATAATTGACTTTCCCTTAACTTACTGGGACTAGAACTCCTAATTTGTCTCATAGATTAAAGATTTAAACAATATACTAGCTAGAGCCAAAGAATCTAGACTCAGCTTGATTGCTAAATCACCTTAAATTCTCAAGATTACTGAAACTCTTAATTTTTCCTCATTTGCAAAACCTAGCACAACTCCTGAAATGAAAAAGCGAAATAAAAGTTCTTTTAGATGTAATACCCTTAGGGTTAAGTTTTGACAACATATCAGTATTGCTTAAATCTAGCCTGTTTAATTTAACTAACCTTGCTAGCGTAATTGAGTTGATCCAAGTGGGTGCCAACAACTTTTGAGCCTATTTCTGAGCAAATGTGATTGGTGTTAGCTTTAGTCGGCACTTTCCTGGGGTATGGAACAGCTACATAGTTCACAGAAACTTCAGCTATGGAGGCCAAATTGACTCCTGACCCTCATCGGGTCAGAAGTTGGCATCTGAATCCAATCAGGTTGGTGGCACCCCACTTGAATCAAAAGTCGCATGAAAGCCTTTCAAGCTACCAAAACTGAAAAGCACTAGAAAAGACACCAACTTGACTCTTGGTCCGTGGTTGCTTCAGTTTTGTTCGAGAAAGTTGGGGGTTATGATATTTGTTCTTTTAGTTTGATCCTTTAGAGATCTATGTTATTGGAATCTTGTTGTGGTTGGAAAATTTTGGTCAATGGAAAATGGTTTATTGAGCTGTAGTAAATCTGTAATGGTGTTTGCGACATGCAATGCTGTCAAAATGAAACAAACTCAGCATATGTGATGACCGTTGATGCCGTTGGAGTTGAAATGCATCTGTATTCATTTTATTCAGAGAAATCTTGCATCTATTTACTCCATGCTACTTAATTTTTGGAACTGATTTTTTTCTCCATGCAGGTAATTGTAAGAAATGTGCCACCAGATCCAGATGAGTCGGTTAGTGAGCTTGTGGAGCACTTTTTCTTGGTCAACCATCCTGAGCACTATCTTACTTCTCAGGTTTGATTCTGTAGTTCTCCATACAAACTGATAAGTGACTGCACAAACATAAATGAAAATACATATGACGCATACATAAAGTATATGCATACATCAGATGGATACACATTGATTATCTTGGTTCTGACAATTAAGATATGACTATAGTTTGAAGTGTGATACTATAAAGATAACATTTAAAGATGCAGATATTGTTAGAGAACATGTTGATAATTTCCTTTTTCACCTGGGTAAGGAATAGGTATGCGATGTAATTAGTGAATCTTAGATTCGATTTTGGGTTATTCTCATTACTACAGTTAGATCTTGGATAACTATGCTTCTGCGGGAGGAAATTCTGTTTGAATGAATGGTAATATTGGTGAATGGCAATGAGATCGTCCATATCCTAAAGTTCTGTTCATTCCTTCAAACTTTGTGCTTCTGGTCTTGCTATATTTGGAATTCAATTCTCGTATTCTTAAAGAATAATGGGCTGGAAGTAAACGAGAAAATTTTGGAGACTGGTCCCTGAGCTATTGTCAACCATTTAAATGAAACCTGTCACTGTTTTATTTTGTTTTCTTACCTAGTTATATACCTGCAGGTGGTGTACGATGCAAACAAATTATCTGGTTTGGTCAAAGAGAAGAAAAAAATGCAGAATTGGCTTGATTACTATCAACTCAAATATTCCAGAAATCAATCTAGGAAGCCTACTTCAAAGGTTTTGTCTTGCCAATCATTTGGTGCTATTTTTTATTCTTTCCATATTTGTTTTGTTCTCCATCAAATTTCTTATTTTGGGTTACTAATGTTGCTTGAGTAGACTGGTTTTCTGGGTCTATGTGGAGAGAAGGTGGATGCGATTGACTTCTATAAATCTGAGATCGAAAAACTATCAGAAAAGGTAAGCACTTCTTGAAGCATCTTGACTAAGCTTATCTGACATCCTGGAAAGCATATACGCTGTCTGTAGTACACCAGAATTCATCTCTCAGTGTTAAAGAGGTCATCTGGTTTTTCCCAGTTTCTTACAGTGTTTTCTTGAATTAGGACTTTCTGTTTGTCGCAGTTGTCATTTTAATTTTTCTACTAAATTTGAACATCACATACGTTTTGCGTTCTATATTGAAAGAACAAGTCCACCAGCCAACAGGTTTTGTGGTGGTGCAGTCCAACGTAAGTGATACATCACCCTTTTTTAATCAGAGCTTGTGACAGCCACTTGATTCAATGCATGGTTTCGAAGGAGCTGATACTTTCACAAATACCATGATAATGATTTTCTAATATGATTTTAGTTCTAAAAAAACTTGATTTTTTTTTCTGTTATAATTTATTCCTTTAATTGTTTCAGTGAAAAAATTGCAATTGAGTTGGCACCATAAATTTTGATACTACTGTTTTGTTGTGAGTACTGTCAGATAGCCTCAGAGAGGGAAACAGTCATGAATAGCCCTAAATCAATCATGCCAGCAGCATTTGTTTCCTTCAAAGCTCGATGGGGTGCAGCTGTTTGTGCACAAACTCAGCAATCCAGAAATCCTATTGTATGGTTAACCGAATGGGCTCCAGAACCGCGTGACGTATACTGGGATAACTTGGCAATTCCATATGTTTCTCTCACAATTAGGAGACTTATTGTTGCTGTTGCTTTCTTCTTCCTTACCTTCTTTTTCATGATCCCCATTGCATTTGTACAGTCACTTGCAAACATTGAGGGTATAGAGAAAGCAGTCCCTTTTCTGAGGCCCCTAATTGAATTGTGAGTGTCTTCTTTTTCTAATTCTTCCCTTTTTTTAATCTTTTCCTATAATATTTTTGTTTATTAGGAAAAGGCTAATAGACTAAAGAAGGTGTGATTAGGTGTAAACCTAATCTATCTTTGTTTCGTTAATGGCATCATCTTTGGACATTTGGCTTGTCGTGAAAGACAATAAGAAAAGAAATGCTGGAATGTAACAGTCGTTCAGTTGGCATATTAGTTGGAATCAATTCTGTACCATTATCTGTAGATCTGTGCTTCATTTGTTGTTTTGACTTAGCTTAGGGTCCTGCAAGTAAAAATAACATGTAGTATTTTCTTCCTTCTTGGTAATGTTGGTGTTAGTTGTTTATCCGTGATTGTTATGCTCAATATTCGACCAGATGTTCTACAAGTATTTTGTAGTACTAACTTGTTTTAATGTCTCTGTTGTTTCTTACAGAAAAGGAGTAAAAGCATTTATCCAAGGTTTCCTTCCAGGGATTGCTTTGAAGCTTTTTCTCATTTTTCTGCCCTCAATATTGATGATAATGTCAAAATTTGAGGGATTTATTAGCATATCTGCTTTAGAGAGGAGATCTGCAACTAGATATTATATCTTCCAGTTTATTAATATCTTTCTTGGGAGCATAATTACGGGGACTGCATTTCAACAACTAAATAATTTCCTCCACCAGTCTGCTAATGAGTATGTCCTTTTCATTTATTTGCCATGCACTGACTGTTAATCTGTTCTCGCTTGAAATAAGATCACTGTATAATGTTAGAAAAAATATTTAATGAAGCATAGTAGTGCCATTATTTGTTTGGGTCTATAGCATTGCTATCTAAGCTCTATGACAATTGTTTTTACCAATTTATGCATTTGCAAACTGTTGCACTCGATTGAATCATCTGCATCTGTGGCTTCTGACTGGACGGCGTAGAAATATGGTTGCATCTGCTTGGATGAGTTTGAATACACTTTTCTTTGTTTTACATCGATGAAAGTCTTCTGTATTGATGGTATCCTTATCATGGAATGCATGAAAGGGTACCGTTTTCACATTAGCATCTTGTTTTTAGCCACTACAGATTTTAGTGGACTAGCCAATTCCTCCTACCACCTTCCCTAGGTTCATGGAAAGGTCTAATGTGTCTCTCGAAAACAAAATTCCTGGTTTTCCTACTTTATATTTTTTACTATGTAGGAATTTAACATAAAATCTACCGTTACTTAACTATGAATGGGAAATCAAAATTAGATATGAAGGCATAGGCATTAACAGATGTATATAGGAACAACAATTAATTTGTTGAAGATATTTTAAGTGATCTTAGATCTGTGCTTCGTTTTCTTCTATTATTCACGATTATAAGATCAATTCTTCCTTTGCTTTCCCCATATCACAGGGTTTATGAGCTTAATATCACATAATAGATTTTATAGCACACATATGTGTAATTTGTCACAATTTAGTGTGGCTATTATAAATTTTTCTTGTCTAGAAAAATTATCAAGCTCAATCCTTTTTTTTTTTTTTTTGGAGCTTTTACGGTCTAAAGAAGAGTATCTGCATCACACGTTTTATAGAAATTGTGGTAAAAGTATCATTAGTCTCATTAGTCTCATTACTTATGCCGTGTGTAGATAGTGATAGATGTTACCATCATAAAATAATTTGTCCACTGGTTTCCTTGGGCAACCGTTCCTAAGCTTCCCTTTTGTATTATCTTGTTAATCTTGCAACATACGGAAAACTCCTTCACTTCTCTTACATGATTCTCATAGTCTCATCTAGCATATTTGATGTGTATTATACATATGTGTATTATACTTAGTGATAAGAGTGCTGTGCTGCTCTGATAGATTTGTAACATAACAGTAGTGGGCTAATTTTGCAGGATCCCAAAGACAATTGGTGTATCGATTCCAATGAAGGCAACTTTCTTCATAACTTATATAATGGTTGATGGGTGGGCTGGTGTTGCTGCAGAAATTCTAAGGTTGAAACCATTGATAATGTATCACTTAAAAAACTTTTTATTGGTGAAGACTGAAAAGGATAGAGAAGAGGCAATGGATCCTGGAAGCCTTGGTTTCAACACAGGCGAACCTCAGATACAACTTTATTTTTTACTTGGCCTTGTCTATGCTGTGGTGACTCCTCTTTTGCTTCCCTTTATTATAGTATTCTTCGGCTTGGCTTATGTGGTATATCGTCATCAGGTAAAAATTGCCCTTGTCCCAGAGTAGGGTTTTGTGCTTTTTTCTGGTTATTATGGTGATATTTTCATACGTTTGTAATGCAATGACGTTGAGGATATATTCTTTTTGATTAAAAAGTAAGGAATTCTGTTAGCATCTGCCTAAATTTGCGTTACAGTGTAATCATGCACCAATTTGCCAAGCATATAATTTGAGGCATTCTCACTGCTAGGGGAAAATTGGGAACCTCCAACCGCCTATGAAGATAAGGTCAAGTAGAAGGCAATCGAGTGAGAATTAAAGGATATATGAACAAAAAAAGGAAGCACTTGAGCAACGCAATGGAAAACTAATCATCTCTACTTGTATGAATGATACTGTAGTTGATTTGATTTTTTATCTTTACTAGTCTCAATTCTCTGTTATGAAAATAAGAAGCTATAAAGATCAGAAATGGTGAGAATATTAGGTCTCACTTCTAGGCTTTTGGCAGTTATAGTAATGCTATTTCATTTGAAGGGGTTGGTGACATGATTATTTACCTGAATTTGCTGATAGTTTACTGAATAAATAGTCATTAAAATAATCAAGATAGTAGAAAATCTTCTTATCATGTCAACATCGTCACTATACTACTTTTAACTTTATTTTGATGCTGTAGGAATAATTGTTTGTGCTACACGTTCTGCTAGTTATTGTCGCCTTTGGTTTGGATTCTTCAATCTAATGAAACTCAGCATGAATCTGCAGATTATAAATGTCTACAACCAGGAGTATGAGAGTGCTGCAGCATTCTGGCCTGATGTCCATGGTCGCATAATAGCAGCCCTGATTGTCTCCCAGTTGCTACTGATGGGGTTATTAAGTACAAAAGGTGCTGCCCAGTCAACTCCATTGCTCATTGCACTCCCAGTCTTGACCATATCGTTTCATATCTTCTGCAAAGGCCGATATGAACCTGCTTTTGTTAGATATCCATTACAGGTTGGTTCATGTTTTCTGATATTGGTAGCAATATTGTTCATGTTTTATGCTTTGTGTACTCGAACGAACTTATTCGATGGCTGAACTTCTTATAACCTTCCTGTAATGGTCTATCTTCGTTTGTCCTGGTATAAAACAATTTCTCTTACACACCTACTCCCTTATTCTATTCAGGAAGCAATGATGAAAGATACCTTGGAACGTGCAAGGGAGCCAAACCTGAACTTGAAGGGCTTCCTTCAAAATGCATACATTCATCCAGTTTTCAAGGGAGGGGATGAGAGTGAGAGTGACGATGCAGCAGCCTCAGAAGAACTGGATGACGAACCCAAGCTCGTCCCAACAAAGCGCCAATCTAGAAGGAATACACCATTGCCTAGCAAAAACAGCGGCGATTCATCACGATATCTTCTGCCTGAAGCTGTTCAGGACTATTGACGGCTTCCATATTTTGTCCAAGAAGGTTCAAATGGTTGAGGAAGATATATAGGTATAACGCGTTCCATAGTTTTGGGTTTTTAGTTGGGACAACACAAGGTAGGCAGTGCGGCTACAGTACAGATTAATTTAGAGACCGCCGTGGTCTTTGGGTTGGAACATCTACTGTTCAAGAATCCTCTGACCAGGACTTCGTTTATGTCTCTGCATTTGTCCATTGAGATGTATATATCATGGTATACGAAATTAACAAAGCAGCAAGTGACAAGGGTGTGCCTTTCTTCTCCTTCAAATGATAGAAGAAAAATTTTGAAAGATACAGATCTCCCCTTTCTAGGGCAATTTCTTAACAGATTTATATATATATATATAAGTGACAAGGGTGTGCCTTTCTTCTCCTTCAAATGATAGAAGAAAAATTTTGAAAGATACAAATCTCCCCTTTCTAGGGCAATTTCTTAACAGATTTATATATATTAAGAAACACATTTGTTTAATTTTATAGAAGTTTGTAATTATTTAAGCTTAACTAATGTTTAATAAAAACATTTAAGAATATGACAATAATGTAACAGACAATGAGCTGGCTCAAATTAGAAATAATATTTTTTGATTTGAGTTTCTTGAGGAAATGACAGAATATTTTTGATTCCTTCAATGATTTTTCATTAGAAAAGGATGAAAAAACATGGAAAACTTGTGTTTCAATTTCTTGCCGTTCAAACA
Organism: Casuarina cunninghamiana; assembly: GCA_028551485.1. NCBI lineage: Eukaryota > Viridiplantae > Streptophyta > Magnoliopsida > Fagales > Casuarinaceae > Casuarina > Casuarina cunninghamiana. Next base: position 26,230,459 of record CM052364.1, read on the forward strand.
TTCTGTCCGGTCCCCTTTCGGTGATGGAAGCGTGAGATTGGACTTCAATGACAACACCGGAACCCGTCAACCTGTAAATTCGAAACTTTCCTTATTTCTTTGTCCTTCTCCTTTGCCAATTCACCACCTACCTGATCAATCACGATCAGATCTGTTCTTCGGTTTGTATATTGGATAATTAACGCGCAAAAAGACGAGCACAGTATTCAGACATCCTCTTTCCGTCGCAGTCCATTCTGGTTGACCATTTCGTCGAGGGAGAGAAGGGGGGGTTTAAGTATTGGCATTGACGAATGGACGAGGTGATCACTGTGGCCGACGCAGCCAGAAGGATGTCGTCTTTGTCGTCTCCGACTGCATCCACAACGTCCTTTCTACCTTGGAACCCGCCTCTCACCGCGGCTCTCCTTGCCTGCGCTCTTGCCCAGTTCCTCAAGCTCTTCACCACCTGGTCCCTACACACTCTCTCTCTCAATTGCGACGTTTTTCATGTATCAAAAATCAGTTATTATGTTGGGTTGTGAGTTTGAAATTTCAAGAGTTCAATTATTTTTGGAATGCTTGACATATGCAGTTGTTTGATTGTTAGTCAACCATGAAGAGAAATTCACCGATCAACTCTATCTCTGTTCTTAGTTTGACTCGTTCATATTTGATGGATTTGGCGATTAACCGCGGACACGCGATTTTCTTCCTTTTTTTCTTCGTTGTATGTGGTAGTTGTGGATCAGGAGGAAATATGTGCAAATTTATTATGATTTTCTCTTTTTCCTTTGTTTATGTTTATCGGATTTGTTCCTAGGACTTAAATTTCATGCAAAATAGGAAGTTTACGATCCACCTACTGAAGCTTAGATCCTTACGTTTTCTTTTTAGTTTTCTTTTCTGAAATAGTGGCTTAAGTATTTTTCACTGTGTTTGTCCTAAGATTCTCAGGTATAAAGAAAAGAGATGGGACTCTAAAAAGATGCTTGATTCCGGTGGAATGCCTTCATCGCATTCTGCCACCGTGACAGCTCTAGCAACGGCTATAGGCCTCCAGGAAGGAATGGGAGGATCGGCTTTTGCCATCGCAGCGGTCCTGGCGTGTGTTGTATGTCCTTTCAGACCTTTTTTAACTTATGATCATGTCCTCTCATGGCCTGTATTCCCAATTCTAGTATATTCTTGGTAACGTCTGTGCGCCAATTATCAAGTTTGAGATTATTTGTATGAGTTTGTCTTGATCATAAGGAATCTTGGTTTTGATCCGTCGTGAAATGCCTGCAGAAGAGAGCCAATGGTGTCTTTTTTCCTTAACTATTATTGATCCTTGCTTCTGATTTACTCGTCTATGTTTTTGAGGAGTATAAATATGTTAACGAATAGAATTTAGGTTGCATATCGGCAGTCAATGCTAAGCTTCCCTTGAATATCAAATCACTATGCTTTTCAAATCATCGGTCCTTGATGTTGGAATGTTGGAATGTTCTTGTCTTTGTTTTACATCTTCGTATGCTCTCACGAATTTGTTGTCCCTGAAAGGTTGCTCTGTATTATTTGTGCAAGATGGGCATGATTGGTTAAATCATGTTTGCAGGTGATGTATGATGCAACAGGGATTAGACTTCATGCTGGACGCCAAGCAGAAGTAAGTTCTCTGTATGAAGCTTTGTTGCCTCTATTTGTTGCTTGATTTTAGCTGCACGGACACTCCTTGCATGAATGAAATTTCTTTCTGCATATTGTTATCCATAACCATTATAGGCTTTTAACTGCAGTTGCTGAATCAAATTGTGTCTGAGCTTCCTTCAGAACATCCTTTATCTAATGTAAGACCACTACGTGATTCTCTTGGGCACACTCCACTTCAGGTTTGTTGCAATATTACTTCACTTTACTTCAATTGGTAGCATTTCTTTGGTTTTATGTCTTCTATGTTTGGAGGTTCATGATCTAATTTAAAATCATAGGTTCCGCAGAGCATTTCACTTGACCATGATATTTATGTTTCTTGATTTTTTGGGAGTCAATCACTTCAAAGACGTATATGTTTACAACCAGGGCTCAAATGCAAACTGATGCTACAGAATGGGATTTGGAGTTTTCAGTTTAAGTAGGAAGGACAAAAAGAAACAAGAAATAGACAAAATTATTTGCAATACTTGCTGAAAACTTGAAACAATGATGAACTAGGATTTCTGCCCATCAAGAATGCAGTACAAGCACAAGGTTGGAAGGTTCTTCTACTACGCATAATATCTAATGCCAGGAGATACACCTTTACTACTTTCAGGAGGAAAAACACTAGACTTGGCTTGTTGAAAACACAAGAAATTGTTTTATACCACCTTGAGTTTTGGTCTTTTGAAGACTATGGGGAAAATAGATTTTTCCCTAAATTTTTTTTTACGGTCGAAGTACAGGCTGACATTTTCTTCATGTAAGATCTGAAGCTCTGTGTATCAAAATTGATATCTCATGTCATGTATGCTCGTAAAAGAGAAAACATAAAACAAGTAGAGCCACTCCTTTTTCATTCTTTAATTTTTGTTTTTGTCAATCTCAGCATACATGACATGATAACATGAATCTTTACTGCACATGAGACAATTCCATTGGTGCTAATTTCAGTTTACAATTTTCTTATCGAAGTCTTGATGAATAAATTGATAAAAAAAGCTATTGTCACATAACCAAAATTTAAGAAATGGTACAGAACAATTTTCTCTTAAGAAAAGGAAGTTTGTTTCCTGAGACTCGCCTCTCGCTCTCTCTCTCAAGTTACCAGTACCCAGCGTCGATCATTTCCCAAATATGGGAAGGGAAAAGGACGGAATATTGTTTGCATAAATGGCTTGATCACTACTATAGTATCCCTTGTTTTATTCTTCCGTTGCCTGAGAACAAATATTGTTGGCCATGTTGCTTAACAGAAGAGTGCCTTACCTAGTTCCTCATAGCAGATGTTGAGGTACTACGGTAAAGTTGAATAGCAATTTTGTCAAGAGCAAGTAATTTTAAGTATATTTTAGTCAGTTTCATAAATTTATCAACCTGTGGGGTACTAATAATCGTTTAATTTGGTCTGGCACAGGTTGTTGCTGGTGCTGTATTGGGATGCTTGGTAGGTCAATTGATGAGAACCTCCAAGTAGGATATCTATCAGATGATCAATAATTATCTTTTCCTTGTCAGTTTGGATACATGTAAACCGCATACTTGTAATTTGGGTACTCTTACAGTGGTTGCTATCATTCACGGACTTCAATTCAGTTGTGCCATTACCTGTTCCTCTTTGAGCATAATGAAAAGTGCCTTTCTCTTTCATGTGTGGCAACTATAGGCGCAAAACACTTAAACCCCATATACCACTTTTTAATTTTGTTTATAAATTCGGTTTGGAAGAGGGGGTATTTTGAATGCCATATAAGGCGCCTTTGAGGGAAATTGGGCTTCGCCTCTTCTGATAATAAATGCATAGGCACTGCAACTGAGTAGAATCTTATTCTCCTCCCAGCTCCCTCTCCACAAGCTTGAATTGTTGTAATTTTGTCAGCTGATTCAACGTCTCACAAATTGCTTGGACTGGTTCTATGTTCAGCTGTCCCCCAGCTGACTCCATGTTTTTTGTTTTGTTTGGGCTGGGCGCATCCCGGTATCATGTGGATGTTTTACGTTATTTTAATATGGTTTAACACATAAATAAGACTATACCAGTATAGTATTGGAGGTTGTGAAAAATTCGATTGGGTTGTGATCAAAATCAACCTGAAATGTTACAGGATTCTTCTACCCAATTTGCATGTCACACGTAAAACGCTTTTGTTTGCGTTGTGTAGTTTTGCTCGGATTCTCTCTTCATTTGCAGTAAAACGGGCTTTGTGTTTCGAATGTTTGGTGGGCTTTTAAATAGTTGAAAGTCACCTAAAATGTAGAAATATATATATATTTTTAAAGAAACTAGATGATATTTTGATAAATTTCATTAACAATAATAAAACTATATATAATAAAATACATTGGACAGTACATATGAGTTAGATTAATCAAAAAATTTCACATGTTAAATTATATGCTCATAATTGACAAGATAATTCATTACGATGTGCTTATAGAAAGTATTAAAAAACATTAACATGACATACTACAACTTTCAAAGAGCTCTTTTTTAAGTAAACATAAGATTAAATAAAAAGACAATGTCATGATATTGGTTGCATGAAACATTCAAAAAGTAAATCCTGTCAACATTTTATTAATTTACATGAAACAACGATGGCACACACTTTCAACGCACAACGATAGCGAGATTTAAAGACGGAGATATTCTGGGAATGATAGCAGTTGTCAACTCTTATTAAATATATTCAGTGTAAGGCTTTTCTAAAGTTAGTTTCAAAATCATGGGTAAGTATGATATTCTTTTCTGTGCATACAAAAACGGCGTGTCGTTTAGATGTTAGGGGCTCCGCTCCCAAAATTCAAAGTGCAAACTGGAGGGAAAAATCTCGGTTTCATTTCCTTCACTCAGGCCAGAGAGAGAGAGAGAGAGAGAGAGAGAGAGGAAAGAGAAACTCGGATTTCTCGGTGCAGTTGCTTCAATGGCGGAAATCCTAAGCCCGAACACGAAGCAGAGGATGCTTCCCCCGCGGATCCAGTCTCCGACCAGCCCCTTCCCCCTGGGCTCCAACGACGACCAGCTTGAGCGGGCCCAGGCCCGCGCCGCCCGAGCAGCCAAGATTCGCCGTATGCCTGTCATCGCTCCACCACGCGGCGACGGAGATCCAGTTCAAGACCCTTGCCTCGGCAAAGAGCAGATCCTCGATCTCTTCCGTAATTGCATCAAACTCGCCAGCGAAAATGTCCGTACAAATCTCATCTCTGTCTCTGAAAAGATACCTGGTTAATTTTGAATTAGGCGTTTCATTTTAGTGGAAACGGCCTGAGAAAAATTAGAACGAAAATTGGTGTTGTTCATAAGGAAATTTCTCGAAGATAATCTAATAGTCTCTCTCTCTCTCTCTCTCTCTGCGCGGAACTATAGTACCTGACTGTTCTTTGAATCAGAGGTTGAATTTTAATGGACGTAAACCACTGAAAGAAAAAGAAAAGAAGCACAAGTTTAGCCCAAACAATGTGAAATGTTTTCTTATTAAAATCAATACTAAACATTCATGCTTTTTAGCATGCGTATTTCGAAGAGAATTCTCCGTTTTTGTCTAGCTTTATTTGTGACTTTTTCGATTTCTTGTGTTCTTCTTTTTTACTGTGCAGAAAATCAATCAGAAGAACACGTGGGAGCTGAATTTGATTGACCATTTAACAGAGATTATAAAGGTTGAGGAAGAAGACGATGCTGAGACGAACTTTCAAAAGGTAACCGGCTCCGCTCTTTGGTTTCTAGAGGATAATATGGTAGGAAATGCAGTTCTCTTTAGTGGCTTATTTCTGCAGAAAATACTGTTTAAAAACTATTAGTTCGACTTGGCAAGAGAAATAGTGGAACAAAAGTCGGACCTCGGATTGAATATGAAACCAAAATTTTTAATTTAAGTGGGGGCAGGGTTTCCTTAAGCTTTGAAGAAATTTATGCTTGCACAATTCTGTTTCTAATATCATTCTTTATTTAGAATAACAGCTAAATCATTTATCGTTTGATATGTTAATGATAATTAATTAAGCTTCAGTACAAATTGACTAGCAAGTAATGGTTACATTTTCTGTGAGATTTACGTTTTAGATAGCATTTTTCCACTTGATTTATGGACTGGTGGGGAGAGTAAAAATGTCCATGCTTGATCATGTTTCTAATTTGAATGGTTAGAGGATACTATCGTTTTCTGGTTTATTCCGTGAGCCTAACCTCAAATTCTTAGGCATGTTCCTAGATGCATATGCGTAATGCATACAGTTTGCATGTGTGAATACCTTTGGTGATTGACTCTAGAACTCTTTTTGTGATATAACATTCACAGAACACTTTCATATGCAATATGCTGCGAATATTAATAAGTATCCATTTCTGTAGGCAAGTTGCACTCTTGAAGCGGGAGTTAAGATTTATTCTTTGAGAGTGGATTCAGTACATTCAGAGGCTTATAAGGTCCTCAGTGGGATGAACAGAGCAGGCCAAGAAACTGAACAAGGTTAGGTCAATTACCCTCAGAAATTGACCTCTTGTCCTTGTTTTTCACATGTTGTCGGCCATTGGACGAAAGGGCGTTGTTAACAATTAAACTTGTTGAAATTGTAAGACTGAACAGTCTAGTCAGTTTAGACTTTTGCATAGCAAAGTTGAGATATGTTGGTCATCACAATTCTACAAATTATGTAAGGAATGAAATAAAATGATCACTTCATGTTGTCGAGTTTTATTTGTCTTGTTATAACTTGAAGCGTTACACTTAACTTTTGGATTTATGCTCCTTAGTTTTGATAGTCTTCTGAATCTGTCTTGTCACGTCAGATGGAACTGTGGAGGACTCAAATGTTGACAATGGACAAGAGGGAGATCATTCTAAAAAAGAGATTCAAAGAAAGGTTGATACTCCTCTGATTTATAGATTGGATAAGTTATGAAAAGATACTGACAGAAATTAACATGTGCAGCTGTCGCCTTTATCAACGCTAGAATCTTCTTTCGAGGTTCTCAATGTAAAGAAGTTCGATGGTGATACAAACATCCTGTGCAGTCTTTGTTAGTAGTTTGACATTTATGATTCAGGTGGTAAAAGAATTGCATTTGTTTTTTCAGTGGCCTTTGCGGTTGATCCACTTTATCATCAGACATCTGCACAATTCGATGAAGGTGGAGCCAAGGGTCTTTTACTGAATAATCTCGGAGTATATGGTGGATGTCGAGTACTCTTTGATTCACTAGAAGTACCAGGAAAGTGCACGTCATGTGAGAATCAGTATGATCAAGCTGATACAATTGATCTTTCTTTTGCCAGAGGTGCGTGATTTTGGTAATATATGGTGTCTCAGGCATTTCCTGCTTAATAGGATCCAATAACAGCCATGTTCTTGTTCTTTGTACAGAATATGTTGAACAGATGGTATTGAATATGCAAGGAAAGAACGAAATTTCGCCAAGTCTGAGATATATAGTTAATCAATTTGACGAAAGTAATAAAAGGCCATCAGATTTTTGCTCTTCCTTTGAGAAATCAGCAGAGCAAGCTGATGCATCTTACCAGAATGAAGTTGATTCCGACGGTGGTGCATTTGAGAACTGTGGGACCTGGAGTTATGATCATGATGACCAAACAAGTGTGGTTGATGATGGTCCCATTTATGCAGATCCAACTTATCCCAGTTACCAAGAGGTTTTTTGTTAAAGATTGCCCTTAGATTATTCGTTTTGTTTTTTGGATTTTGTTATTATTTAAATAAAGGATGTGATATGTGATGATATCTAGTTAACTTCCGTAGGAGCAGGAGCCTTTTTCTTTCCATGAACCGGACATGGATGACAGGGTTGAGAAAATTGATGGTTATCTGTTCTTAAATCTGGGATTTACTAAACAAAATGCTTGGGCAGGTCCTGATCACTGGAAGTATCGGAAAGCTAAAGGTATGTTTCAAGAGACTAGTGATAGGTTTCACCATAATCAACCTATTCATTTAGATGACCTTTTATGGTTTTGTTATGTGGAATCTGTTTTGAAGGTTCAGATCATGATCCTCCCATAGAAAATGTGTCACCAGTAACAACCAAGCGGACAAGAAATAGGAAACAAGCAGAAGCTGATATTGACTTCACAAAAGCCTTGGACGAAGAAATGCCAGATATCTTTGCACCTCCCAAAAATCTTAAGTCGTTACTACTGCCTGCAAATAGAGCTCCTTGTAATACAAAGCTTCCCGAAGATTGTCATTATCAGCCGGAAGATCTTGTCAAGTTGTTTCTTCTACCTAATGTTAAGGTAATAGTTGTTTATCAGATAATTACACTATGATTTGCTCTTGAAAGACTATACTTTTATATCTTTTAACGTTGTTGCATGCTTTAACTTGGCTGCAGTGCCTTAGGGTGAGGGGAAGAAAGTGCTCAGGTACAATTTCCGTTATAATCAATGAGTTTTGGTTCATGTATATTTTTTTCCGTTCTCTTGTATTTTACTAGAGGTATGATAACATGTGCACATTAAATTTAGAATTATTTTTATTGTGTCATCTTTCAACATTCCTATATTCTCAGATGAGTCGAGGCAGCAGTCTGATGATTATGGACCTGCACCATACTGTGGTGATGAGGATGCGTTTGCTGGACAATATGATGATGGAAATGTCCATAGTGATGTAGAGGACTCCAGCGAACTTGTTTCTCAGCCTCGCCAGGTTTGTTATAAGACCTTTTCAGCCAAGCGTACTTTTGTTTTAGTCTCTGGATTCGTACATGAGTCTGGACCTTTGAGGTAGGACTTCCTTTGAATTGGAATCATAATGGTTTGTAACCTTGATTTCCGCAACCCTGATTTAGGCTGATAACGGGGTTATGTCTCGTATTGTACATAGATATGATTTCCTCAAAAAAGGCATATTTGCTATTAGTTTCAGCTGATAATTCAGATTTTCAGTTTAAATATAACAAGCAAATACTAAGAACATTGGTTCCTTTATCTGAAAAATATAGGTAAAGAAAATTGAAGTTCAGTATGACAAAACTTCGAAGCAAGTTGACGTCCAAGTACTGAAAGAAACTCTTTGGGACCATATACAAGAATCTCCTGCAATGCCTCCTCAGGTATATTTTTGCTTTTTAAAATTTCATCATATTCTTTTATAGACTGACGTAAAGATGTTGCATGATTAATGGGTCATATTTCCTTGCATTCAATTATGCAGTTACAATTTTTCATCTCAGAATGCTCTAGTAACTAGCAGTGCCTAATGATTCTGATTGTTCTGTTTCTATTTCTAATTAAGCAAAAACAGTGTTTGCTTTGGACTTGGCCTACAATCATCACATCTTCTCAATATCGTAAGACTAAATGTGGTATTTGTTTGATCTCTGCATTATTGGCAAACTAAGCGTGCAAGAAACAAAAGAACTCAGAAAAAAAAAGGTGCAGAAAGGTAGCAAATGTCTGAAAGCTGATGGATATAGTTTACCTAAGCTGCTTCTGACGGCTGTCCATTTGGTATTGTCCAAAAGCATGCATGCTTTACCTGAGCTATTCTTGAAATAATGTCTGTTAGAAGCAGATACCCTTTTTTTTTGCTTTGATCCTAACTTTGATGTTTGAGCTTATATATTATCCATGGAGGTTGTAATGAGATTCCTTTTTCCTGGATTGAATTGCTATTAACTTCATAAAGGCTTCGGCAAGAGTTGCAATGCTTTGATCCTAACTTTGATGTTTGAGCTTATATATTATCCATGGAGGTTGTAATGAGATTCCTTTTTCCTGGATTGAATTGCTATTAACTTCATAAAGGCTTCGGCAAGAGTTGCAAGTATTCAAGATTCCGTAAAAGAGGATCTTATTACAACGTAATAATCAATACTACTGGAATGTTGAGTACATGCAACTCTTGCCGAAGCCTTGATTCATGTGTTAGCTACCGCAATGATGACAGATAAATCTTCAATTTTCTATACAGAACTGTAAAACTATCGATATTACTTGGTAGAAGCAAGTTTACTATTTGCTGAAGTAGAAACATTAAATCAATGAACAACACATTTGTCTGACTAGGCTCATTGTAGTTTTAAGTTTGCTGCTAAAACATCCTTTATCGACTAAGGAATATAAGATAACAATTCCATATATTTCAACTATATAAGTTGCTGCTCTTTCACTTTTCTCCAAGCTGCCTTTTAGTTATATTAATATGGCATCGTCTTGTTGTGCTAATAGGATTTCAAATTTATCTATTGTTGTTGAGGGTAAAGTCATTTTATTTTTGTTCTTGGGCTGCTTTCTGGGCTTTCAGAGTTTAACTCTTAATTCATGTTTTGTGTTTTGGAAAGGATCGAGAAGAAGCAGTATCATTCAGGCAAGTATTGGCCAGCTTTCCTGATGACTGCACGGCTGCTGCAAGTATTAATGATATCTCCCCCCATCTGTGTTTTATATGCCTGTTGCATTTGGCTAATGAGCATGGATTGAGCATTCATGGCTGTGCCAATTTGGACGATCTCAGTATATGCTTTCCTCATAATGATACGTCTAGAAGCCGATGATCTCGCCCATAACTGAACTGCGCCCGCTGTAGAAAGTGTGTACTAACCCTAATTACTGTATGCCTATCTCATTTAATTGGTCAGCATGGCCTAAACATTTCTTGTTCTTTCACATCCATTAGCAGTGCTGCCGCATTAACTGGTTGTACCTCTACTTAGATGGTCTGAGTGTATCCGTCCTCATTATGTGAGATTGTTTATAGCTCACCTTATCCTGAACTTGTTTGTACCATGAGAAAATGTCAGTAACTCACTGCTCCATTTACTTGCACATCTCTTGTTGAATTTTGAAGATAAATAGATTCCATTTGTCTATCCTGTCTCTGACATAATATGGCAAGGGTTCAAAGTATCCAGTTGATTTGACTGGTTCTTTTACTTTTTAACGTAAACTACTGTGTTCTTCTATCTTATCTATCATTTTTACCACTTCAAGATAATCTCGTACAAAGTCTGAATCTTTCTTTTCTTGTTTGCAATATGAATTATTGAGAGTCTAATAAAGATTGATGGTACAAGGATTAGACCGCTATGCAACTAAAAAAGACCCCAATAACAGGAGAAGGATTAGACTGTCACATCTAACAGTCCTGACAATAAGATGGTATGGGTTCTCTATAAGCAATTTGCTTTTACCACCAGAGTTGATCCCACTTGTAAATGCTGCGATGGATAATTACTCCCTTAAGTGGATGAACAGCACAAACACTTGAAGACGCTTTGAACGAGGATATTTGCAGGACGATTACTTCAGAATTTGTGAGAACTTGGCTTTGTCGCGCATACGAATAGGGAGCGGCCGACTACATTGTCTGGTCTATGGATTGTGACTGCACATCGTTTGGTTGATTTATTTCTAGTGCTTCGGTGGCCGTCGTTTCTTTCAGTCACCTCGACGCACGAATATCACGCAATACAGTACAAGAAGCCATTTACAGCCCGGCATTGGAGTTTTTGAACGAAACTTACGTTTGTAAATGACTAACAAGTTGATGTTGACATATAAATTAGCTAAAACTATGGCATTCAACCAGAATATCTTTGATGCAAAATGGATGATAGGATAACATTATAGGAACCTAATTGCAAGTGAAATGTATTAAATTTTATAGATAAAAGTTTATTCTAAATTAAAATATGAAGACATTAAGTGGTAGAATTCATTATCTTATAAGTAAAATTTTTAATTTATTATTTAACAATGTGAGATTCATTGTCTACATCTCATCAAGCCCTTTCACCATGATAGTCAAACTATTGGGGCATCATCATGTTGTACAATTCAACACACATTTTCACTATGATAATTCAATTGTTTGACCATCATGGTGGGATATTATGTAGGCAATGCATGGGTTCAAACTAATAGAAGCCTATAAGGATGTTAAAGAAATCTTTAGCAATATGAAAAAACTCTATATTGTTTCTTTAACATGTCATCTCATTGCTGGTCTAATTTAGACTACATTGCAATACCATATTTATTACATGGATATTTGATTTGTATCTATAGGAGTGTTAAGGTAGAATTTGAGCTTTAATATCATATTCAACTTTATAAATAAAGGCCCATATCTAATTTAAAACTTGAAGACATTAAGTGATAGAATTTATTATTTTATACATAGAATTCTTGAATTATTCTTTAACAATATGAAATTCATTATCCACATCTTAATAAAGTAAATTTTAAGAATATTGTTTGAGTAATTAGAAGTCACAAAGTTCAATTTAAAAGCTAACTCAAAAATTAAAAAGTTTTACTTTTTATGAAAACTTTATCTCCAAAAATAAAAAATAAAAAAATTATTTTTCATTCAAAACGCACAAGCGGGGTACAAATTCACTATTCGACGTAAACGTGGTAGACAACAGTGTTTTAGCTGTAAGGTCCCTGGCAAAATATCTTCAAATCAGCTAAACTTGACCTTTCGCAATGGATCCTGACCTTTTACGATCTTTTTCTATCTTTTTATGTGGTTGACGGCTGATCCACCAGAGCAAACGCCATCCAAATATCACGTTTTAGCCAAAAGAAACTTTTTTTTTTAATACTCGGTACTTTTAAAAGTAAAATATTATATGGCTAACATTATCTAAATTTTTTATTAATATCATATTAAAAATTAAACAGGAATCTTGAGGAACATGCTCAGTCTTTATCAATTAAGACAGAGCCTTCGAAGTTGCAGACACTCGGCGACAGTGTAAACAATGTGCGGATCATCTAAGACAGAGGACACGCCTATCGAACGGAGTGCAGAACGGTGGCAGATCAGCGGAACGGGCGGGACGGAGCGACGACAGGATCAGAGAAAAGGACGAAGGAGAAGAGATAGGATTCGCTTAGTCATGAGTATCCAAATCACGTGTGAGCAGCGTCGTTTGCCGGGAAAGGATTTTGCATGTGTCTACTGGATGCACCACGTCCTTCCTCTGACAACTGTCTGCCCATAAAGGATTTTCATCCTTGTAAGGATGAAATCAAGCCCTTAATGATTTTATCTTTTTATTTAGATAACTTTTAAATTGAATTTTAAAAATATTTATGCTTATAGTTTTAAGATTAATAAACGAATAAAATGAACATGGGTTGTCATATCCTCAATTATTGTATGTGAAAAAATCACACGTTGGCCTCATGAGGAAATTATTTTGTTGTCTTTCTAGACAATCTATAAATGGTCCTTATTTTTACCCTTCAATCCAGTCTATCACTCCTCCTTTGAGCTACTTTTTCTGACATGGAAAACACCCATTTTGCTTGTCTCTTATCTTTCTGATTTCTCCTACCAAAGATCTTGACAAGATGACTCGTTTTCAATCGTGGGATCGCTCGCCGTATTTACCTTTGAAATCCTTCTTTTAAAGATTGCCTTACTTATTTGGAGAAGGCATTAGCACTTCAGCAACCATGTCCGCCATGATGAGCACCAGGATGAGCCTATCGCCTGGCATTCCGTCCTCGCCACAATCGTCCGTACCTTCACCTCCAGCAACCCTGCCGCTGCGTCCGATCCCCGGCAGCTATGGTTGGCCGCTACTTGGCCCCATGTCCGACCGCCTTGATTACTTCTGGTTCCAAGGCCCCGAGACGTTCTTTAAGACCAGGATAGACAAGTACAAGAGCACGGTGTTCCGCACCAACCTGCCTCCTACCTTCCCTTTGTTCACCAACGTTAATCCAAACGTTGTTGCCCTCCTTGACACCAAATCTTTCTCGCACCTCTTTGACATGGAGATTGTGGAGAAGAAGAATGTTCTTGTTGGGGATTTCATGCCCAGTTTGAAGTTCACTGGGAATGTCAGGGTTGGTGCTTACCTTGACACTGCTGAGCCACAGCACGCTAAGGTAAGCCACACATTGCTAAGCCACAATAGCGATTGTCGCTTTGTAAATCTTTTACCTAAAACTTATTATGTAGGAAACATATGGAATTATTGTCTTTTATTGTTAAAGATTTCGTTAAAAATCCTCTTTAAATACAAAAAGATACTACATCTTATTATCTTAAGATTGAATTGAATATAATATGGTATTAGAATCATTTTTTTCTTAATATTCTCATGGTTGTGCTTAAGTTTAGTGTCAATTTTTGTGTGGCATCACATATAATTAGATCTAAGTTTGAAAATCATATAATAAAAGGATGTCAAAAAGTATAAACTTGTTGTTTATTATTCTTTAAATATAAAAGAATATATTTCTTGTTGTTTTAAAATTTTGGAATAAATATATTTTACAAAGTATTTTGAAATTTTGGAATAAATATAATTTTACAAAGTATTTTGGTAAGAAACAAAATCTCCCCTTCAATAGGTGTAAACACAACGAATTTTTCACTCGTCGCTTCTCAGCATAGGCCTCTCTCTGTGACCCGTCTCATAAAAAAAAAAAGAGGTATGGGGTTCCTGGTCCTGCATTTCACCCGTCACAATCAGATGGGTACCGCCGGGACCATTGAAATTTTGGATGAGAGCACGTCTTTCTGAAAGTTGCTTGGATGTCGAATCTGTGGTGCCGACGAGGAACTTCCAAACTCGGCTTGTCCTAGCCCGGGATTAGGATGGTTCCATACTGACAAGCCATTTCATCAGTATGATTCATGAACTCAGAGATCTAGGTCCCTCTTCGTACTGGCTCTTGGTCAACTCAGTTTGGCAGGGCACTTGACACCTATAATTCAAGATAAAATGTTGTCTGATTGAGATACTAAGTTCCCCTAAGACCTAAATAAGCAGTGTCATATGCAGTTGTTGATTACTTGTTGGTTCAGTGATAAACAAGTAATCAATACTAATCTGCCAAAAATAAAGTAAAAACACCTGCAATTAACGATCTTCCTCACCATGAATACAGATTAAGGGTTTCGCTACCGATGTCCTGAAACGAAGCTCCAAAACCTGGGTCAGTGAGGTCCAGACCGGCCTCGACACAATGTGGGACACCATTGAGTCCACCATCTCCAAGTCAGGCTCCGCCAGCTATCTAGTTCCTCTCCAGCAGTTCCTCTTCAGCTTCCTCTGCAAGAGCCTCGTTGGGGCCGACCCTTCGAGCTCCCCCGAAATCGCCAACTCCGGCTATGCCATGCTTGACCGCTGGCTCGCCCTCCAGCTCCTTCCCACTGTCAAAATCGGGATCCTGCAGCCTCTGGAGGAGATTTTCCTCCACTCTTGGGCATACCCTTTTCTCCTTGTTAGCGGAGACTACAACAAACTCTACGAATTCATTCAAAAGGAAGGTAAGTAACGCTAAACCACTCGTTAATTTACTTCAAAAACCATTAATTCATTCACTTCTTTATTTATGTCTTCTTCTAGGTAAGGAAGTAGTGGCCAGAGGGAAGACAGAGTTCGGACTGAGTACAGAAGAATGCATTCACAATTTGTTATTCGTGCTGGGTTTCAACGCCTTTGGTGGGTTCTCAGTCTTCTTTCCGAGTATACTGAGCACACTACTGAGTGACACAACAGGTTTACAAGAAAGGCTAAGACAAGAAGTGCGACAAAAAGGTGGTTCTACTCTGAGCATGGAGTCGACAAAGGACATGCAACTCGTTCTATCGTTCGTATATGAAACCCTCCGGTTGAACCCACCGGTTCCACTCCAATACGCCCGAGCCAGGAAGGACTTCCAACTGAGTTCGCATGACTCGGTCTTCGACATCAAGAAGGGTGAGTTGCTTTGTGGGTTTCAGACCTTGGTGATGAGGGACCCTAAGGTATTTGACGAACCGGAGAGTTTTAAACCGGACCGGTTCGTTGGTGAGAAAGGGTCTGAGTTACTAAATTACCTGTACTGGTCCAATGGGCGCCAGAACGATTCACCCAGCGTCTCAAATAAGCAGTGTGCTGCCAAGGACTATGTGGTCCTCACCGCTGCTCTGATGGTCGCTCACATGTTCAGCCGGTACAATTCCATCTCCGGGTCCTCCGGCTCAATCACTGCCGTTGACAGTGCAAAGTAGGCCCCTAGTTGATTATGATGTTTTTGTGGTTTTGTAATCTTTACATGATATGATGGTTAGAGAATCTCTTCAACGTCATTCGTTCACAACTGAGATTTCCTCCATTTAATTATTCACTTTCTTTAAATAATAATAAAGAGGAGAAAAAGCCGGGCTTGGTCTGTCAATTTGCTCAAATCTTAGAGTAAAAAACACAGAAAATGAGGAGATAAGAGTGGACCTAGGATTTGAGTGATGGGTAATCTAGGATTGGCGTGAATTTTGTTTTATTGTTTGATAGGAATGGGGAGATTTTAAAGTATTAGATAAAAAGTGTTTGGAACATGCTTAGGTGGTAATCGCCTTAGGTGCCACTGAGCTGCATGCACTTAGATAATTGGCATGAATTAAGAAAGGCTGACTTGCTTCAAAAAAAAAAAAAAAAAAGGTATTTAGACTCAAACCCTTTTTAATTCTTGGTCCAAGCTTTTGGAGAAAAGGTTGGCCTCTAGTTGTTGTTGGATTTTGAACAATGGGCGTACAAGAAGAGATTGGATGACCTGCTGAACATGCCAGAGTGAAACAGCTTAAGTGAGCCTAACTTGCATTATGAGAATAGTAGAAGATGGGAACTTATGAGCAAAGAGCTCTAAATTACACAAAGAGGCTTTTACAATGAGTTTTTTTGTTGGGGGCTCAAGTGAGGGATAATCAGAGTTACCTGTTTTGCTAGGAGAGGAGTAAAATATTACAGTTTGTAACCTCGTGAACTTTAACTAGACTTGGGGGAGTAAAAAATGGGAAATCCGGGCGTGCTTACACAGCTGGCGGATTTTAAAAGGCTCAAGAATGACAAGGTTTCTATACTTAATCACTAATGGTAATACATAACTTAGATTGCTTAAGACGACGAACAGATTCATGGAAAACCCCTCTGAGTTGGGGCCTGCTGGACATTCATCACTGCCGGCAGAAACAATCGTGTGGAGAAACATCATCAGATACTTCCTCATAAGGTCATGGTGGATCTTTTATGCAGTCTGGACCTTTCCCTGGGACTGACCATGGGATTTGGCCATCCCTTCTTTCCACCCTCTCTGACGAGCCCTCAGCTCCCACATTGTTGTCACTTTCTTTTGAGCTACTAATGCTGCTTCAGATTTCTCCCTTGCTTCCTCACATGTTTCCATGCCTGAATTGCACTTGTCTGCTTCCTTTTGGTACTGGGATGTCATCTTTTTTGCCTCAAGCAGAGCCATGTCAGCTCGCCTCTGACTTTCCAAAGCCTCAGCTTCCCGTAGCTTCAGCTCCTCTGTCAATAGCTCGGCAAAATTCTTTTCAGTGTCTTCGTTCACCTGTGGGTCACGCTTTGTGCAATCTGCATCATAAATGCCCAAATGCCCAATTCAATCAAAGAAATGAGAATCATAAAATCACACTCTTCATCTTCCTCTGGCTACATCATCACTTAGAAGTTTGCACTTTATCATTAGATCCCAGGACCAAACGTGAGTTGACGTTATGTTGAATAAAGAGAACATAATTTTTATGAGAACATATTATGATCCCACACAATTTTGAAGTAGTTGTATCTAGATACTGATCTAAGATTGTCTTAAGAATTTTAAACATATGAGCGTTTTTCATATAGTCTATTATCATCTTCAACAATTGCATGCTTTTGTTATGAGAACATAATCAGTATACCTCACAGCAAATGTAAACTACAAAGTAACGCTCAGATGCTGGTGCAAGCCATTTAAGTATAAAAGAAAAAGTCACTGGAATTTCACTGCCATAAGAATAATCACAAAGATCCAGTTGTCCACATGGCATAGATCTCACATCGAAAACATGCAGTACGTACATCTCAGGTTGCACATAAAAGTACGAAGTATTCAACCTCATTCAAGCAGCAAAGGACGTATAAAATGAGATTCGGGCACCAGATCAGGCGGGTTGCATAAAATCACATTATTTATGACTATTCTTCAATGTGGATTAACACCCATGGAGCAAGAAAATCGAGTGCAAACAAAAAAGGAAAAAAAGAAGAATAACAAAAGTATGCAATTGTTGAAGATGATAATAGACTATATGAAAAACTCTCATATGTTTAAAATTCTTAAGACAATCTTAGATCAGTATCTAGATACAACTACTTCAAAATTGTGTGGGATCATAATATGTTCTCATAAAAAATATGTTGAAAAAGGAAAGGAAAGATTTAATTCACTGTGCAAGATAGCCAACTCTCCTTGACACACAAATCTGAATTAATTTTGGAAAGTGTATAAACTGAAAATTAGAAGAGATCGCTCTTCCCATTCAATATGTCATTACCTAATAGATACCTAAAACTTATCACTTGTCCTATTGCAATATATCGTTACCTAATAGAGAACTAAAACTTGACGCACCCCTCACTTTCTCTCAATTTGCATCTCCAAGTTCAAAGCACAGTGAATTGAATTACATCGATGCTAGTGATAAAAGGAAAAAGTTTAGGTAGGATAGAGCCTTAATAAATACTCCTGCATCTCAAGGTGTAAATTTTAACAGAAATGTTAAACGGACACAAGGAAAACCAAATAACTACATCTAAATAAAATAATGAGCAAGCCAGATAGGATCGGCTGCATGATGACTAACTGCCTGAAATGGCAGCATATTCCCCATTCCTAGTTCCATCAAATTAGACCAGGATGCTAAGGAAAAAGTTAAGTTCTTTGGGTTTAATCACTTTACAACATTCTCACAGTAAATTCATGGCGAAGAAACTGACCTGCAAATGAAGTATTGCTCAATCCTGCACAAATTCAGAAAAAGAAACCGAAATAAGTACATGTTTGATTGTCAGAACAAATCACGAGGTAGAAGCAGAACATCAAAGATCACATATCAAGCAAAGTAAGTGATGACAATTAGCAGACAGGCTATGCATTTAGGAAGTTGGGAGCTTAGGCGTATCTGTATGTCACAACAAAACAATGGCCAACACTGTACTCCAGACACAGGAAAACACGGTCTATTTGATGGGTGTTGAATTCCCCTTATATCAGGAAATTTATGAGCTAAGGTGAAATCCAGACTTATAGAGGCTTTCTTCTTCATATAGACACAATTAATTGGAAGGAATATGTACTGGATTTGGGAGTCGTCAAAGCAAAGTCGGTTTCCCCAAAATGATGATAGAAAGCGCAGATCAATATATTCTAGCATTAGCAAAGAAGGGAATCACAAACCCCATCAACAAACCCAACCGACACACCTTCAGTTCAAAGCTCTCAATAAGTAATATCCATCCACTCTTTTTGCTTAGCAATTTCAGTCGGTGTAGTCGAATCGTAAATCTTTATATCAACTAATATTTGCATTTTTCAAGAAGCTAAGAAAAGCTTTGAAACCCAAAATCAGAAAACTCCAATCTATTCATATCATGTACTTAAAAAAATAACTTCTCGCAATCCATTTAGCATAGATCTGGAGACAATGGAAGATCTGGGTTCCAAAGTACAAAAGCTAGTACAGCACTACCACCAAAAAAGCTTTGAAATTCAAGAGGTCTGATTCGGCGCTCACATCACTAAAATCCAACCCATTCAAATCAAGCGAGGAACCTTATAAACTAACAAGATCCCCAAAAATTAACAAGCATCAGGACCTCCAAACACAATTTTACCGCAAAACCCTGAGTCAAAAACTCATCACGCGAAAAGAGATCTACAAGCAAAACAAAGAGATCTAAGAACCAAAAGAGATGCTTTGAAGGTCAAGACGTGATTTATCTCTTCCGCGTACCTTCGGGAATAGACATGAGGGGCTGCGATGAACAGTCACATTGGCAAGGCGGGCAGGCATAGGAGGAGGAAGAAGAATGACTGACGGCGGCTACGCCTTCCTTGAAGTGCCAGTAGAGCGGTGGCCCTAGTATGTAACCCGCTATGCACAGCCCGACCACCGCCAATCCCACCTTCACCACCGTTTGATTATTCATTCCCATGTTCAGCTCAGAGATGGAGAAAGAGTAGTAGAGAACACAAGGGCAAATCAGCAGGGCTTCTCCGTCTTGGTCCTCATCATCTTCATCTTCGCATCAATCACTTTTTTATATCCTTTTTCCTTTTCTCTGTTTTTCATCTTTCAACGGCTTTGGGGCTGTAATTCGGTTACCGCGTGGGAACAGTACCATTTCTTTTTCAATAACATTTAATCATTTTTTAAGAATATAATTCTATAAATAATAGTTAAAAAATTATAACTTAAAAATTATCGTATAAATTTAAATAAAATTTTAAAAAAATGAGAGATATTAAAATTCTTATACTTGGTTTAGAATAATTTTATTTTTCTTTTCAGAGGTGACGAGACTCGAACTCACAACCGATATAACTGTAAGTTAGGATTTGGCTTAGAGATACCACTAACCCAATGGTCTTCCCTAAAAACGAAGGTAGATCAATCTTTTTTGTTATAATAAATTTGTTAAGACTTGTAACGGCAGGGGCGATTCTGTTTTGTTACAGCGGCTGAAAGCTTCGTCCGGCAAGTGATTTTCGCGGCGGCATTTCGTTTTGAAAGATCTCAAGCTCAGACACTGTCTTCCCTACTGAAAATCATTGCTTTCTCTCGGGAAGAGTGAGTGGGAAAGAGAGAGAGCTCTTCAGACGCCCTAAAAATGGCGATGGAAATTCCCTACGATCTAATACGGAAGGTCCAGATCTCGCTCCGGAAGGAAGCGAGTTTTTCTTCCTACGATCCAGATGACCCTTCGCTCCCGAGCTTTCCTTCGTCGCAGCAAACCCTAGCCCAGCTCGACCCATCCCCGCCGTACCTCCGCTGCAAGCACTGTGAGGCCAGGCTCCTCCGGGGCATACCGTCCCTGATCTGCGTCTTTTGCGGGCGACACCAGGGGCGGGACCCACCGCCCGAGCCCCTTAACTTTCGCGACACGCTAGGGTGCCGATGGTTGCTCGAGTCCTTAAAGCTGGACGGATCGGTAAGTGAAAGATGAATTTTTGGTTTGATTCGGTGGGTTCTGTTTGCTCTCCGTGAAAATGGGAAGGGGAAATAGGAGAAGAAATGGGAGGGTTTGGAAGATTAGGAAGGGTTACGAATTGGGATTTGAGGAAGTTCCTAAAGTTCAGCAGTGGGTGTTTCGTTCTCGAGAAAGTAGAGGAGATGAAGGGTAAAATTAGAGTTTTGAATGTTTGCATATTCTTTTGGGTTTGGATATCTAAATGTGCAGTAAATTAGGTGCATCTGCTTCTTGGATTGAAAAATTCTAGTCTTTTTTTTTTAAAAATAAGTAAAGAAATAAAAGAAACCTAATTTTCTACTTTTGATTGCATAGGAAAAGCAATATGAACTCAGTTTTGCTACTTAGGACGTAAATATTTAGTTGAAAAAGCGAATGTGAATGCAAGTCTTGCTTTTGAGAACATGAAATGTTTCCAATACTCCTAAGAGGATCATAGCTTTAGTAGCTTTGGCAGTTCGATCCAAAGTTCCTGTTGTGTTTGTGATAAAGAGATTATTTTACAGCTTTGTTTTACTGTTGTACTGATGTTGTTCTGTTTCTGTCACATCAACAAATTCATGAAAAAGATGATTATACTGAGTTTTAGTCATCGGACTGCTGGGAACAGAAGATTTTTATGTGCTAAAAACTTTAGCGTATAAGGCTATTGTCTGGTGCGCGAATTTAGATATGAACTTAATGGGATTCCTTGCTTGAAGGATATATAATGCTCCAATTTTTGTTCAGGAGATGGCAGGACCATTTTTTGGAACAAATGAATCAATCAGAGGACAGAATACGCAGAAAGATGAGGTTCCTTTGTCTGATTTATTAAATTTAGAAATAAGATGGTCTGCTGAGTTGGAGAAAGTTGAAAGTACTGTCTTGAATGAGGTACCGGTTCAGGGAAAAAGTTCCTTAGATTTGGCTGCAGTGGATCTTGACAATTTTTTTGCTGATAGGGAGAGAGATACTGGTCCTGGTGCATCTGAAGGGCAGATGTTGTGGAACAAAGAAATTGGAAGTACAAAAAGTGACGAGTTCCAAGTTCGTGAAAATCTTAATTTAGATGAGAATGTTCGGCCTTCTGTGACTGCTACAACGTCTATAGAGGTTCAGAGTGGCGACTCTTTTTCTGGTTGGGAGGCAAATTTCCAATCTGCTGGCTCAGGAGTGCCTCATGAAGAAAACAAATTTGACACTTTTGTGGCTTCTGTAGGTGATTTGTCCTCTCATTTTGATGCAGTTTTTGGTTCTGGAAAAGATTCTACTGATGCGAAAGGGAATGATAGTACCGCTCCATCAGAATCCAAGAATGATGTCTGGTTTCAAGATGATCTATGGAGTAGTTCCAATTCAGGGGTAATTGGCCAGACTGAGCCGGTTAAAATGACTGCAAACCTTGAGGATGGCAGATTAGCAGAGAATGTGAATAATTCTTCTTCGATGAATGTTGATTGGCTGCAAGTTGATCTGTGGCAAACCAACACTGACAAGGCACCTGATAATAAGGCCACCGATGAAAATGATGATGAGCTTGATGCATGGAACGATTTTACAAGCTCAACCAGTGTGCAAGATCCCCCTACTAGTTCTTGGAATCAAACCGTTAATCATGCTGCTCCTTCTGTGGATGGGACTTCAGAAGTTAACTTGTTCAGTTCACCAAACAACTTGCCGGATATGGATTTTGGTAGCTTTTCTCAGCCACATCTCTTCTCAGGCACATCTAGCAATCCAGATGGTGCTACAGAAGTGAAAAATATTCAATCAGAGCCTTCTGTTCACCAAACATCTTCAGAAGTCAACTTGTTCAGTTCACCACAAAACTTGCAGGATATGGATTTTGGTAGCTTTTCTCAGGCACATCACTTCCCTGGCACATCTAGCAATCCAAATGGTGCTTCAGAGGTGAACAATATCCAATCAGAGCCTCCTGTTTCTGACAGGTTTGTATGGAATGTCAATCTCCAGTTAACAGAATTGAATTTAATCAAATTTTCAAGCTTCCTGATAGAGTCTAATATCTAGAATCCCTCAAAGGGTTTGTTGTCCAGTCAAGTGTAATTTATTACTGTATGATGTATGTAAGTACGGGTATATACAGATCTTAAAGATTGGGATTGGTGGAACAGCATGGGCTTGTCCTTCATCTTTAGTTGCTTATGATATAATTTTATCTTTTTCAGATGAAGAGGAAGCAAAGTTCCTGTCTTTAGGGCATTTATTAGCCTCCTTATTAATTTATTTTTGTTTTGAAATGGTTTTCTGTTGTTAATTTGGTGATCGAACTGGTTGCAATTGGCTAAGTGTTTGAACTTGTGACATAACTGGAATAAATCTAGGCTCTTGATTGGAGGAAGTGTTGGATTTGGAAAAATACCGATTTTAAATTTGTTTTTCTTGTCCGTCTGTTTGCCCACAATGGCTGTTGGGTTGGATGTTAGGACCCATTTCACCTTGAAAAGAGACCTCTCATTAAACAGGTGGTTGATCGGTGATGTGGTTTTGGAAAGGTAAATACTAGTGAAATGAATTGAGAAGTTATCACTATCTTTGGTTGTGGAGTTAGTTATGGGTAAAGTAAATGAGCTTTTCCTAAAGGGATGGCTGCCAAGTTAGATTTTCTGAATAAGGACGGCTGAGATTTAGATTTGCAAGGTATTTAAGCAAACAAAGGGGGCTTCATGTAGGCAATAAGATCATATTGAAGCTACTCTAGAATCTGTTTGAGGTTTATGCATGTGCAGGAGCAGAAGTATGGTCACTGACATGTCTAATATATGCTAAAGAAATTTGCTGGATAATAGATACCTGCCAGACTCTCAATGATATTGGTAACTTATTGAAACTAGCCTTTTGGTTTTGATGAGTGTAATACTCAGTTTAACCAAAGAAGCTGCTTTCGAGCATTCAGGGGAATTTCATGCTTGCCTCCTCATAAATCTGTCTTTTGGACTTCTGGATGTGAATTGGCCTTTAAATCTGTAAACCTAGTGGATTCATGGTTGAAAACTATTGTGTCCTTATCTTTTTCAGTTTATACTTTACGGTACTTAAGACATTGAACAGAACCAGTTTCTGGATCTCATTGTTTTATTGCATGTTTCAGGCTGCCTCCTGTGAATTCAAAAGTTGCAGGTGACCCCGAAGATGTTGCAAAAGGAGAGGATGTTTCCAGCACCAGAAACATGTCAGATGCTGATGACGTGGAGAAAATAATGTCACAAATGAAGGATCTAACTTTTATGCTTGAGAGCAATCTCTCAATCCCCAAGAAGTGAAATGGTTCCAATTTGTTTGCTCAAGGTTGATTCAGGCGAGAGACATGTCTTCCTCACTCTCTGCAGGGGGCAGCTCGTTCAAGTAGCAGAGCGAATGTTCAGTGATCTCCTAGCTAATTCTTCCTAAACTTTCTTTTTGTAATGTTGTACTATGTCCGATTTGTATTCAAGTTTCAATCTTTCCTCTGCCTGCATTCTTTGCATTTTTTTTCCCCAGTGAGCATATAGCTTGCATATTCCATCTCATTTTTCTTAAATTGCTTTTAATAAGTACTCTGGTATCCTTGTATAGTAGTAAGACATAATGTTAACAACTTCAGAGCTGTCTCATCTACTGCCTCTTTTACGCTATTGTTTTTCCACCAAGGTGATCGACTATCTGCCAAAACTTGATGGCTCGGTGCTTGATGGGCGGGTTGAGTGTAGTACTCCTACGTTTTATCAGCAATATTTGTGGGTTACATATTGGCACTATCACGATGAGGTGTAACATAGAAAACTTGAAAGCAAGCAGCCCAGCAGCATTTCGAAGGTAGAGACAATGATGAACTAATACAGAAAATAAACAAGTATGGAACAGAGATTCTTTAAGGTGGTTTTAGGCAATGGGTAAAACAAAGAAATAAAACACACAAGAAGATCTCAACGGAATATGTCATGAACACATTGTGTTACTATATAAGAACCTTTAAAGTTTAGCTTTAAGGTTCATTGCTACTAGTCTTGGAGATATTACAACATTATGTACGTTGATAATGCAAGCACATACACATTATAACATTGTTACAAGCACAGAGTCTACATGACAGACGGATTAGACCTTGTACTGGTGCGGATGCAGCATGGATGGCAAAGTTGTGCTCACCCTGTGTTGTCCTGAGCCATGCGTTCAAGTAACTCTTTTGGCACAGTTGTACCCTGAGGCCCTATTGCCACGTTGTGATATAGCTGTTGCAGCCACTCCATGGCTGTCTGGTCGTTCTGAAGAGAAAAATCAGACAAAGAGTCATTACAAAGAGTCATTACAACGTAGAAAAAACAATTTTCATAACAAGGCTTTATAAGAAATGCATATTTATCATCGTATTCTAGAACCCCATAGAAGTGACTGAATGTGAATGAAGTCAGAAGAACCTGCCTGAAGGATGTTGACAATGTTGGGATCTCTTAACCTATCGGGAAATGAGTGTCTTAATCCATCACATGCCCTGCAATAAAACATCTGAGCACATTTAGACAACTAGGTTTAAGTAAACAACGTTTTACCAAAAAACAAATGTTAGATTCTACACAATGTTGGATGGACCTTGGACTACGTGAGAGGTTCAGATAACAACCGAGAGCATGTTTTAGCAGTAGCTCTGAGCGTTCCTGAGCAACACTTTCTAACACGTTTCGCAAAGCATTGCACACTGCGTAAAATCGTTGCGCATAGGAACAGCAATACTTCAGCCCCTCGTCCCTCGAAAGAATTTTGTGAACAATAAATGTGGCAACCTGAAGAAGATATAAGCCAAGAAATTACATGCATGGGATTTGACAAAAATGAAGGATGA
Source organism: Casuarina cunninghamiana (assembly GCA_028551485.1). NCBI lineage: Eukaryota > Viridiplantae > Streptophyta > Magnoliopsida > Fagales > Casuarinaceae > Casuarina > Casuarina cunninghamiana. The sequence goes on from CM052364.1 coordinate 26,255,940, forward strand.
GAAACAAATGCAGTTTTTCCTATTTCTCTACATCAAGAACTTCTTCATTTCTTTTCGCATTCAGCTAAACATTGCTCCTACTAATTGTCAAACTTCAATTTAAAGTATTTTTTTTGTTATGAGGTTCATTATCCATATGAACTCTCCTTTTGAGCCTATAAGAGTGTTAAGGAGGAATATGAACTCTAATACCATGAGAGGAGATTTATTATTGAACTCAAAAACTTACTAGAGAGTTGGTGAAACTCTATTTCATTAATCAGGATTCCAAGCTTATTTTTTATTAATGTGAGAACAATGGTTTGCCTTCTGGATCAACTATGGTGCTTTTCAACTATATAACTCTTCTTTTGAGCCTACAAGAGTGTTAAAAGATGAACCCCTAAATTCTAGTACCATAACAAGAGATTTATTATTGAAAGTCGGATGAACCCCTTTCATTTAACCAAAATTTTGGACTTTGTAGCACAAGGCAAATTCTATACTATTCCGTAACTTATAGAATGGCAACTGATGTGACCTCCGTAAAGAAACTGCATCCTTAAATAACACTCTACAGATAATGCACCTACTAGGATGACAAAACATGTGGGATCACAGCTATAAAAGGAAAATTAAACTGAATATCAGAGAAAAAGGTTTTCTTTTTCATAGTTTCTAATAATTGGGAAATTAAGTCTACTTACCGTTTTTGATAATACCTTGCCCAGATCCATGCAACGAAGGCAATGAGGCAATACTTCAGTTTCGAGAACGAAGTGAATGGATTCTGCATCACCAGGCTTCAGGTAGAATAGGGATGAAAAGGTTAATTAGTTAGTACAATAACAATCAAGAGTTTTTGATATTCGATATAGCTGATGTTCCAATTGAAGTGGACGTTCACTATGTCGCTTGTTTAGATGGTCTTGATCTTTATGAAGTGCTCTAGCAATGCATCTTAAGGAAAAATACAAGAAAAGTTAGAAAAGTACTACAGAAGAGAAGGAAACATTACCTTCACTAGGGCTCCAATAACCCCCAAGCAAGTAAGCCTTATATGTTCGTAATGCTTTTCCAGGTTGGTATCGTTAAGAAGAGGGTATAGATACACTGGAATCCTAGCTGCAATTGACGAAATACCATTAGACGACTCAACATCGAATTCTAGGTAACAAGAGAATCTTCAAATGAAAAGATGCAAAAACAGAAGAAGGAAATTCTGTTAAAAAGGAACTTTTCCGACTAGAAAATAGGTTGTAGAAGGTAATAGAAACACACATAAAGCACTGAAAGTGGAAGGACTATATGTAATTATCATTTGAAAGCTCAGCAATGTCAAGATTGTGCCTTAATTGCCTAGAAAGCACCTTCTAATTCCTTAACTCACATGAAAATAGAAGGTGCTCGGAAATGAGACATATAGCTATGTGTGTGGAAGAAAACCTCCTAAAAGATTATGGTTAAAATTATTATTCTCTATAAACGTTGAACTTCAAGATGTTATGGTCAATAACGCAAAGTAGAATTTATGTAATGTGCATCCTGCAACTAGATCTTGTGCAAACCACCAATTGCCCATAGTGATGTAGTAATGTAGAACATCACGTGTTGAAACAATGAATATGAAAGAACACTCATGATCTGGGACGTGAGTGAAACTTTTGTCTATGAAGATATGATTCTGAAGTTATACTGATAAAGGTAATATAAATGATTAAAGCGCAGAACTTTGACACCATATTAAGACTGAATATAAATTATTAGAGAATACAAATTTGTTATTGTGTTAATTTGAATACGAAAATTAGAATGTCAAATATTATTCTTTGATACCATGTTCGTTACTAAATATAATTCTTGAAATATTTTATTCAATCTTCTGAAGAAACTGAATGCTACTTAGTACATATAAGACTAAACAAAATCTAAGTAGAGTATAAACTCTTAACAACTGTAAACCAAACAACTACAAAATCTTAAAAATCGGCTATTGATCAGTTAATAATTTGAATGACAAGTTTTTAACAACTAGATAACAAAAAAATTTAATTCTTAACGTTCCTCTTTAGATGCTGTTTTGTATACATAAAAAATACATCAAGCTTGGTTAACATGTAATAAGGATCCACTGGTTGATCTTAGGTATAGATATAACCCGTCTTGATAATTCACTATTAGATATTCTCTAATTATGTACAATTTGCACGCTTATCTTTGTCTTTAAGTGTCAAATCCTTGAGCAATAATCATAAAAAAATTTTCATGAAAAAATCTTTAAAGAAAAGTATTATGAGCATATTTTTAGTAAAGATGATTATTAAAATGATGATTGAAAATGAAATTGAAATATATATCCAAATTTAGATACAGTCATTATTTCTTTTATTAAAGAAAATATGTTCTAGATATAATAGTAGAACGAATGATAAAAAACTGTTGATGGAAGTAACTCAAAGATTATAGTTTTAACATAATAAATATATAACCAAAAAATAATAAATCATAATTTTGAAAGAATAAATTAAAAAAACCTGAGATTTAAAGGAAGAAAAGTCATGAAAAAAAAAATGATTAGAACGTTGTTTAACAACATGTAAACAAAATGAATATAGAAGAATGAATACTTATTTGAAATCGGAGTAAAATGTGTTTCCATGAAAATGTGATTTTCATATCATGCTAAAAAAGTAAATAGGAATCATACGAGAACATAGCTATGATATTTACTTAAAAAGTATAATTAAAAGATGAAATAGTAGAGATTATGTCCTAATACTATGTCAAAAATGATATATGAAAGATAAATATATTTATCGATCGTTTAAATAAACTAAACTATCTCTTAGTATATTAAATTTAGCAGCAACCAAAAATTGATTTGGATACAAATTGAAGACTAAGCAACAAGCATAAATTAACTAGAATGTAAACTCTTAACAATAAGATAATAATCACTTAATAATTTGCAAATAAAAATTTTAACGGTTAGATAACAAGAAAACTGATTCTAAAGAGTACGCATAGAATATTAAGTACAAGAAACTCGACCAAAAATTGTGTTTATTATGTAGAATCATAGTTCGTCTTCCGAAATTCTAAACTATGGATCTAAATATATGCAACACGTTTCTGCTTTTGCTTTAAGGAAGTGATGATGGAAATTGAGCTTCTGCCAAATACGAGCAATAGTCCTTACTGTGAGGATTGGTTAAAATTACCTTTCATAAGGGAGATCCTCGTCTCAGGGTGAAGAGCTATACACTGTAAAACAAAACAATTGATCAGCACATTTTTAAAAATATAATGAGAAAAGCTTGAAATTAGGAAAACACATTCATGGAAGAGATGAAAACGTAAAAATGCAGATTAGGGTTTAAACCTTTTGGAAAATATACTCTTTTAGAAGGACATTCTGTCAAAAGACCCAAAAACAAAAATGCTAGGTAAGGTTTGATCACACACATTCTCCCACAAACTTGCACCATTAGGCCCTATATTAAGGATTTGGGTAACGATACACCAAGTGGAGTTTGATAATCAAGAAATAGTAAGCCACACCAATCGATTTCACGTGGAAGAAACATACACTGAGCGTAAACAGCAGTATAAAACCAATAAATTAATACAGGATTCTAATCATTTTGCTTAAAGAGGAAGACTTCATGATCATTTTCATCGTCAAATGGAGAACGTCAACCCACTAACAAGACAAAAACAGAAGAAAGGATATCAAAGTAGAAGATAGAGGAGCTTATCTAACCTGAAGTAAAGCAAGAGCATCACATACTCTACGTGAGACTTTGTCTGTAAGGTCTGCAGATGATAGTAAGCGGTATACTGCAAGTACTTCCTGAAAAAACGATAGAGCCAACAATCACCATCAATCTTGAAATTGAAGGCCCAAAAATAATATTTTGCCTCAAATATATAGGATAGAAGAAAGAGCCTTTTGAATCAGTGTAAATGAAAAGATACCATGTGTTAGAGCAATCAGATATAGAAATAAATAAATTAATGTAAGACCAATAGAAAAAGAGTAGCAAAAATTAACAAGTTTGTTACTACAAAAACAATAGACCAAAGTCAAGTGCATGCTATACCTTCAGGAGATCGAATACGGAACCAGGGGAATTCCATAACAATAGAGCTAAATCTGCATAATTTCCTTTAACCTAAGGGAAATAAGAAAAAGAAAAAGCACAAACATGCTCATATAAGTTTATTTGAAATTTATAAAAGAGTTTTTTGTTAAGTAAATAAAATTAATATATATTAAAAATGTCTAGAGTTATGCTACATGTATAAATTTGGTGTATGCATTGTAATATTAAAAAAAATTGAAAGAAAAAACAGGCATTAAATAACCCCTTCCTTACAGTCAAATTCTTCGTCTGTCTTGTTTACACTCTTTGCATATACGGCAACCCGTGATATAGGTATCAGAACACTTACCAAAGCTGATGTCGAGGTTATGGAAATCAATTACCTTCTGAATCCCAATAATATGATAAGCAAAACCAGCTCAACTCATAAAGGACCAACAGTCATATTTGCAAAAACTACCTAATCAGGTTCTTTTTCAAATGAGGGTTTAGTAAAACTGTCTATCTTCTTATACAAGCCCACCAAGACAGAGAATTTCATAAATTGGGGACTGGGAGAGAAAAAATAACTATGATTTGATTTGCAAATGTAGCAGAAACCTTTACCGGATGTGTTCCAGCCTCAAGGTAGCATCTCAGCGTTGATGAGGGATTAGATGTTATAACCAAGTGGAGCACAAATGAATATATAACCTTTCCTTCTTTTATTCTTTTTTTTTTTAATCATCAGACAGAAATATGACATGGAGAGGCTTTTAAATATAGAAAATAACTAGCCATCTACGCTATAAAATCATCCTTGCTCATTTGTTTGGATATCACAGAAATCATGGGCAAGAGAAAAAAAAAAAAAATCTTAGAGACACAAGCCTTTTCTTTTCAAATTTCAGTCACAAGGTCTAATATTTACAAGTGTTTTAAGTAATTTGCTATGCAACAAATCAAACAATGTGAAACTTCGCGTATTTTACATGATAATCGAACATTTTAGCGAAACCGCTCATTCCGATTCTGACGTTTTTGCTTCTGCATGCGGCAACATTAGTTGCTAACAACATACAGATTATCAACTATTTGATGCTATAGAATCATGACCAAAAACAAAAAAAGAGAAACTAAAACTCGATCTCAGTGTCCGTGTTTGGGTACAAAGAAAACTTGGGACAAGATATAGTAATGAAAGACAGCACATCTCCCTCATTTTCTCGGAAACCAAACAATCAAGGAGAGACATGCACTCTCAAGGAAAAGGAAGAAAGATTGACAGAAAGAAAGAAAAAGAAAACGAGCCTTGTTCAGGTTTCTCAGAGCCGTCTCTCGGGTCGTATCATCGTGAAGGGCTGCAATCAACTGCAGCACGTTGATTTTTGAGGGGTCCACATCAGCACAGGAAGAAGCTCTGGTTTCGGACGTGCTCGTACCGGCTGCTTCTGATGAAGACGGACCTGAGGCAGATAGCGTTGGTGGAAGGTCCGCCATTGATCACGGCGGAAACCTCTGAAGATTTGCACCTCAAGCTCTGGCTCGTGTCTCTTTGTGTCTCTTTTCGAGTCCTCAAGTACGTAGTACAGAAAAAGAGTTTGGGAGTTTGGATCTTGGACAAGTACGGACGACGAAATTTATGGGCGTGTGCTTTGGAGTAAGGTTTTACTTGACGCTCCATCTTATGTGTTTAAAGTAAATAATTATTAACGTTAATATAGCTTGGTAGTGAGATTTCTTTAGTACTCCATAGGATTAGAAGGAATTCATGTTATGATTCCATCATCCTTCTCGTACTTTGACTATATTATTTTTATATTATTGTCGTTATCATCATCCACTCATCATCATTGTTATTGTCATCGTCATTGTATTTGTTATCGTTATTATTGTTAGTGCCATAATCTTTTTTAACTATTTTGTTATTTGGATATAATAATGAAAATTTATTATCTTCAATCTCATTATTGGGATTCTCAATGTAGTCATAATTATTGTTATATTTATAATCATAAAATATAAAAGTAGTATCTATCTGTAATTTAGTGACCTAATCAATTTTACTTTTGTTGGAGAATTGTAAACATGTTAAAAAGTTCAATGATTAATTTGCACAAAATTTAGTTCCTTTAAAAGATCTTCACTGTTTTAAATGGTTTATTCTCACTTATTGGTAAATGTCGAACTAAAAAATGAATAATACTTTCTTAAATAAATGGCCAAGAATTTCGACAATTCAATGCCAAAACATTTAAACAGCTATTAGGATCTACAATCTAAGAATTCGTCATAACATATCAGGCCTTCTTTTGAGAGTTATTTTATCTTATGTTTTCTCATCTAGTCTTATTAATTGCTATTATCATACTCACTATAATCTATAAATCAAACTTAAACTGATTGTAGTTAACATAATCTTACACATAAGATTGTTGTGAATTCATAGACAGAACAAGGTCATATTAAGAATTTCACACAGTAGTAACGCATGAGATTGAAGGTGAAACAGAATGCCGACCCACCAAACAAAGGAGTCTGAAACTGAAGGAATAAACAGGCCTCGAACATGTGAGAAAAGAGACGACAAAGGACCCATGCCGGGAAGCAAGTGTCACGCATGCGCCTTTGTGGTGTGCAGACAAAAGGAAAGGCAGCATTTAAGAATGTCGCCGGGATCCGTTCGAATCGAGGACGACGTGGCCCGAGCTCTGACTTCCAGGAAGATTATGGCGGGTGCTTTGGTCGTAATAGGACAGAGTTCTCGACCAGGATATTGGTGCTCATATACGTTCAAGTTCTCAGGTTGTTTCTTACGTGGCGAACTGTCAGTGTCCTTCTGATTCTGAGCTTGCTGAACACTATCCCGGTGGGTCTGACATAGACTCCCAGATTGGATTTGGTGTATAAAATCGACATAAAACATTGATTTTCTTCTTAATTTTCTAGTTGGTTTTTATTCTTCGAATAAAGATTACTCTTTTGCATAATCTCATTGTTTAATAGCTTATGCTATAAAGCATGATGTTTAATAGTTTATTCGTAATGTAAGATTTATTGCCTAATATGATAATTTACAAATAAAGCCCTATTTGGACTTCTTTTAAACTCACTCAAGCTGAGGAAGCAACCTTTATTTGTGAACTCAAAATTCATATTTCTTATTTGCAATAAGGAATGCAAAGTTTGCTTATGTTTTTAATTTTTATTTCTCATTGAAAAAAAAACGTAATTACCTAATTTCTTTTCATATTCAAAAGACAAAAATGAGTATCTTATTCAAAATAAGAACTTGAGATAACATCTAATTTCAATAAGAGTCATAATTCATACCTATGTATACATCCTTATCATCCTGAGTTTAAAGCTCAAACTTTTGCAAACAACGTAGAGAGGAATAAGGTAGACTATGTTCTCTTGTTATTCATATAATAATATGCCTATGTCGAAATAGTTTAGTTCCCTATAAAGAGTTTGGATGTTATCAACAAACCAAACTGAATTCAACATTTCCAAAATCAAGTTTCCTCCAACAAAGAGAAATGAAAGTACCTAAGCATGTGTTGATATTAATGGAGTGAATATAGTTGGAAAGACCAAAAATTAAAATTTAAAACTAATGCATAAATTGAAGGATCTTTTATTAATTTAAACGTCACTTTGGAATCTTATTCAAAACAATGTGATAGAAAACTTTTAATAATACATCATCAAAGCTCATCTAATCATAGTCCTAATGCAAAAGAGCACAAAAAGTAATGCTAAAATAGTTGACTTGAATATGGCAGGCATGGGAATCCCATACTTTCCTTTCTTGAACAACCCTTTCAAAAATGGCCAGAAGCACAACACTAGCCACGCACTACATAAGAACTCCCCTAGCCCAGATCCATGCCCATCATGAGTTGGTGGTTGCAACGTTAGTAAACTCACAGCCAGTGCAGACAAGTGTACCAGTAAAATTGTCGTACCCATGATGAATAATGGGGACTCATCGAAGGTGAAACTACTGGCATCCTCATCAGTGACATCATCGCTAGACTGATCCTTTTTGGTAACTTCAAAGACAGTCTCTGATATGCCCAAGAGCTTAAATATGACACTCAGAAATCCAAAGAACCAAGCAGTCATGGTGATAATTCTACTCATTCTTTGGTTGTTCCACCAAGCTCGAACTGATTGGCCAGTTCGTAGGTATTCAGATAAAGTGTATACGCTGTAAATGATGAAGAGAGCAACTAGCACATAGAAGGCTGGTTCTTGAACCTAAAACCACATGGTATAAGCATTAAAAAATGGCATTAGTGAAAGGCAATGATTTCATGCAAGCATTAACTCACCTAAAAGCTTTTCAAACTGCACCTAGAATAGGGTACCAAGTCAAGGTGAGTTGTCCTCACCTTAGGCAAGAAGGAGGAGTTGGTGATGATACAATATGCTGGAAGAGTAGCATAGCATAACTCAAAGACAGAGCATAGGCCCCAGAACTGAACCCACAAATAGGCCAGGCATTGCCTAAATTGCAACCTTCCAAAGAGGGTGGCAAATATGGAGCAGTCTTTGCTGAAAAGAATTTCAAGCAATCCAGTGGCCCACCTTTTTTGTTGAGTCATTGCAGCTGGGCCACCAGAGGGTGCACACCCTAGAAAGCCAGGTGGGTCAGGCATAAAATAAATGGACCTCCAACCCCTTCGGTGGATTGTTAGCCCAGTTAGAACGTCTTCTGTCATCGATCCATATCTCCAGCCCAGCTAAAACAAGACAAGGCCGTGTCATTCTAGTCCAGTTAATGATATTTTTTTTACTTGAGAATATATTTTAATTAATAAAATGAAGGAATCATAATATTTTAATAAGTTTGACCAATGAGCTAAGAGTTTACCAAATGCAATTAACTAAGAATCTAAAGACTTAATAATTTTTAGTATTTTTGATGACATTACTATTGGAGTATAATGTCATTTAAACTTAATATTGCTCCTCAAGTATGGTAAGGTTTATTGGAATTGATCCATTGACACATAATAGAAGCACAAAGAAGAGCTATTTTGAGAAACCCTTAAGAAAATGAAACGAAAGCCACATAATAATAATAAAAAAAAGACACCTAAAAGAAAACTGAAAGAAAACTCAAAAACTAAACGGAATATGTAACTTACTATTTAGTCTTATGATTCTTGTGATGATTTTCAGAAATATTTTGAAAAGAGCAAAACTGGTTTTAATATAATGTTAAAATTAAAATTAGTTTAAAACTAAAAAATAATTCTTTCACGTATAAAAATTTCATAGTAGTTTATAAATAATATGAAATATTTTAATGTTTGGTCACTAACCTTGGTTCCCCACCCAGTATTTTGTTCGTATCCACAATTGGCTACTTGGTGTGCCGCCTCAATAGAGTCCTGGAGATGGTCAGGTGCTTCTGTCTTCTCTTGCAATGCATGGGTTGCTGATCTGATCAACTCCTTTGAGTTCCCAAATTCTAGAAGCTTATCCTCGACTAATTTTCCTGCCAAATGAAAAGGGAAACAAAGTACTCATACAAAGTTGAAAATCTAATCCAAGTGAATTAGATGAAATAAGGGATGAGGAGAGTTGGAGTTTTTCAAAGTGATACTTTTTATAGTTAGAGAAAAGTGAAATTTTATATACTTACTTTTAACTGTTTCCATTGAATTTGGGGATAAGCCATAAATGATTTTACGCCTATGGATACATCCTGTTCCCGAATAGAAAATTCCTTGAATTCCAGCTATTCCGCGTGCAATATACTATGTGGATGAACAAAATACAATCATATATCCTGAAAAACTATGTTATTTATTTTTTTAAAAAAAAAGCATATGGAAAAAGAGAAGACACACTTCCATCAAAACAACGAGCTGATTTCCATACGGGTCGTCCTTTAGTCCACCATAGAACATTTGTGGGTACTGTACAAATGCAACCTCTTTTTCACTCTCGGAGCCGAGTAGTAGGCACATTGCATGAAGAACGACTTTTGGGTTGTTGGCAAACATGTCGCAGTCTACGTTGAGCATATAGGGAGCATTCGTCATCAACCCGGAGACCCTCGTCTATACATGCAGAGGCAGTTCAAAATAGAAGGAAAAAATCCACAAGAAGCCATTGATAATGAGTGATAATTGTTGCTGCTGCCAAAAGTTGAATAAATTCTTAACTCGTAGGGCAAAAATAGCATGATCTTACTAGAACGTTCATGGCACCCGCTTTGTAATGATGTGGAATATTATGCCTCTTCTCCCTAGATATATAGACCAAGTGTGGCAACCCATCTGGTAGACCTTCATTCTCCCACATGACCTACCATAAATTATCTACGTGAGTTTTGGAAAATTACGTATCATCCGTCCAAACAGATATTACAAGAATACAAACTTGCAATCTGTAGAAAGAATGACTCAATCCAATTGATTCTTGATGTACAACACGTAAAAAGATGGCCGATTTTCAGTGTAGGAAACTAGAAACTGCATTGTTTTCGTTTAAGCTAGAGCTATGGGAAAGAGAACCTACGCTGATCTCTAGCGAGGAAGGGGCCTAAATATGGTGGCGCTATCTTTGAAGGAGCAAGGAACAGAGGACTGAACATGTCGCGCCTGCCACTCGGCTAGGGAGTTAGAAAGGAGAGGGCTAAGGCACGTGTAGAGAAGGGCTGTGTTAGGCATCGGAAAGAAGGGGCAAAATAAGGTGGGAGAACAGGGAAAGAGAAAGTAGGAAGGTGAATGGAGCCAAGTAGGCTAAGTTTGAGAGGGTAAGGTAAGATGGAGGTAGGGGGATGTTCTGTTCTCACGCACAACCCAGGCGGGAGGATGAGGATCAAGGGGCAAAGGTGAAGTGTGGTGACGACAAAAAGAGGGCAAACAAGATTAGATAAGAAAAGAAAGAAGTGGTGGGGGGAAGAACTGGGGACACGGAAAGAAAATGAGGAAGTAAAAAAAGAAAAAGGAGTGGGGCTTAGGGAGAGAGATTAAGTAGGAAACTTAATTCCACGACCAGTAGATGGGGGACCTAAAAAAATGTTAATTATTGACTAAAAATTAAAGCACCCAAAAAATGATAATTTTGTAAATAAAAGTAAAATGATTGCTTTAATAGTTATGACTCCTCCCAAACTATTTACAAGTTTGGAACTCTTAAAATTTTTACATATGTTGTCTCATTGGGGAATCTATCAGAATAAGTAAAAGATAAAGAGTTATCAAAGTTAAAAAATTCTTCGTTGTACTTCATTGTATGGAACTTCCCAAATAAAAGATAAATTATTATTTTATAAACTTAAATTTTTTTTTGTTTTTATGATGATATAAAATCCATAATATTCTTGGTAATGTTATATGTACATTTACTATCATATCACTTCAATTTCCCAACAAAGAAGCAGAGATATACTTACAATTAGAGGTAGAATGGAGGCATAAATATCTGTTGCCATTAGCAACTAATCTTAGAATTATTTTCCAATTTCAAGTGATCTAAAAAATTTAGATTACCTTGATAAAGGTTGGATGGTTCTTTCGTTCTACATTTGAGAATTCAGCAAACTCCCTAGTAAGATCACATGGCATGGACTTTTCGGTGGCAGCTTGAATTTTGTAGCTAAGCTGCTCATACTCATCCTACAAAAGATTTGAAATACAGAAACTGATGAGTTCTAATATTTTAACAACCTTTTCATATTTGGATTCGTGTTTTCATTCAATAAGTGATATATTAACCATTTAACTAAAATGAAAATATAATTTATTCAAATAGAGTTTGACCAAGATTAATGTTGTCAAAAAATATCAACTTGTACATCATTTTCAAATTTTAAGTCGATAAAAATGATAAATTTATTGTTCTGATCAAAGTTTTAATATATAATTACTACAAACAAGTTCGAACATAAGTGATTGACATTTATTGTAACTATTCTATACAATACCCTTTTTTTTTTTCTCTTTCTTTTATGTAAATCGAGGCTTGGGGTTAAGAGGTGTCGAATTCCAAGATACAGTTCATGGGTAGCCAATAGCCAACCATGGAAATAATGGTTGACTGACAACACATCAATATTTATCGGACATAGTGACAGATAAATATTTCTTAAGATAAAACCAGTTAAAGAATAAGGTGAAATTAATTTTCACCCTTAACTCTCGCTTCCGCTTACCTTCGTCCTTCTCCATTCTTGTTGGAATTCCCTAGAGTCATCTCTGAGCATTAAGGAGTCACCTGAAAAGTATCTAAATGGCGCTCTGACCGGAATACTGTACTTCTTACAAAATGGAACCCAAAGCTTGGCAAACTTTGTGGCTTCCACAAGAGAATAGTAGGTGAGGGGAGAACAGCCGTCATCAGATACATAGCAAGCTAGCTTGTGAGCTGGGTAATCAACTGCGAGCAAAGAGAGCACAGTGTTTACGGTGATGATAGGAGGTTCCAGCGTAGGGTCTGCAGTGGTGACAAACAAGTCCACCGCGGGAAGCTCAGGCACTCTATCAAAGAATAAATAACACAAAGGAGATGAATAAAGCAGTTTTCAAGAGGATCCTTCATATCATATTCATTAGAGCTTAATACATCTGGGAAAACTATTTTGATCTGAATTTGGAGTTAGTTATAGCATGCTAAATACTCGCGCTCAAAAATATTGGGTGAAGGATGCACTAAAACTATATGGGTGTCCAGCATCCCGCTGTGCACTTAACTTATGCCTTATTGAAATATCTGTTACCTTTGCAATAGGTGCTCCGGGTAAGTTTTGTATTCCACAGGATTCCATTTGTTGTTGATGGCGAGGACCCAGTAAAAGGTGAACCATGCCTCGCACAGTAAAGCAAGGAGCCAAGTGAGACCACGTTTGTCGAAACAGAGAAGACGACAGCTGAGGAGAGAAAGGAGAAGGAAGAAAATTATGATGTCAACGGCTCTTTGGGCAATGTTTCTACGTGGGATTTTTTGGTACAGAGGAAGAGAGCTCGGGTTAGCCATGGAACAGGCACGGAGAGAAGTGTAGGTCTTTCTTCGAATGCGGTTAACCTAATTCCTTATACCACTTAGTTATTATTTTATAATCGTAATTGAACAGGTCCCAAAATCATCTTTGCTTTCCAATCCGTCATGTACGAGGATTTAACATCTCTGTTACTAGCAATACTATATTCTTTTTGCTCCACCAAAAGCTGTGGCTTGGACGGGTTGAGACAAAAGATTCACTTTCCTGGGGCTTATGCACTGTGATGTTGTAATTAGGATATGTCTGGTGAATGAGTCTGGTGCGCTGATTGGTGTGGGGTTGGGAACTGAAAAATAGTTTTCAATTGATTCCAGTCGTGAATCTCGAGTTACTTTCAAATGCGCCGCTTCTCATTAATTTATTAGAGTTGGAAAGCGATTTGAATTCATTTCTATAAGAGTACTACACATAAATCGATAATTTGTTTTTAAATCATGCGTAGATCTAATCAAAACAATTAAAAAAAAAGTTTGCAAAGTGTGACATATTTCCTTGCGTACCTATTCAATTGTACCAACGAACAGGACAATAGAGAAAAATAAAAGAATCCGTGAATTGGACATAGAATAAAAAAAAAACCCATGATTTTTAATGAAACTAAGAACTAGTCTTCACATAAAAACAAAACAAGAAAAACTGAGTCAGCTAGTTGTTTCCTCTCTGCTTCCTCTATGCACCTTGTGGGTCTATTTTTTCTCATTTTCTTTTCATGGGTAGCCATGTGGGTCATCGGCCCCGTGGACACCGTCCGGCATACGAGTTCAAAGATGTAAAAGGAAAACCATTGCTTGCAGCATCTCTCAATTCACTCTGCTATTTGGAATCACCTTTCGTCAGTTTCCTTTGCTTTGCACCAGGAAAAAAAAAAAAAAAAAACGCGTGGCTGAGATTAAAGACCTAGTTCTCCCTCTCCTTTCCTCCAAGCGCTTCTCCAGAAGCTGTTATCTCACGAATTCATTGATCCCTTTCGAAGACGAGAACTCAACGAGGATCTCTTACATAACTTGAAGGTGGCATTGATCTCCGTGAATAAAATTGTAAAGTCAATGATATGGTGTTGGAGATACCAATGAAAGATGAAAATGTTTTACCAATATTCTTATTAACGGAAATAATTATGTATAGAGATATTATAAATATGATATATTCCTTATTTATTTACCTTTGAATTTTCTCTTCTACACGTATATGTACCGGTATATAAACATTGTAAACCTACGTTAACAAATAAAAAAATATTTTCCCTTCATATATCATTGGAATCGTCTCCGGTCGCACACCTGGCCTTCTCTTTAGCGAACATCTCTTCTTTTAGCGTTAGCCTTGTGAATAAAATAACCTAATTTGAAATTTTTTTAAAAGCATCCCTCTAAATTTTATGAATTTCTTACGAAATGCCAACAGCTCTCAAGTATTCTTACTTCTAACGGGTTGTACATGTGCATATAGTACCTCATTGTCACCAATACCAATTTTAAAATTTAACGTTATAAGAAAAGAAGTCTGGGAGTTTTCCCATATGTGAGTTGCTTGTCACGCGGTACAAAAGCAATTGAAAGGGCCAACATCATAACGTGGCTTAGCGCATTGTGAATCTTTGACGGGGTCCACGAGAAAGACCTGATAGGTTTTATGTGTTTGTGTGTTGGTTGTGTTTTGTGTGTTGCCGCAGCCGAAGGCTGAGGAGCTTATGTGTGGGTGCCGTATGTATTACTTGGGTCCTCAGCAAGAGTTCCATTTCACTAAAGATTAGTTGTCACTTGGCTTTGTAAGACTTATCAGTTTATTTCTTAAACTTTGATATATGCATTTCTTGATATAAATCAATATTGTACTTGGGTAGAAATCTTTCCAACAACTCATGTAGGCCTTTAGCGCCATCGCATGCACAACTTGGCGCAATTGCTACCTTATAGATAAAATTATAAATCAGAGAGCAACTAGTGAAGAGCAGAAATTCAAGTTCAAACCCATAGCGTAAACAAAAAGAAGACTCGGTGTATCGGGAGAAAAAAAAACTCGTATTTTTGGATGATCTAAAAAGCTGTACAGAGTTCCTAATTTATACTAGTAGTCACAAAGCTAAAACTAGAATAGAGATTTACAATGAATATGTTACGGTTTTGCGTTCCAGAACCCGTAACGGCATTGGTTGGCTGGCTAACAGGGAGTTTACTATTGGAATCCATGAGGAAGGGACAAATAGATCCATCACAAGATTTGTTTTCTTTAAAGGGAAAAATATCTCCTTAAACATACTTGTTGATTGTCAAAAGTTGTCCATTACTATCCTTACAGTTCATATATATGAAGCTACTTGACCCTTGCACCTAACGTGTTGAGTCTTTCCCTAAGTGTAGCTTAGTTGCTTGCAAGACACATAAATCATAGAATACTCATTACATCGCAAGAAACATTCCTACATGCCACGTTAATTTATACATAACACACCTTACTACCTTTAACCTCACTGCTTTCCTACCTCATAGACGTGTTTCCAAAAGAGTCTGGCTGACACTCTCCTTCCTTTAACTATGGTTAGGGATGCACATATCCCGTCATGTCATCCTTAATTAGGATCGTAACATTATACAACAAATTAATTACAAATGATTTAAAATGAAAAAGGTTCAACAGTCGGTCTTTGATACAGTGGTTGGTGAGAGACGAACTTGCAGCTGGAGAAGGAATGTTTTTGATGCTCGTTACTAAGGAAGAGGAAAGTCTCAAACTTCATAGGAGCATCTACTGATGTCTACCCATAATACATTTTGAAATTTGAAAAGACTTCAATTTAAATTTGTCTTGTTCTGGGAATAACCACTTCTTCATCTTGAATATAGGAGTACCCTCTTTGAGTTAGTTTGAGGTCTCAACTAAATTTGCCAAGATTGAATTACAAAAATCAATCTCTGATTTAGTTTGAATACGAAAGGGGGAAAAAGGGTGCGGCGCACCTCGAGATAGCAAAGAATGGATGCTTTTTGCTCATGCCTTAGATTAGCCTTGGGAATTTTTGACATTTTATTTTTATTTTTATTTTTACTGCTTAATATCCCCGCAAACTAATGGGTCAGAATGAACCATTGGTATGTCTTGTAGCAATTTGAAATGTATAGAAGAAATACATTTTGTGAAAATATCAATTGGTTGGTCTATTGAGGAGATGAAATAAATAGACAATTGTCAATCCATTATTTATTCTTGGAGGAAATGATAGTTGATTTTAACATGCTTGGTTCAATCATTGAATACCAAGTTTGTGGTGAGATATAGTGCGGAAAGCTTGTCATACCAAAGAGTTGGAAACTTGAGTGGTGAAGCATGTACATCTTTGAGAGAGGGTTCAATTTAAATCATTGGCAATAGTGTCTGCGAAACTTTTAATTTTAACCATAGTATTGGATTGAGTGACTATGAATTGTTTACGTGAGCTCCATGACATTAGATTAGAGCCTTAAAAAATGCAAATAACCTCTAGTTGATCAGTGACCATCTTGTTGGGATGTTAGGATTAATAATTTTTTTATGATGAATTAGTTATTTCACACGCAATACTTTTATTAACTTATGCTTACTTTATTATGGACTAAGGTGTGCAGGAAAGTCTACAACCCTTGACCAAGCAAATCAGCTACAAGAATTTGCCTTACTCGTGGTACTTTAGAACTTTGCGTGCTTTAAAGTTATTTTGCCTTACAAGCATATGTGGTGTCTAGCATGGTGGTAACAGTATGAAGTAATGGACGTGGTGCATAGAGGAAGCAACAGATGCAAGTTCAAAAATGTGGTGATTTTACAACTTGCAAAAGAACAAGCATATGTGAAGTTTAAGGGTCCAAATGTTGTGTGGCCAAAGCAAAAGTAAACAACGTAGTGAGAAAGTTCTTTTCACTCTCTTGGCTAAGTCTAGGCATGAAAAAGTTAAGCCTATTGAAGTGAAAGCCCAGCCCATGCCTAAATTAATGAGGGAGCAAGAACAACAGTAGCTGGTAGAGCATTCCAAAAGAAAGCTTTTCAAAGTCGTCTTTCGCAAGTTATTGAAGAGAGGCAAAGAATTTTTTTTTTTCTTTCTCTTTGTCAACTTGCTCTCTTTCTCCTCTCCTTATCTTCCATTGAATGACTAACAATGGTCGGAATGTCAAAAATTGTCAAAGTTTGAAGAGCAATAGTCGAAGCAATAGGTTTGTCCATCTTTTTTAACGGTTTAAAAAATGGAAAACGTTCAGAAAAAGGGTCTAAGAAAAAGAGCCCACAGTAATGATACTCAACAATTGTCTTTGATTCAATCTTCACTTCTAATCTATTCTACTTATTTGATATTCTATTGAACTATTTTCTACCTTATGGTTCTTTATTGTTAATCTTTATTTTCTACCCTAGGTTATAATATTCATATTATTTTAGGGGTTTCTTCTAAAATTCCTCCCTAAGCTTGTTTGTTAATTATTTAGAGGATTTTTAGTCATGTTACTATTGTGCTACTTGTAATTTGAATGATTACATTGTTAGAAATACAAAAGGGTACCGTTTAGTAGTTTTCTAAATGAGGTAGGTTAAATAGTTTCTCCAATTATGTAAATATTGTGTTCTTGTGGGTGTGCTTTTCTGATTTAGTACTATAGGTTTAAATTTAACATACTCAACGGTATTACTTTGAACATATATTCATCTAATCATGATTTTCATATATTCTACTCTTTAATGTACTTCTTTTTGCCATTGGCCTAGTATAAGGAAGTGTTGTGATTCCTTATGTCTTTGAACTTCTGCTAACCTTCATCAAACCCAGTTGTCCTTCTATCAATTAACAATTTGATAGTTCTAGTATCAAAGCAATTTGAGATTGCAGACTAGTAAGGTTGAAAACCAATGGCGACTAAAGTAACTCTAAGGGTGTATAAGTGAGCTATAGGAAAAAGACAAATGATTATAGAGGGATCACAAGAGAAGCAAGTTCTAGAGAACAATGGATTGTCACTTGGGGGGGCTAACACGAGAAGTGAAATCCGACCACCAATCCACAATGAGATTTTGACTTTTAAAGGAAGAAGAATAGAACATTGAATAAGCTACATTGAACAAAGAGTAAAATGGGTGGACAATTGCCTTTCCATGGTTGCCTATCATATACACTTGCTTAACGATCAATATTGGGTAGGGATAGAGAATGACTCAATAGTTGGGATTGAGCCTGTGATCATGCATTCATGGTGGTCATTTGACAACTTCAAAGTTAGGTTCAAAAGTTGATATGAAGACTAGATAAGAAGCAAGCATAGAACAAAAGGAGGGCTGGGTAGACTCATGCAAATAGAAAAAGACCCTTCATGGATGTGCTAAAGCCTAGGCCATTCAACAACAATCAAGGTGCCAAGGAGATAGAAAATTTTCTTTGGTATATGAAATGATATTCTAGAGGGATTGAAATCCAAGACAAACCAAATAAGGTGCACATAACTTCCTTGTACCTAGTAGATGATGTTGTCTTATGGTGGAGAATGAAATGCATGTAAATGGAGTAAGGCCTTTTTCAAATTATAACATTCCCTTAATTTACAATAGAACTTAGAAAGCAGTTTTACTCAAAAAAATGTTGCCTTCAAAGCTAAAAAAAACTTATGAAACTTGCACTACACAATTACAATTCATGAATATGTTGTTACACATCCTTTTAATAGCACTAGGAGACTCTTTATTCCACTTTGTAGATGGCTTACAACATTAGGCACCAATGGAGATTGGGAAAAGGTCCCCTCAAATGTTAAATGACACAATAGCTTTTACAAAGTCCTTTAATGAGTATCAATGAAGAGATGCCTCACGACCTAAACCTAATAGAGAATGAGATGACAAAGTAAAAGGACCTTAGTAAGTCAACCATGAGGCACCTTAGGAGGAAGGATCCCATCAAGAAGACAGAAGAATGCTTACCTAATGGGAGTTCAATGATTGACACAAAATGGAACACCCCCCCTTCCCTTCACCCAACTCTTTACAAAAAACCAAAAAAAAAAAAAATTGTAACTATTGGAAAAGGGTATATTTTGTTGTGACAAACTTTTGGTTATAGATAATATTTGTATAAATGTTTTTCATATGTTTATGTGCAATATTGAACATTAAAGAAGTAAAAGGTTTGCACATTATAATATCAATAAATAATATTATAAAGTAACTGGGTTCCTACATTCCTTTATAAAACAACTTCATGTATACTTAAAAAGAATATTTTAATTAATGAAGTAATGGCTGCATAGCATTTTTCTTAAGAAAAATGATGCTAGGTTTATTTTATTTGTAGGCCATTTGAAGCTTATTTTAAGATTTGCATGAAGTAGGTCAGTTAATGCTTGAAGCTTACTTAAAGCCTAGACAAAGCATGCTAATCAAGTCTTGACACAATTAAGTGATATCCATTTGATGAAAAAATTTGAATAAGAGTCATCTGGTCCAAGCTCGACATTGAGAAAGACACCGTTCAACTAATTCAAAGGCTGCCTAATTTAGACTCTTGATTGAGATTGAGAAGCCTTAGCCCTATTTTGTTCCTTGCATGGCTTCTATCCCTCTTTCTCTCTGAGCTATTCTCCAATGGGAAGTTTTGAAAAGATACTGATTTGTCAGAATAGTCGACTGAGAGTAAGGTTTGAATACTCTATTATTGATTGATGAAAATCCTCTCACTTTCTAAGGGGAAGAATCTTACGGTGATGTCAGGTTTGACAAAAAACCCTAGAATGCTTAAGTTGTTTAGATTTCATATAGAAGTCCTTTTTGACGATTTGTTAAGAGCTTTTTCTGATCATATATTTGAGAAATTAGGAGAAGCATTGAAGGTTTGTCCACTTACTGCCATCTTACTTCAATTTGGTAATATTACCCAATCTGGGATAACAATCGTTGATATTCTTTGAAGATCATTTCTTTGTGATCTATCATACTTGTATTTGCTCGTTTATGTGCTAATTGATCAATACACATTATATGCATATAAATAGAGTTGTAAATCAGAAACCCTAACTTGAAAATATTTTGGGGTTTCATGATTAGAGCTTGGATTGACATTGTATATCTTCAATTAGTTCTTTGATAAGCATTACTCCTCTCAAATCATATATCTTTAAGGAATTGCTATTGTATTAAAGTTGAGTCAACCTTTCCTCTTAAATCATATATCTTTAAGGAATTGCTATTGTATTAAAGTTGAGTCAACCTTATCTTTGTAATTGGTGACTTGTGTAACTCTTTGAGAAGGAGTTGGAAGTGTGGAAAGGGTTTTCTCCAACTTTGTTAATAAAAAGGAATCTAACCAGTTGTGTTGAAGAAAGAAAAGGGTAGAAGTAGGTGAAAAGGGTTGAACCATCGTGGAAAATTTGTTGTTCTCTCTTGTTGTCTATGCTTGGTTTGCATTTGTTTGTTTACTTTAGGTCATATTTGATATCTAATTGTTGGATTTAATTAGGTCATTGTTCCATTGTCTTTTATAAAACCAATTCAACCCCCTTTCTTGGTTGGATATTATACCTTACAGTAAGGTCCCTAGGCAACCGAAGATAGGAGGTGAATTGAGTTTTTTAAAGGGATCTTAGTATATTAATTATTTAAGTTTCTCTTCTATGTAGTAAGTAAATGATTGTTTGTGACACCAAATAAACTTACCATAACTAGAACCTATGCTTGCTACAATATAAGCTCAATATATAAATCTAGTAGAACAATTATAAAAATAAAAAGCATAAATGATGAACAAGATATTTAAGTGATTGGATGAAGTCTCCAGCTCACTTCCTTTGACAATACGCCAAAGGGTATTGTTATAATCATAAAAATATTACAGCACATAATTTATTTATTTACAAAAATTTGATTATAGGTCAAAGCATAGTCCTTAAATTGAAAAATCATAATAGTTACAATAAGTATAAATATGAAGAAACCCTAAAGTGGATTGGAGTAATAAGCATTTAGAGTTTTAGTGTTTAGAATAATCTCACACAATGCAACTTTAGAAATAGAGATTTGAACACCAAATATTAGTATAAAGAGGTATCAATGGCAAGCATAACAAAATCACAAGATTTCACATATTGGTTTGAGCTTTTAGCTTTTTTTTTTTTTTCTCTTTTTATCTTTGAAGAAATCCCCATGTTGAAGCCATTAGAGAAGAGATGAGGACCATTAATCATTCTCATCAATGATTGTTGTTCCCAGTAACCTTGGTAAAGAGAAGCTGAAAGTGAGAACTTTTTTTGCACAATTACAACCTAGCTCAAAGCTTTTCTTTTTTACTTGTTTATGAGTTGCTTAGCGTTGCTTGGGTAGCCTTACATGGATGGTTGAGTCATTCCTTCCTCACAAAATATCTACTCCCTTAAGTGATTTTTGTGAAGCCAATTGATAGCAACTTTGATTGCCATTTGTCTTTCATGCTTTTTGATTTCAATATGAGCTTTGAATGCAAGCCAAATGCATGGTCTTCTCCACAAGTGAGCTTGATGTGGGCTTCTCCAAATATATAGGCTTCCTTCATGTTTTAAATTCAATGAAGACCAATATAAGTCTAATTAAATATTTAGTCATCATTAAAAACATTATTCTACACAACGTAACACATATTTATTATGTATGTAAAGAACCACACTATATGGAAAAATGTTTAAAAAATAAGGTCGCTTAGCACCATGGCAATGATGATCACTGGCACACAGGAAATGCCAAAGTAACTAGAAGGATTGGTATTAGTGGTGCAAGATCCTAATAGAGGAGGGAAGAAGAAAAGGAAGCAAAGATGTTGGGGTTAAAAGTGGAGGTGGCAAAGAGGTTGTTGAAACTGCCTAATGGGAAAGTGACCCTTTACTAGGGAAGGTTTAAAAGATCCTTATTGGCATTAAGAATTGGATCAAATAGGTTATGTTTTAGGCAGCCAAAATGGATGATTACCAAGTTATCTTGTAGTATAAGTTTTTTAGGAAAGCTAATGCCATTCTAGTACCTTGGGTTGATTGGGTCTTCATAATAGATTTGATAATTACTTTCTTAGTTCTAACTATATGGTACAATGAAGATAAAAAAGGTTTTACCATAATTGTTGTTGGTATGTGGGAAACAAATGGGTAGAAAGCCCCTTACTCATGAGGAAGGGGAGGTACTAGAAGTTAGGAGGCTTGGCAAGATATAGAAGACATCCATAAAAAGGATCTAGGGGGTAAGGATAAACCTTTATGCAAGGGGAAAGAAATCAATAGAAGAGATGTTGAACTACATAAAAACCACCTTACATGTGGGTACAAGGAAGGGTCTAGTTGTCCATGGCAAGCTTAAAACTTGAAGGAGCTTTGGAAGGAGGAGGTAAGAAAGCTTCTCATTGCTAAGGAAGGCAACACAACCTTATTGGTGCAAAGGGGTCTTAAGGGAGAACCCAACTGATATCTACACCAGGTGACATGGAAGAGAGTAGGGATATTCTCATGAGAAAAATGTCATGGTAATAGCGTGATAAAGGAGTCATGCCAATAAGTTGGGGAAGATGTCACATCCTACTCATTCTAAGATAATGGACTAGCAACCTAGCTTAAAAAGTCATGATTGCATGTGAAGTGTAAAGGAGAAGACCTAAACATCATATTCAGTGTCAAGTCCATTGGGAGGAAGGCCAACTTAGGCTTTTGAGGGAACCTCATAGATAAAAGGAATGCAACCTTGCATGGGTTGTAATTGGCGAGGAAAGCATAACCCACGGGAGGCATATGCACACTTGGAGGAGATGTGTGTTTCCTGATGCAAGGTGGGTTTAAACAAGCATGACCATTATGGGTGGTAGTTATAAGACATTAAGCAACATAGTTATTGTGAGTAGGACATCATGTCCTGATTTGACTAATCAATGGTGGTGATGGATTTGGCTGTTGTATTTGAAATTCAAATGGCCAATGCCCTTGGGAGTCACTAGTTGGCGGCGGCTTTAGGTAAGATCTCACCTTATTTTGAATGGATGGCAACTAAAGGTGTCTTTTTGAGTTGCTACTAGAAGATTGGCCACATGGCATGGCCAATCATTGAAGCAAGCAACTATATAGGAGAGAAAAAGGGCAAAGGAGATTGGTTAATCTTTTAAAGGAAATTACTCAAGAGGAACTATTAGGAAAGAAAGGGGTGCCTTTTTATAATTTTGTGTATTTATGATGTTCATGTATTAGGTTCTCCAATGTACTCTTTTTTGGCACATGCTTAAGATAAGCTTTGATTCCTTGTGTCTTTAAACTTTTACTAACCTCCAACAAACCCAAGTGTCCCTTTATCAATTAATAACTAGGGTGTAACACTAGGCCAACTTAGGCCCATCAATAGGCTAAGGTGTTTTGATAAATAATAGCCAAGTATTTAGTTACTTGAAAAGTATTATGAAGCTAAGGTTAAGGGTTTTAAAATCTTTCCTTCATTTAAAAGATTTTAGTTGTAAAATCTTGAATAATTAGTGGAAAATTAATATAAGGGATATTGGTAAGTTGTAGAGACAAAACCACATAAAATTATTGTACATATGTTTATGCATGTTTGTGTTCAATCCTACTATTGTGAGCAATTGTGTGAATTCTTAATAAAAACATGCACACAATCTCAAATAATATTAGAATTATATGTAGTTTGGGATAATTTTTGCTATGTCCATGGAGCAATAGTTTTCTTAAATTAGAATATGGGGCTTATACTATTTCACTTAGGAGTTTCTAAAGGCTTGATTTCTTAATTTCATAACTCTTTCCATATCAATTAAACCTAAGATTTATAAGCTTTTCTAGATACCTAAACCGTCCACAATACAATTATACCTCTATAGGTTAGAATTACCATTTTGCCAATACCATAACTAAAGCTCCTCCACATTAAAAACTAAATAGAAAGTTTGACTTTTCTTTATCCAACACCTTAATAAGCATATCAGCACCATACTAGGAAGTATGCACTTTTCTTAACTTCACCAAGCCTTCCACCATTGCACTTAGAATGAGGTGGTATCTCAAGTGAATATACTTTGTGCTTATATGGAATGTTAAGTTCTTCACCATATGGATCACGCTTTAATTATTAGTCCACAAAGTTCCCTTTTTTGCTTCTAATCCAATTCTTCAACTTCCTAAACTTTTGTACTCCTTGGCACCTTCCATGATGGGGACCTACTCTACTTCTATAATAGAAAAGATTGCTACTATCAGAAGCAATTGTTCCTCCAATGGTGAACTCATACTCAATGGTACTATTATTTTGACTCTGCATATTCTTACAAACCACTCATCTCTTAAAGTTTTTAACCACAAAAGCTAGAGAGGAGTTAGGAGGAGTATTTTCTCTTTTTTTATTCACATAATAATATGCTTGAAACAAATAGTTTAGTTCAATGTTATCAAGGGACTAGGCTGAATTCATAATTTCTAGCAAAATCAAGTTTCCTCCATCCAAAAAAAGAAAAAGAAAAAGAAAAAAAAGAAAAAAAAAGAAAAGAAAAAAAAGAAAAAAGAAATTATTTGAGCATGTATATATTGTAGTAATGTGTGTAAAACCAAAAGAAGTACTTCTAATAATTGCAATCACCAAAGCTCACCCAATTGTGGTGATTTTGCAAAGAAGCATAAAAAGTAATGCCAAAACGGTCGACTTCAATGTTGTGGGTGTGGGAATCCCATGCTTTCCTTTTCCAAACAACCCTCTTAAAAATGGCCAGAAGCAAAGCACCAACCATGCACTACACAAGACCTCCCCTAGCCCTGACACATGCCCACCATGAGCTGGTGGTTGTAGCCTCATTGAACTCATAACCAGTGCAGTCAACTGTACCAGTAAAATTGTTGTGCCAAGAACGAATATTGGAGACTCGTCAAAGGTGAACCTACTAGAATCCTCATCAGCGGCATCATCGTTGGATTGATCCTTTTTGGTAACTTCAAAGACAGTTTCTGATATTCCTAAAAGCTTCAAAATGACACTTAGAAATCCGAAGAACCAAGCAGTCATGGTGTTGATTCTAACCATTCTTTGGTTGTTCCACCATGCTTGGACTAATTGATCGATTCGCAAGTACTCAGATAAAGTATGTAGGTTGTAAATGATGAAGAGAACGACTAGCAAATAGAAGGCTGGTTCTTGAACCTACAAACACAATATAAGAACTTAAAAAGAAAAATGATATTTTTGAAAAGAATTTCACCATGGTAGTTGTTCTAATCTTGACCAAAAGGAGAAAAATTTAGTGAATTAAGTTTGGGGGGGGGGGGTGGGTAGAAGGTAATGATGTCATGCAAGCTTTTTTAAATGCAATTGTCAAGCTTAAATGATTTGCATTTCCTTTGTAAATAGAACAGCTGCCAAGTCAAGATGGGTTGTCGTCACCTTAGGCAAGAAAGAGGAGTTGGTGATGACACAATATGCGGGAAGAGCAGCATAGCACAATTCAAAAACGGAGCGTAGGCCCCAAAATTGGAGCCATAAATAGGCCAAGCATTGCCTGAGTTGCAACTTCTCGAAGAGGGTGGCAAATATGGGACAATCTTTGCTGAAAAGAATTTCAAGCAATCCGGTGGCCCACCTTTTTTGTTGGGTCATTGCGGCTGGGCCACCCGAGGGTGCACATCCTAGAAAGCCTGGTGGGTCGGACTTAAAATATATGGACCTCCAACCCCTTCGGTGGATTGTTAGCCCAGTTAGAATGTCCTCTGTCGTTGATCCATATCTCCAACCCAACTGAAAGGAGACAAGCAGAAGCATAAGAAGAAACTGTGTATCTCTAGTCTAGCTTTGATCATAAGAAATCATAATGAACAAAATGGAGAAAAAACTAGAATAGTTATTAACTATAAAAGACTTAATGTATATTTAATGATGGTTATTTTTTACTTGAGAACATATTTTAGTTAATCAAACTAAGGAATCATAATATTTTAGTAAGTTTAACAATGAGTTAGACTCTAGCAAATATAGTTAACTAAAGAATTTAAATACTCAACATCTTTTAGTATTCTCAATGACATTACTATTGGAATGTAATGGCACTCATACTTAGTATTGCCCCTTAAGTACGGTAAAGTTTATTAGAATTGATCCATTGACATATAATAGAAGCACAAAGAAGAGCACCTTTGAGAAAGCCTTAAGAAAATGAAAGGAAAGCCACAAAAAGAAAATACCCAATGGAAAATTGAAAGAAAACTAATAAAAAAAAAAGAGTGAATATGTAGTTTACTATTTAATCTTATGATTCTTATGGTGATTTTCAGAAACATTTTGAAAAGAGCAAAATTGGTTTTAATATTATATTAAAATGCTCAATTTTTCATTAAAATTAGTTTAAAAATAAAATAAACAACTGTTTAATATGTAAAAAATTCATAGAAGTTAGTAAATAATATGAAATATTTTATATGGTCCTTTTTTGGTTTAGATATTTTTGGTTTCTAACCTTGGTTCCCCAGTCAGTATTTTGCTCGTATCCACAACTGGCCACTTGGTGTGCAGCCTCAATGGAGTCCCGGAGATGGTCAAGTATTTCTATCCTCCCCTGCAAAGCATGGGTTGCTGATCTGATCAACTCCTTTGAGTTCCCAAATTCTAAAAGCTTATCCTTGACTAAGTTTCCTGCCAAATGAAAAAGGAAACAAAGTACGCATACAAAAGTTGAAAATCTAATATGATTGAATTAGATGAAATAAGGGATGAGGATAGTTGGAGTTTTTCAAAGTGGTAATTATTAAGAATATTAAGTAACCCCATAATCATCCCCAAAAGGCGCCTTAGGAGGAAAAGGGGAGCCACCACTTATAAGGCTCAGGTTAATTTCCTTTCCAAGCATCCTTAACACACCTATTGTGCACAATGGAAATTAACTTCACTGTTAGACAAATGACAAATAGAGGATGAGGAGGAAAGGGGTCCTATGCCTTTGATACCATATTAAGAATATTAAATAGTCCCATAATCATCTCCAAAAGGCGCCTCAGGAGGAAAGGAGGAGCTACCACTTATAAGGCTCATGTTAATGTCCTCTTCTTCTGATGTGGGACAAATCCAAACATCCTCAACATCAATTGGAATTTTTCAAAGTGATACTTTTTATAATTAGAAAAAAATGATATTTTATACACTTACTTTTAACTGATTTCACAAAATCTGGAGATAAACCATAAATGATTTTACGTCTGTGGATACATCCCGTTCCTTGATAGAAAATTCCTTGAATTCCAGCTATTCCATGCGCCATATACTGTGTGGATACACAAAAGACAATGAAGTATCCTAAAAACCTATATTATTTATAAAAGGAAAAATAGAAAAAGCATAAGTAAAAAGAGAAGACTTAAGATTTGACACACTTCCATCAAAACAACGAGCTGATTTCCATACGGGTCGCCCTTTAGTCCACCATAGAACATTTGTGGGTGCTGAGCAAATGCAACCTCTTTTTCACTCTCGGAACCGAGTAGTAGGCACATTGCATGAAGAACGACTTTTGGGTTGTTTGCAAACATATCACAGTCTACGTTGAGCATATATGGAGCATTCGTCATCAACCCGGAGACCCTCGTCTATACAATCAGAAGGAGTTCAAAACAGAAAGAAAAAATCCACGAGAAGCCATTGATAATGAGTGATAATTGTTGTAGCGGCCAAATTTAAATAAATTCTTAACTCCTTGGGCAGAAATAGCATGATCTTACCAGAACATTCATGGCACCCGCTTTGTGATTATGTGGAATGTTATGCCTCTTCTCCCTAGATATATAGACCAAGTGTGGCAACCCATCTGGAAGACCTTCGTTCTCCCACATAACCTTTCATAAATTATCTACGTGAGTTTCGGAAAATTACGTATCATCCGTCCAAACAGATATTACAAGAATACAAATTTGAAATGGGTAGAAAGAATGATTCGATCCAATTGATTCTTGATGTACAACACATAAAAAGATGGCCTTTTTTAAGTGTAGGAAACAAGAAATATCATGTTTCCTGTTAACTGCTTAAGGGACCACTAAACAGCATACAGGGAACCCTCCATTGATTTCGTTTAATCTGGAGCTATGGGAAAGAGAACCTATGCTGATCTCTAGCTATCAAGGGGCCTGAAATATGATAGCGCTATCTTTGGGGAGAAAGGAACAGAAGACTAAACATGTTGGACCTACCTCTCGGCTAGGGAGCTAGAAAGGCGAGGGCCAATCCACGTGTAGAGAAAGGGCTGTGTTAGGAATCGGAAAGAAGGGACCAAAAAAGGTGGGACAACAGGGAAAGAGGGTGAGAGAAACTATGGTAAAACGGAGACAAGGGGATGTTCTGTGGTCGTGCACGGCCCAACAGGGAAGGATGAAGATCAAGGGGCAAAGGTACAGTGTGGTGACAGAAAAAAAAGAAGGGCAATGACAAGGCGAAAGGCAAAGGAGCAGGAGCTGAAGGAAAGAAGAAGAGGAGAAGAGGAGAAGAGAGGGAGGGCCGGTGGGGGGGGGTTGGGGTTTGTGGTTGGGTTGTGCGAACCAGGAGAAAAGGAAAGACTATGAGGAAGGAAATTAAAAAATGTTATCGGTGGTGAGGAAGAGAGGTTGAGCAGGAAGCTTGGTTCTGAAAGATGGGGCTCCTAAAAAATGTTATCGGGTCAAAATGAAAGATACAGACAAAATGATAATTTTGTAGCTGAATGACAACGTTAATAGTTTTGATTTCTCTTAAACTACTTACAAATATGAGAATTTTAAAAATTTTCTTATGCTATATCATTGGTTAAGCTACCACAATAACAATAAATAAATAAACAAAGAGTTATCATATAGAAGAAATCCTTTAACGGCATTTTTGTGTATGAAACTTGTCACTAAGGGGAAATTATGTTCTATAAACATAAAAAATTTGCTTTTCTCGAAACATATAGAATCAACAATATTTGTTATGTTTGTTATATGTATATCTACTACCATATCGAATTAATTCCTAACTATGACACAAAGGTATATCATCAATTAGAGGTGCTGGTGACTTATCTTATAATTAATTTCCAAATTTAATGTGACCTAAACAAAATAGATTACCTTGATAATAGTTGAATGGTTCTTCTGTTCTATGTTTGAGAATTCTGCAAACTCCCCAGTAAGATCAAATGGCATGAACTTCTCAGTGGTAGCTTGAATTTTGTAGCTAAGTTTCTCATACTCATCCTACAAAAGATTTGCTAAATTAGGACTAAACCAAAACTATAGGAACTGATGAGTTCTCATATGTTGACAACTTTTCAAATTTGGATCCATGTTTTCATTCAATAAGTGTTATTTTAACTATTTAAATAAAATGAGATATAAATTATTCATATAGTGTTTGAGTCAAGATTAATATTGTCAGAAAATATCAATTCAATCGTTACTCTCAAATTTTAAGTCAATAAAAAATAAATTAAATGCTTTAATCAAAGTTTAACGTATAATTACAACAAGCAAGTTTGTAAATAAGTTATAGACATTTATCATAACTATTCAACATCAGCACTTATCATATATAACAACATAAACTATTCCTTTAGATAAAAACCAGTTTAAGAATAAGCCAAAATTAATTTTCACCCTTAACTTTGACTTCCAGTTACCTTCATCCTTTTCCATTCCTGTTGGAATTCCCAAGAGCCATCCCTGAGCATTAAGGAGTCACCTGAAAAGTATCTAAATGGTGCTCTGACCGGAATACTGTACTTCTTACAAAATGGAACCCAAAGATTGGCAAACTTCGTGGCTTCCACAAGAGAATAGTAGGTGAGGGGAGAACATCCATCATCAGATACATAGCAAGCTAGCTTGTGAGGTGGATAATCAACTGCGAGCAAAGAGAGCACAGTGTTTACGGTGATGATAGGAGGTTCTAGTGTAGGGTCTGCAGTGGTGACAAACATGTCCACCGCGGGAAGCTCAGGCATCCTATCAAAGAATAAATAACACAAAGGAGATGAATATAGCATTTTTTTTAAGTAAATCCTGCATATAATATGCATAAGAGCTTAATATAACATCTTGATACTTTTTAATTTCAATTTGAAGTCAATTATTTCGTACTAAATATTGACGCTCAAACATATTGAGCAAAGGACGCACAAAAGTATATGGGTGTCTCTCACCCCACTCTGTACATAATATAAGTCCCATTGAATCATCTGTTACCTTTGCAAGAGGTGGTCTGGGTACGTTTTGTATTCTACAGGATTCCATTTGCTGTTGACGACAAGGATCCAGTTGAAGGTGAACCATGACTCGCACAGGAATGCAAGGAGCCAGGTGAAACCTTGTTTGTTGAGGAAGAGAAGACGATATATGAGGAGAGAAAGGAGAAGGAAGAGAATTATGATGTCAACGGCTCTTTGGGCAGTGTTTCTGCGTGTGATTTTCTCGTATAGCGGAAGAGAGCTCGGGTTGGCCATGGAATAGGGACGAAGACAAGTGTAGGGCTGTTCTCTCTAATGTGTTTAAACCTCCAGGATTAGGCTTCTAATTTATACTTGCTTCCGGTGTTTCTTAGCTTCGTTGATGTCATTTTCTCTGTTTCGAGGTGATATTTGTTATCTTGCGGTCGGTCACCCCTATGGATCCGTGTTCTACTATCATGAGTCCCACATGCACCATCATTACTATTGAAATGGTCATCATGAAGCTCGGAAACTGCACACTAAAATGAAAGATGCATTTCGTCACAATTTTCCTCGTTAAGCTGCTTGTTAATGGACATGCTTAATCAGAAAAGAAAAAGTCTACAGAAAGAGAAAGAACCAAACAAGAAAAAAAAAAAAAATGCTACGTTCCATGGACTCCCTATGCTCAGTCCTTAAAAGCAATGCGCCGTTGCTCAGTTACTCAAGCCTTTTTCAAGCAGACCTTCTCATCCAGATCCTTTTGAGTGCCAAACGATGTCCATGAAGGGATGTGAATCTGGAGAACTTGCATAGCAGGCCACACATCATTGAGGACACCGAAGTATTCAACAATGTGAAGCAGAGGACCACGTCCACTGTCCTTGAGGACCATTCTGGAAACAATGGAAGTAGACCAGTTAAAAGATATGACCGTAGAATTCCAGGGGCTGCCAGATTCTGCCGACACGTCCACGTCTCTTAGGTCTTGCTGTAAATGGACAACGAAAATAGACAATGTTTTCTGGACTATTGCTACTGGCCATATCTGGATTGAAGTCCTAACGTCTTATTCCAGATCCTGCCCGTGACCGGCGAAAGTCTGTAGTAAAGACATGACTGGAAACTTTTTTCGGGTAGCACGTGTTTGGGAAACGCCAAAACATGGCAGCAGATCTTGAGGTGATCCAATAGCTTAATTGAACGAGTAACCCTTTTGCGCATTTATTTAAAAACACAACTCAATTAATCCAGAACTAAGGTTCACCTACAAGCCCTACCTATTGGAAAGGTAGAGACTACAGACATATATGAGTCTTGAAGATTTTTCATATGAATCTTCTTTACCATAGGACATGTCAATACTCCCTAGTTTAAGCCATGAGACAACGTTTGTCCTCTTGTTGGAATGGGTCTCTTGCCACCTACTTGACCTCTTCTTCAACTAACTTTTCTTCTTTTTCCATTGGTATTATGATTAGAATAACCTAATTTGGAAGTTATCTAAAAACTTCTCAATAATATTCATGAATTCCTTAAGAAATGCCAGTCGCCATCAAGTTTTTAGATTTTATATTACAAGGAAAACAAAAAACAAAAAAAACAAAAAAACAAAAAAAGCCTTGGAGCTTCCCCATTGGTGAGCTGCTTGATGCTCGACACCAAAGCAACTCGTGCACACCTTGAGCGCCATCGCGTGCACAGCTTGGGCACAATCGCAGCCCTACCAAAGCCATAACCTTCATAGTCAATTTCATTATCAACATAGTCATGCCTGATGTCAGTTTTGGAGTCGTTAACCATCAACATCAATTGATTTGGATTGGCCTTTTGTCTGTAGCTTGTAAGGTTTCTGACCACCAGCAACGTGTTTGAATTGTCATTCGATTACCTTGTTTTCTTCCCGGATTGTGCGTGTCGCAGTAAGTGACCGAAATTATAGGGCATATTGTCTCCATTTTTCCTCAGCTAAGATTAAAAAATCTCAGGCATTACTTACTCCCAATCATTCAATTGAAGGAGATTCATAAAAAAAGTTTTAGTCTTAACTCAAATTCTCTCCTACTTTGTTTACCATATAGATTCCGTAAAAGTTGCATTCCACTTGTTCAAACATCTTGTACGATGGCAAATTTAAAATCTTTTCGTTTTATATACTGGTAGACGTCTTTTTAATTTTTTTTTTTTTTTTTTTAGCCTTTCTCGCCTCTCATAAATAGGTTCATTAGTATCTTAGCAATTAGTATCAGTCCTTCGTATGTAGATAAAGTCCCCAGATTCGAAAGAAGAACGTAGAATTTGGATCCGTGAAGCCAAGGAGCCCGAGAACGTCATTGATGCTAGCTTTTCCGTTTTCTTCTCCCTCTATTTCCTGGCCGCAAGTGAAACACAGATATCTTTCCATGAGCACATGAATGCTGTCAAACTCGGTAGGATTCAACCGCATACGACGCGGTTGAAGGAGCTTGTCTTTTTGTTTCTATTTTCCACAAGAAATAGTTTTAAGGCAAGACGTAATATTTTTTCCTGAAAAGATGGCCAGCCATTCTTCCGTAGAAAGGCCAATGTTCTTCCTTGTCACCCATCACGAATCGCCTATTCTATCCACAGTGTCTGTACGTGCCGTCCTTGTCACCCACCGATAATTGCTAAATCTATCCCAGCTGCTGGCGTGGCGACTTTGTATGCTCAGTTCCTTACCAAAAGTTGAGCACAAGGCATTCGGATTTTGGGAGGTAATAAGCCAATGTACGGACCAAACACATATGAATTTGAAATAGTGAGGACAAAATTAGTCCTACCTCTATCGGAGGGCCTGAAAATCTTAGACAATCTCCACTCTTTTTCTTGACTTTTTTGAATCACAATTCACCATTTTATTCTTTCCTGACAGAGGAAGGATACAAAATCAAAACAACATCAATGCCACCCAGAGGATTTTCACACTAGTTGGATTTTGAACCTTATCTTCTCGAATAAAATTTTCTAAAGTTTCCCCTTCTCCTCCTCGATTGAATAAAAAAGTCTGACTTTCCCTTATCTCCTTGGTAAGCCAAGGCCCAGGCCAACAGGTGGGCGGTTTAACATCTCTCCTTCCCCCAAGTATACGAGTCTCCCCTGGTAGCACCTTTGCTTCATGCTGATGTACCTCCATGATCGAGCAAGTAGCTTAAATAGAAAGTAGAGCAGAAGGCTTGTAAACTTTTGATATCCAGTAAAATTTTAGGAGCTGTTCATGTCCCTCGAACGAGATCACCATTTGTTTCCATTTCCTTACACTGAAAGTCATCATAGGTCGGGAAAGAAGCCCTGATTATTTATGGTCATGACTTTGCAAAGATCCATTTCAGCCAACAGCAAAACTGTTCTGTTTTGATTGTATGCAAAATTGTTGTAGTGTGAGGACTTTTGGAAGTCTTGATTACGTGCTGAGTAAAGATAAGTCACAATCAACCACCTTTCCCCCTTCCGGAAAAGACAAAAAGCCCTCCTCAAATACAACTCCTCGTTCCACAATTTCCTCCTCACAAAGCTTTCTCACAGAGACCGTTGAATCAGTTTCTGACTCAAGCTCTGCACTCTCTGTCCCAATCAGCACGTCTGATCATGCAGACCATTCAAACTCAAATTCAAACTAAGAACACAGCCGTTAGATACAAACGGGATTATAGCCGTTTATATTGCAACTTGTATATAAAGAGAATAACTTGTATACCTCTTCACGGTTTTCTGTTTTTCTTGTATTCCTTAAGCTGTTGTATTCTGTTTCAAACTTGATATACAGAGATCACGTTTTCAACAGCCTTGAGACTTCACTTCTCTTCCTTGAATTTTCTATAGGGGGAGTGTAAAACTATCAGTCCCACACCGGTAAGGAAGCTGGAAAATCATGGCCTTATAACTGTCGGACCTCATCTCACTTCTGCCTATCGGTTTTGGTGAGACAACTGTGGGGCCCATTTGCTTACACTGAGGATTCCATTTGTTGTTGATGGCGAGGACCCAGTAGTAGGTGAACCCTGCCTCGCATAGTAAAGCAAGGAGCCAAGTGAGACCATGTTTGTCGATATAGAGAAGACGATAGCGGAGGAGAGAAAGGAGAAGGAAGAAAATTATGATGTCAATGGCTCTTTGGGTTGTGTTTCTACGTGGGATTTTTTGTTATAGAGGAAGAGACCTCGGGCTAGCCATGGAACAGGCACAGAGAGAAGTGTAGGTCTATTCTTCGAATGCGGTTGACCTAATTCCTTATACCATTCAGTTATTATTTTATAATCGTAATTGAACAGGTTCCCAAAATCATCTTTGCCTTCCAATCCGTCATGTACGAGGATTTTAACATCTCTGTTACTAGCAATACTATATTCTTTTTGCTCCACCGAAAGCTGTGGCTTGGACGCGTTGAGACAAAAGATTCAGTTTCCTGGGGCTTATGCACTGTGCTGTTCTAATTATGATATGTCTGGTGAATGAGTCAGGTGCGCTGATTGGTGTGGGGTTGGGAACTGAAAAATGGTTTTCAATTGATTCCAGTCGTGAATCTCGAGTTAATTTCAAATGCGCTGCTTCTCATTAATTTATTATAGTTGGAACGCGATTTGGATTCATTTCTATAAGATTACGTGTTGGACTACACTAAAATCAATAATTTGTTTTTAAGTCATGCGTTGATCTAATCAAAACAATTGAAAAAAAAAGTTTGCAAACTGTGAAAGATTTCCTTGCGTACCTATTCACCTGTACCAACGAACAGGACAACAGAGAAAAACAAAAGAATCCGTGAATTGGACATAGAATAAAAAAAACCCATGATTTTTAATGAAACTAAGAACTAATCTTCACATGAAAACAAAACAAGAAAAACTCAATCAGGTAGTTGTTTCCTCTCTGCTTCCTCCATGCTCCTTGTGGGTCCTTTTTTTTTCTCATTTTCTTTTCATGGGTAGCCGTGTGGGTTCATCGGCCCCGTGGACACCGTCCGGCATCCGTGTTCGAAGATGTAAAAGGAAAACCATTGCTTGCAGCATCTCTCAATTCGCTCTGCTATTTGGAATCACCTTTCGTTCGTTTCCTTTTCTTTGCACCAGAAAAAAATAACGCATGGCTGGGATTAAAGACCTAGTTCTCCCTCTTCCTTCCTCCAAGTGTGTAATAATGGGTTGTCAGCGGAAGGTCATAAGACCAGGTTCTCCTATCGCCTTACCCAATGTGGGACTGGATATTTTAACACTTCAACACGCAACTTGAAGATGACATTGATTTTCGTGAATAAAATTATGGAGTCACTGATATGATGTTGGAGATACTAATGAAAGATGAAAGTATTTTATCAATATTCTCATCAATGGAAATAATTACGTATAGAGATATTAAAAATATGATATATTTCTTATTTATTTGCCTTTGAATTTTATCTTCTACCTGTATATTTACCGGTATATAAACATTGTACACCTAGGTTAATAAATAAAAAAATATTTTTCCTTCATATAGTATTGGAATCGTCTCTGGCCGCCCGCCTGGCCTTCTCTTCAACTAACATCTCTTCTTTTAGCGTTGGCCTTGTGAATATAATAACCTAATATGAAATTTGTTTAAAAATTCCCTCCATGAATTTCTTACGAAATGTCTACCAGCTCTCAAGTATTCTCACTTCTAACGGGATGTACATGTGCATATAGTACCTCATTGTCACCATTACCAATTTTAAATTTAACGTTATAAGAAAATATGCCTGGGAGTTTTCCCATAGGTGAGTTGCTTGTCACGCGGCACCAGAGCAATTCAAAGGGCCAACATCATATCGTGGCTCACCGCATTGTGAGTATTGGCCGGGGTCCATGGTAAAGACCTGATAGGTTTTATGTGTTTGTGTGTTGCCGCAGCCGAAGGCTGAGGAGATGTGTGGGTGCCGTATGTAATCCTTGGGTTCTCAATAAGAGCTCCATTTCACTAAAGATTAGTGTGACTTGGCTTTGTAAGACTTATCAGCTTATTTCTTAAACGTTGACATATGCATTTCTTGATGTAAATCAAAATTGTACTTGGGTAGAAATCTTTTCAACTACTTGTGTAGGCCTTCAGCGCCATCGCATGCACAACTAGGCACAATTGCTACCTTATAGATAAATTAGAAATTAGAGAGCAATGAGTGAAGATCAAATATTCAAGGTCAAACCCATACCGTAAACAAAAAGAAAAGTAGGTGTATCGGGAGAAAAAAACTCATATTTCTGGATGACCGGAAAACTTGTATAGAATTCCTAATTTATACTAGTAGTCTCGAAGCTAAAACTAGAATAGAGATTTACAATGAATATGTTACGGTTTTGCTTTCCAGAACCGGTAACTGCATTGATTGGCTGCTAATAGGGAGTTTGGCATTGGAATCCATGAGGAAGGGACAAACAAACCTATCAAAAGACTTGTTTCTTTAAAGGGAAAAAGATCTCCTTAAACATACTTGTTGATTGTCAAAAGTTGTTTATTACCATGCTTACAGTTCTTATATATAGACCTGCTTGACCCCTGCACCTAACATGTTGAGTCTTTTCCTAAGTGAAATTTAGTTGCATGCAAGACGCACAAAATATAGAGTACTCTTTACCTTGCAAGAACCCTTTCCACACGTTATGCTGATTTATGCAAAACACACTTCACTACCTTTAACCTCACTTCTATTCTCTGTCACAAACGTGTTTCCAAAAGAATCCAAATGACACTCTCCTTCCTTTAGCTTTGGTTAAGGACAGACGTATCCCATCATGTCATCCTTAATTAGGCTCATGTGGATGGAATCATAACATAATACAACAAATTAATTACAAATGATTTACAGTGAAAAGGTTGAACAATTTTCTTTAATACAGTGTTTGGCAAGAGAAGATCTTGCAGTTGGAAAAGGAATGTTTTTTTATGCTCGTCACTAGGGGAAAAGGAAAGTCTCAAACTTCATAAGAGCATCTACTGATGTCTTCCCATAATAAATTTTAAAATTTGAAAAGATTTCCATTTAAATCTGTTTTGATTTAGGAATGGTAGCTTCTTCATCATGAATATGGAAGTACCTTCTTTAAGTTAGTTTGAGGTGTCGACTAGATTTGCCAAGATTGAATTGGAGAAATAAATCTCTGATTCAGTCTGAAAATGAAAGGGGGAAAATGGGTGCACACATCTTGCTTGAGAGCTGCAGCGCTCCCCAAGATAGCGAAGACTGAGTGCTTTTCGCTCTTGCCTTACATCAACCTTGGGGATTTTTGACATTTCACTTTTATTTTTATTGCTTAGTATCCCCTACAAACTAGTGGCTCAGAACGAACTGTTACTATGTCTTGCAATAATTCGAAATGTATAGAAGAAAGACATTTTGTGAATATATCAGCTAATTAGTCTATTGAGGAAATGACATGAATGGACAGTTGTTAATTAATTAATTATTTTTAGATAAAACAATAGTTAATTTTGACATGCTTGGTTCGATCATTGAATACCAAGTTTGTGGTGAGACATAGTGCCAATAGATTGTCATGCCAAAGAGTTGGAACTTGGGTGGCGAAGCATGTAAATATTTGAGAAAGGCTTCAATCTAGATTATTTTGGCAATAGTGTCTGCAAGATTTTTAATTTTACCCTTAGCATTGGATTGAGCAGCTACACATTATTTATGCAAACTCCAAGATATTATATTAGAGCCCAAAAAGATACAAAAAAACCTCTAATCGATTGGTGATCATCTTGTTGGGATATTAGGATTAAATTTTATTATGATGATTTGGTTATTTCACACCTAATACTTTTATGAACTTATGCTTACTTTATTATGGACTAAGGTGTGCAGGAAAGTCCACAACCCTTGACCAAGCAAATTAGCCACAAGAATATGCCTTACATGTAGTGCTTCAAAACTTTGCATGCTTTACAAGTATTTTGCCTTACAAGCATATGTGGTGTGTGGCATAGTGATAACAATAGGAAGAAATGGATGTGGTGCATAGAGGAAGCAAAAGACGCAAGTTCAAGAATATGGTGCTTTTACAACTTGAAAAAGGACAAGTATATGTGAAGTTTAAGAGTAAAAGCAAACAACATAGTGAAAAAGTTCATCTCACTCTCCTAAGTCTACGCATGAAAAAGTTAAACCTACTGCAATGAAAGCCTAACCCACACCTCAATTAATGAGGGAGCAAGAACGATAGCAAGTGGTAGAGCATTCCAAAAGAAACCTTTCCAAACTCGTCTTTTGCAAATTATCAAAGAAAGGCAAAATTTTATTTTATCTCTATCAACTTGCTTTCTTTCTCTTCTCCTTATCTTCCATTAAATAATTAACAATGGTTGGAATGTCAAAAGCCGTCAAAGTTTGATGAGCAACAATCAAAGCAATAGATCTATCCAACTTTTCTAACTATTCAAGAATGGAAAATGATTAAAAAAAAGGTTTAAGAATTATCTTTGATTCAATCTTCACTATCTAATCTATTTTGCTTATTTGATACTTTATTGAACTATTTTCTATCTTATGGTTGTTTATTGTAGATCTTCATTTATGGTAGAATTATGTGAAACCCTAGGTCATAATATTTATATTATTTTAGGGGTTTCTTTCAAAATTCCTCCCTGAGCTTGTTTGTTAATCATTTGAAGGATTTTTAGTCATTTTATTGTTGGACTACTTGTAATTTGAGTGATTACATTGTTATAAATATAAAAAGGCACCCTTTATTCGTTTTCTAAATGAGGTAGGTTTAATAGTTTCTCCAATTACATAAATGTTGTATTCTTGTGGGTTACTTTTCTGATTTAGTATTGTAAGTTTAGATTTAACATACTTGATGTACTTCTTTTTACCACTAGCCTAGTAAAAGGAAGTGTTGTGGTTCCTTATGTCTTTGAACTTTTGCTAATCTCCATCAAACCCAACTATCTTTCTATTAGTTAACAACCAAAGCCTAACAGTTCTAATATCAAAGCGATTTAAGATTGCAAACTAAAGTAAGGTTGAAAACCAATGGCAACTAAATTAACTTTACAAGTGTATAAATGGGCTATAGGGAAAAGACAAAGGAGTATAGAGAGATCATAAAATGAAAAAGTTCTAGAGCACGAGGGGTTGTCACTTAGGGAAGCTAACACCAAAAATGCAATCCAACCACCAATCCACAATAAGGCTTTGACTCCTGTAAGAATAGAATTGGTGGAGAATTGCCTTGCCACAATCGCCTATCATTTACACCTACTTAACGATCAATATTGTGTAGGGATAGAGAATGACATAATAGTTGGATAAAAAAGCCTATGATCATGCACTTATAGTGGTCATTTGACAACTTCAAAGGTATGTTCAAAAGCTAATTTAAAGACTAGATAAAAAGTAAGTAGAGGATAAAAGGAGGGCTAGGAAAATTGAGGGGAATAGAAAAAGACCATTCATAGATGTGCTAAAACCCAAGCCATTCAACAACAATCAATAAGCTAAGGACAAATCGAATAAGGTGCACATAGCTTCCTTATGCCTTGTAGACAATGTTGCCCTATGTTGGAAAAGGAAATGCATGGAAATGAAGCAAGGCTTTTGTTAGATTAGAACATTCCCTAAATTTACAATTGACTTAGAAAGCAATTCTATGCAAAAAAATGTTGCCTTCAAAGCTCAAAAAAAGTTATGAAACTTGCACTACACAATTGCAATTAACAAATATGTAAGGGAATTCATCTCTATGTTATTACACATCCCTTCAATGGCACTGGGAGACTCTTTGTTCCACTTTATAGATGGCTTACAACACTAGGCGCTAATAGAGATTGGTAGAAGGTCCCTTCAAATGTTAAGTGACACAATAGCTTTTGCTAAGTCCCTCAATGATTATCAATGAAGAGAAGCCTCATGACCTAAACCTAATAGTGGATGAGATGAAAAAGTAAAAGGAACCTAGTGAAATGACCATAAGGCACATAAGAAGGAGGGACCCTATTAAGAAGATTGTAGAACCTTTACCCAATAAGAGTTCAATAATTGACACAAAATGAAAAACCTCCATCCAAACACTTCACCAAAATAATAATAATAATAATAAATTCCTTTTATCTTTAAAGAAATCCACTTATTGAAGCCATCAGAGAAGAGACATTCACCATTAATTATTCTTGTCAATGACTTTTATTCCTAATAACCTTGGTAAAGAGAAGCGAAAGCTAAAAGTGAAAGCTCTTCTTGCATAATTACAACCTTAGCTTGTACCTTTTCTTTTCCACTAATATTTAAGTTGCTTAGTGTTTTTGGTGGTAGCCCCACATGGATGGCTAAACATCACCCCTTCCTCACAAAATATCTACTCCCTTAAGTTATTCTAATGAAGCCATGTTGATAACACC
Organism: Casuarina cunninghamiana; assembly: GCA_028551485.1. NCBI lineage: Eukaryota > Viridiplantae > Streptophyta > Magnoliopsida > Fagales > Casuarinaceae > Casuarina > Casuarina cunninghamiana. Next base: position 26,296,546 of record CM052364.1, read on the forward strand.
TTTGATCACCACTTGTCCTTCATGCTTTTTTATTTGAGTATGGGCTTTGAATGCAAGCCAAATGCACAAGCTTCTCCACAAGTGAGCTTGGAAAGGGCTTCTCCAAATGTATAGGCTTCCTTCATATTTTAAGTTTATTGAAGACCATTATAAGTTAAACTAATTATTTAGTCATCATCAAAATTAGTCTACACAACCTAGTACATATTTGTTATGTATGTAAATGGTCATATTATATGCAAAAATGCTAAAACATGGGGTTGCTTAACACCATGGCAATGGTGATCAATAACACATAAGAAATGTTAAAGCAACTAAAAGGATTGGTAGTAATGGTGAAACATCCCAGTAGAGAAATGGAAGAAAAGCTTAAATGTTGTGGGGCTTTGGGGAAGATTAATACGATGAAGGTAGAAATAATAGTATCTTCAAAGAAAGGCACAAACTTAGTGAAGGTTAGGGTAGAATTAGAAGGGAGATTTTCCTAAGCTTTTGTGGATATAGGGGTGGTCCATGTCTTAATTGCAGAAAATGAAGCAAAGCAATTGGGGTTAAAAGTGGTGGTGGTAAAGAGGTTGTTGAAACTGCTCAATGGGAAAGTGACCCCTTTACTAGGGAAGGTTTGAAAGATCCTTATTGGTATTAGATATTGGGTGAGACAAGTCACATTTTGGGTGGCCAAAACAGATGATTACCAAGTTATGTTGGGACACAAGTTTTTGAAAAGAATCAAGACCATTCTTGTACCTTGGGTTGATTGGGTTTTCATAATGGATTTGGTAATTACTTGCTCAGTTCTTACTATATGGTACAATGGAGACAAGAAGGTTTCATTACAATTGTTGTTAGTATGTGGGAAACAAGTGGGCTAAAAGCCTTTTACTCATGAGGAGGGGTAGGTACTAGAAGTGGCAACCTAGCAGGATGTCAAAGACATCCATAAAAAAAGACTTAAGGAGTAAGGATAAACCCATATGCAAAGGGAAAGAAATCAATAAAAGAGATGTTGAACTCTATAAAAACCACCTCACACATGGGTAAAAGGGAAGGTTTACTTCTCCATGTCAAGATCAACACCTAAAAGAACTTTTGAAGGAGGTAGGAAAGTTTTTCATTACTAAGGAAGGCAACACAACCTTGTTGGTGGAAAAAGGTCTTAAGGGAGAACTCAATTGGTATCTATATTGAGGACATGGAAGAGAGTGGGGATATTCTTATGAAATCAACATCCTAGTGATAGCGTGACAAAGGAGTCGTGCCAATAGGTGGGGGAGTTATGCTTTACTCATTCTAAGATAATAGACCATCAACTTGGCTTAAAAAAAGCCATGACTGCATGTGAAGTGTAAAGGAGAAAACCTAAACGTTAGATTTAGTGTCAAGTTCATTGGAATGATGGCCAACCTAGGCCTTTGAAGGAACCTTATAGATAAAAGCAATGCAACCCTACATGGGTTGTCCAACACGTAAATTGGCAAGGAAGGTGTAACCCTATGAAAGGTGCATGCACACTTGGAAGAGATGTGTGTTTCATGACACAAGGTGGGTACAGACAAGCATGACCATTGTGGGTGGTAGCTATAAGAGATTGAGTAGCATAGTTATTATGAGCATGACATCACATCTTGATTTCATTGATCAATGGTGATAATGAAATTGGCTGTTGTATTTGAAAATCAAATGGTCATGCCTTTGGGAGTCACTAAGTGGTGGCAACTTTAGGTAAGATTTGACCTTTTCTTGAATGGATGGCAACTAGGTGTGTCTTTTTGAGTTTCTACTAGAAGATTTGGCCACATGGCATGGCCAACCATTGGAGCAAGCAATAATATGGGAGAGAAACAAGGACAAGGGAGATTGGTTGGTCTTTTGAAGGAAATTACTCAAAAGGTTGCCTTTGTATAGTTTTAGGTATGTATGATGTTCATGTATTATGTTTTCCGATATACTTCTTCTTGCCATAGGCTTAATATAAGCTCTAATATCTCATGTCTTTAAACTTCTGCTAACCTCCAACAAACCTAGTTTCCCTTTATCAATTAACAACTAGGGTGTAACACTAGGCCACCTTCTACCCATCACTAGGCTAAGGTGTTTCAATAAATAATAGCCAAGTATTTAGTTACTAGAAAGGTATTATGAAGCTAAGGTTGAGGGTTTTACAATCTTTCCTCCATTTAAAATGTTGAAGTTGTAAAAGTTTGAATAATTGGTGGAAAATTAATATAATGAATGTTGGTAAGTTGTTGAAACCAAACCACATAAAATATTACATATATGTGCATGCATTGTTGTGTTCAATCCTACTATTGTGAGGAATAGTGTGAATTTCTAATAAAAACACATGCACACAATCACAAAGAATATTAGAATTTTATGTAGCTTGGGATAATTTTCCTTATGTCCATAGAGCAACAATTTACTTAAATTGGAATTTAGGGCTTATCGTATTTCACTTGATTACTTAATTTCATAACTCTTTTCATATTGATCAAACTTAAGATTTGTGTGCTTTCCTTATATACCCAAACCATCCAAAGTACAGTTATACCTCTTTAGGTTAGAATTACTATTTTCCTAATACCATAATTGGAACTTCACACTAGAAACTAAATAGAAAGTTCAACTTTTCTTTATCCAAAACCATAACAAGCACATTAGTACCATACTAGAAAGCATGCACTTTTCTTAACTTCACCAAGCCTTCCACCATTACATTTCTAATCAGGTGGTATTTCAAGTGAATATATTTTATGCTTAAATGAAATGTTAAGTTCTTCACTAGATGGATCACACTTGTATTAGTAGTCCACAAAGTTCCCTTCGTTGCTTCTAATACAATTCTTCAACTTCGCAAATTTTTGTACTCCTCGGCACCTTCCATGATGGGGACGTTCTCTACTTCTAGACAGAAAAGACTGCTACTAGCAGAAGCAATTGTGCCTCCAATGGTGAACTCAACCCAGTGGTACTGTTATTTTAATTCTACATGTTCTTAAAAACCACTCCTCTTTTAAATTTTTTGACTGCAATAGCTAGAAAGGAGCTAGGAAGACTATTTCCTCTTGTTATTCATATAATAATATGCTTGCAAATAGATAGTTTAGTTCCTTGGAAGTAATTTCAATGTTATCAAGGAACCACATTGAATTCAATATTTCTAGCAAAGTCAAGTTTCCTCCATCCAAAAAATAAAAATAAAAATCAAATGATCTAAGCATGCATATATTTTAATAATGTGAGTTTAAAAACAAAGGAAGTACTTCTAATAATTGCATCACAAAAGCTCACCCAATTGTGGTGCTTTTACAAAAAAGTAGAAAAAGTAACGCCAAAATAGTGGACTTGAATATTGTGGGCATGGGAATTCCATGCTTTCCTTTTCCAAACAACCCTTTTAAAAATGGCCAAAAGCATAGCACCAACCATGCACTACACAAGAACTCCCCCGGCCCTATCACACGCCCACCACGAGCTGGTGGTTGTAGCCTCATTAAACTCACAACCAATGCAGTCAACTGTACTAGTAAAATTGTTGTACCAGAAATGAATACTGGGGACTCGTCGAAGGTGAACCTACCAGCATCCTCATCAGCGACATCATTGCTAGATTGATCTTTTTTGGTAACTTCAAAGACAGTTTCTGATATTCCTAAGAGCTTCAAAATGACAGTTAGAAATCCGAAGAACCAAGCAGTCATGGTGTTGATTCTAACCATTCTTTGGTTGTTCCACCATGCTTGGACTGATTGACCGATTCGTAGGTACTCAGATAAAGTGTATAGGTTGTAAATGATGAAGAGAGCAACTAGCAAATAGAAGGCTGGTTCTTGAACCTACAAACACACCATATAAGCATTTAAAAAGAAAAATGACAGTTTTTAAAAGAATTTCACCATTGAAGTTGTTCTAATATTGACCAAAAGGAGGAAAATTTGGTAGATCAAGTTTGGGGCAATAGAAGGCAATGATGTCATGCAAGCTTTATTAAATGCAATTATCATGCTTAAATGATAAGCATATCCTTCGTAAATAGAACAACTACCAAGTCAAGGTGGGTTGCCCTCACCTTAGGCAAGAAGGAGGAGTTGGTGATGATACAATACGCAGGAAGAGCAGCATAGCATAGCTCAAAGGCGGAGCGTAGGCCCCAAAATTGGAGCCATAAATAGGCCAAGCATTGCCTGAGCTGCAACTTCTTGAAGAGGGTAGCAAATATGGGACAGTCTTTGCTAAAAAGAATTTCAAGCAATCCGGTGGCCCATCTTTTCTGTTGGGTCATTGCAGCTGGGCCACCTGAAGGTGCACATCCTAGAAAGCCTGGTGGGTCAGACTTAAAATAGATGGACCTCCAACCCCTTTGGTGGATTGTTTGCCCAGTTAGAACGTCCTCTGTCGTTGATCCATATCTCCAGCCCAACTGAAAGGAGAAGAGACTATGTCATTCTAGTCTAGCTTTGATCATAAAAAACCATAATGAATTAAATGAAGGAAAAACTAGAATATTTATTAACTATAAAAGACTTACTATATATTTAATGATGGTTATTTTTTACTTGAGAACATATTTTAGTTAATTAAACTAAGGGATCATAATATTTTAGTAAGTTTAACAATGAGTTAGATTCTAGCAAATATAGTTAACCAAAGAATCTAAAGACTCAACATCATTTAGTATTTTCAATGACATTACTATTGGAATGTAATGCCACTTATACTTAATATTGCCCCTCAAGTATGGTAAGGTTTATTAGAATCGATCCATTGACATATAATAGAAGCAAAAAGAAGAACTACTTTGAGAAAGCCTTAAGAAAATGAAATGAAAGCCACAAAAAGAAAATATCCAATGGAAAACTGAAAGAAAACTAATAAAAAATAAGTGAATATGTAGTTCACTATTTAGTCTTATGATTCTTATGGTGATTTTCATAAGCATTTTGAAAAGAGCAAAAATGGTTTTAATATTATGTTAAAATGTTCATTTTGTTTAATTAAAATTAGTTTAAAAATAAAAAATAACTCTTTCATATATAGAATTTTCATATTAGTTAATAAATAATATGAAATATTTTATATGGTCCTTTTTTTTGTTTAGATATTTTTGGTTTCTAACCTTGGTTCCCCACCCAGTATTTTGTTCGTATCCACAACTGGCCACTTGGTGTGTAGCCTCGATGGAGTCCCGGAGATGGTCAGGCGCTTCAGTCTTCCCTTGCAAAGCATGCGTTGCTGATCTGATCAACTCCTTTGAGTTCCCAAATTCTAAAAGCTTATCCTCGAGTAAGTTTCCTGCCAAATGAAAAGGAAACAAAGTACTCAAACAAGAGTTGAAAATCCAATCCAATTAAATTAGATGAGATAAGGGATGAGGACAGTTAGAGTTTTTCAAAGTGATAACAATTGGAATTGTTCAAAGTGATAACAATTGGAATTGTTCAAAGTGATAAATTTGTATAGTTAGAAAAAAAAAAATTATACACTTACTTTTAATTGATTCCAAAGAATCTGGAGATAAACCGTAAATGATTTTACGTCTGTGGATACATCCCGTTCCTGAATAGAAAATTCCTTGAATTCCAGCTATTCCATGTGCAAGATACTGTGTGGATACACAAAATAAAATGAAGTATCCTGAAAACCTATGTTATTTATAAAAAAGAATAGAAAAAGCATAAGGAAAAAGAGAAGAATTAAGATTTGACACACTTCCATCAAAGCAACGAGCTGATTGCCATACGGGTCGTCCTTTAGTCCACCATAGAACATTTGTGGGTGCTGAGCAAATGCAACCTCTTTTTCGCTTTCGGGACCAAGAAGTAGGCACATTGCGTGAAGAACGACTTTTGGGTTGTTAGCAAACATGTCGCAGTCTACGTTGAGCATATAGGGAGCATTCGTCATCAACGCGGAGACCCTCGTCTATAAATGCAGAGGCAGTTCAAAAGAGAAGGAAAAAAATCCACAAGAAGCCATTGATAATGAGTGATAATTGTTGTAGCTGCCAAAAGTTGAATAAATTCTTAACTCCTTGGGTAGAAATAGCATGATCTTACTAGAACGTTCATGGCACCCGCTTTGTAATGATGTGGAATGTCGTGCCTCTTCTCCCTAGATATATAGACCAAGTGTGGCAACCCATCTGGAAGACCTTCGTTCTCCCACATAACCTTCCATAAATTATCCACGTGAGTTTCGGAAAATTACGTATCATCCGTCCAAACAGATATTACAAGAATACAGATTTGCAATGGATAGAAAGAATGATTCGATTCAATTGATTCTTGATGCACAACACATAAAAAGATGGCCTCTTTTAAGTTTAGGAAACAAGAAATATCATGTTTCCTGTTAACTGCTTAAGGGACCACTAAACAGCATACAAGGAATCCTGCATTGTTTTCGTTTAAGCTAGAGCTATGGGAAAGAGAACCTATGCTGATCTCTAGCTAGCAAGAGGCCTGAAAAATGAGAGGGCTATCTTTGGAGGAGGAAGGAACAGAAGACTAAACATGTTGGACCTGCCTCTCGGCAAGGGAGCTAGAAAGGCGAGGGCCAAGGCACGTATAGAGAAAGGGCCGTGTTAGGAATCGGAAAGAAGGGACAAAAAAAGGGTGGGACAAGCGGGAAAGAGGGTGAGAGAAACTATGGTAAAACGGAGATAGGGGGATGTTCTGTGGTCGTGCACGGTCCAATGGGGAGGATGAAGATCAAGGGGCAAAGGTAAAGTTCGGTGACAGAGAAAAAAAGAGGGCAATGACAAGGCGAGAGGCAAAGGACCAGAAGCTAAAGCAAAGAAGAGGGGGGGAAACCAGGAGAAAAGGAAAGACAATGAGAAAGGGAAAAAAAAAAAAACAATAAAAGGAGGTGGTGAGGAAGAGAGGTAGAGCAGCAAGCTTGGTTCTACAAGATGGAGCTCCCAAACATGTTATCGGGTCAAAATTAAAGATACAAGCAAATGATAATTTTGTAGCTGAATGACAACGTTAATAGTTATGACTTCTCTTAAAATACTTGCAAATATGAGAATTTAAAAATTAAAAAAAAATTCTTATGCTATATCATTGGTTAAGCTACCACAATAACAAAAATAAATAAATAAAGAGTTATCATGGAGAAGAAATCCTTTAACGGCTCTTGTGTATGAAACTTGTCAAATAAGGGCAAATTATGTTCTACAAACATAAAAAAAATTGCTTTTCTCGAAACATCTAGAAACAACAATATTTGCTATGTTTGTTGCATGTATATGTACTACCATATCAAATTAATTCCTAACAACGATGGAATCAATAATATTTGTTATGTTTTTTATATGTATATCTACTACCATATCAAAGTAATTCCTAACAATGAAACAAAGGTATACCTTCAATTAGAGGTGGTGGTGACTTATCTTATAATTAATTTTTAAATTTAATATGACCTAAACAAAATAGATTACCTTGATAATAGTTGAATGGTTCTTCCGTTCTACATTTGAGAATTCAGCAAACTCCCCAATAAGATTAGATAGCATGGACTTCTCTGTGGCAGCTTGAATTTTGTAGTTGAGTTGCTCATACTCATCCTACAAAAGATTTTGCTAAATTAGGGCTAACCCAAAACTATAGGAATGGATGAGTTCTAATATGTTAGCAACTTTTTCTTATTTGGATCCATGCTTTCGTTCAATTAATGTTAGTTTAACTATTTAAAAAAATGAGATATAAATTATTGAGATAGTATTTGACTCAAGATTAATATTGTCAAAAAGTATAAATTTAATCATTACTCTCAAATTTAAGTCAATAAAAAAATAAAACTAAATTCTTTAATCAAACTTTAACGTATAATTACTACACACAAGTTTATACATTAGTTATAGACATTTCTCACAACTATTCAACGTCAACAAGAGAAAGTAGTCACCTGAAAAGTATTCCTTGAGATAAAAACTAGTTTAAGGATAAGCCGAAATTAATTTTCACCCTTAACTTTGACTTCCGGTTACCTTCATCCCTTTCCATTCCTGTTGGAATTCCCAAGAGCCATCTCTGAGCATTAAGGAGTCACCTGAAAAGTATCTAAATGGTGCTCTGACCGGAATACTGTACTTCTTACAAAATGGAACCCAAAGCTTGGCAAACTTCGTGGCTTCCACAAGAGAATAGAAGGTGAGGGGAGAACATCCATCATCAGATACATAGCAAGCTAGCTTGTGAGCTGGATAATCAAGTGCGAGCAAAGAGAGCACAGTGTTTATGGTGATGATAGGAGGTTCTAGTGTAGGGTCTGCAGTGGTGACAAACATGTCCACCGCAGGAAGCTCAGGCACCCTATCAAAGAATAAATAACACAAAGGAGATGAATATAGCATTTTTCAAGTAAATCCTCCATATAATATGCATAAGAGCTTAATATAACATCTTGATACTTTTTAATTTCAATTTGAAGTCAATTATTACGTACTAAATATTGACGCCAAAACATATTGAGGAAAGGATACACAAAAGTTTATGGGTGTCTATAACCCCACTGTGCACATAAGATAAGTCCCATTGAATCATCTGTTACCTTTGCAAGAGGTGGTCTGGGTATGTTTTGTATTCTACAGGATTCCATTTGGTGTTGACGACAAGGATCCAGTTGAAGGTGAACCATGACTCGCACAGGAATGCAAGGAGCCAGATGAAACCTTGCTTGTTGAGGAAGAGAAGACGATATATGAGGAGAGAAAGGAGAAGGAAGAGAATTATGATGTCAACGGCTCTTTGGGCAGTGTTTCTACGTTTGATTTTCTCGTATAGCGGAAGAGAGCTCGGGTTGGCCATGGAATAGGGACGAAGACAAGTGCAGGCCTGTTCTCTCTAATGTGTTTAAACCTCCAGGACTGGGCTTACTAATTTATACTTGATTCCGGTGTTTCTTAGCTTCGTTGATGTCATTTTCTCCGTTTCGAGGAGATATTTGTTATTTTGCGGTCGGTCACCCCTATGGATCCGTGTTTTCTATCATTAGTCCCACATGCACCATCATTACTATTGAGATGGTCATCATGAAGCTTAGAAACTGCACACTAAAATGAAAGATGCATTTTGTCATTTTCCTCGTTAAGCTGCTTGTTAATGGCCGGACTTGCTTAATCAGAAAAGAAAAAGTCTACAGAAAGAGAAAGAACTAAACAAGAAAAAGAAAATAAAAATGTGATTTGCCCTCTCCCGCACTTCTTTTGTTATTCTCCTTCCACACCAGCTTGAAAACTAATACCAGATTATGCTGCTACGTTCCATGGACTCCCTAAGCTCAGTTACTCAAGACATTTTTCAAGCAGACCTTCTCATCCAGATACTTTTGAGTTTCCAAACGATGTCCATCAAGGTACATGAATCTGGAGAAGGCCACACATCAAGGACACCGACTTCAATAATGTGAAGCAGAGGACCACGTCCACTGTCCTTGAGGACCATTCTGGAAACAACGGAAGTAGACCGGTTGAAAGATATGACCGTAGAATTCCAGGGGCTGCCAGATTCTGCCGACACGTCCACGTCTCTTAGGCCCTCCTGTAAATGGACAACGAAAATAGACAACGTTTCCTGGACTATTGCTACTGGCCATATCTGGACTGAAATCCTAGCGTCTTATTCCGGATCCTGCCCGTGACGGGCGAAAGTCTGTAGTAAAGACATGGCTGGAAACATTTTTTGGGTAGCACGTGTTTGGGAAACGCCAAAACATGGCAGCAGATCTTGAGGTGATCCAATAGCTTAATTGAACGAGTAGCCCTTTTGCTCATTTATTTTAAAACACAACTCAGTTAATCCAGAACAAAGGTTCACCTACAAGCCCTACCTATTGGAAAGGTAGAGACTATAAACATATATGAGTGTTGAAGAAACGAAGGATATATGAAAATATCTTTGAAGTACTTTTATTAACGGGAATAATTATGTATAGAAAGATTATAATTGTAATATTTTTTTTTTATATATTTCTCCCCTACAAATTTATATAAAGATGTCTTTTAAACTTTAATTAAGATGGTAAAAAAGATTCATATGAAAAATCTTGCACAGTAAATATTTTGAGTTTGAATTTTTTTAGATACATTTTTAATTGACTTAAGCATATTCTGGGACATGCCAGTATTCCCTAGTTTAAGCCATCAGACAACGTTTGTCCTCTTGTTGGAATGGGTCTCTTGCCGCCTACTTGACCTCTTCTTCAACTGACTTTTCTTCTTTTTCCATTGGTATTGTGATTGGAATAACCTAATTTGGAAATTATCTAAAAACTTCTCTATAATATTCATGAATTCCTTAAGAAATGCCAGTCGCCATCACCAAGTTTTTAGATTTTAAATTACAAGGAAAACAAAAAACAAAAACTAAAAAACAAAAGCCTTGGAGCTTCCCCATTGGTGAGCTGCGTGATGCTCGACCCCAAAGCAACTCGTGCACACCTTGAGCGCCATCGCATGCACAACTAGGACGCAATCGCAACCCTACCTAAGCCATAACCTTCATAGTCAATTTCATTATCAACATGGTCATGCCTGATGTCAGTTTTGGAGTCGTTAACCGCCAACATCAATTGATTTGGATTGGCCTTTTGTCTGTAGCTTGTAAGGTTTTTGACCACCAGCACCGTGTTTGAATTGTCATTCGATTAGCTTGTTTCTTCCCGCATTGTGCGTGTCGCAGCGAGTGACCGAAATTAAAGGCATCTTGTCACCATTTTTCCTCAGCAAAGATAAAAAAATCTCAGGCTTTACTTACTCCTAATCATGTGTTTCTAGTTTTCAGATTTCAAAAGATAACATTCATTCAATTTAAGGAGATTCATAGAAAAAGTTTAAGTCTAACTCAAATTCTCTCCTACTTTGTTTACCGTATAGATTCCGTAAAAGTTGAATTCCACTTGTTCAAACATCTTGTACGATGGCAAATTTAAAATCTTTTCGTTCTTGTTATAGTGGTAGACGTTTTATTTTTTTATTTTTTATTTTTTGCCTTCTTTCCTCTCATAAATAGTTTCATTAGTATCTTAGCAATAGTATCTGTCCTTCGTATGTAGATAGAGTCCCCAAATTCGAAAGAAGAACGTAGAATTTGGATCCGTGAAGCCAAGGAGCCCGAGAACGTCATTGATGCTAGCTTTTCCGTTTTCTTCTCTCTCTATTTCCTGGCCGCAACTGAAACTCAGATATCTTTCCATGAGCACATGAATGCTGTCAAACTCTGTCAAACTCGGTAGGATTCAACCGCATACCACGCGGTTGAAGGAGCTTGTCTTTTTGTTTCTTTTTTCCACAAGAAATAGTTTTAAGGCAAGACGTAATATTCTTTCCTGAAAAGATGGCCAGCCAATGTTCTTCCTTGTCACCCATCACGAATCGCCTATTCTATCCACAGTGTCTGTACATGCTTTTCTTGTCACCCACCAATAATTGCTAAGTTTATCCCAGCTGCTGGCGCGGCGACTTTGTATGCTCAGTTCCTTACCAAAAGTTGAGCACGAGGCATTCTGAGTTTGGGAGGTAATAAGCCAATGTACGGACCAAACACATGAATTTCAAACAGTAAGGACAAAATTAGTCCTACGTCTATCGGTGGGCCTGAAAATATCAGACAATCTCCACTCTTTTTCTTTACGTTTTTTTAGTCACAATTCACCATTTTATTCTTTCCTGACAGAGGAAGGATACAAATCAAAACAACATGAATGCCACCTAGAGGATTTTCACACTAGTTGGGGTTTGAACCTTATCTTCTCGAATAAAATTTTCTAAAGTTCCCCCTTCTCCTCCTCGATTGAATAAAAAAGTCTCACTTTCCCTTATCTCCTTGGTAAGCCAAGGCCCAGGCCAACAGATGGGCGGTTTAACATCTCTCCTTCCCCTAAGTATACAAGTCTCCCTGGGTAGCACTTTTGCTTCATGCTGATGTGCCTGCAAGATCGAGCAAGTAGCTTAAATAGAAAGTAGAGCAGAAGGCTTGTAAACTTATGATATCCAGTAAAATTTTAGTGTGAGGACTTGTGGAAGTCTTGATTACGTGCTGAGGACTTGGGTATAGTGATTTTTCCTTAGGTTGGAAAATATTTTGTACAGTGTGTAATCTCCACATGTAATTAGTAAAATGATTTCTTAACCTATTAATACCTTTTGTTATTCTCTTCATTTTGACTAAAGGTATGAAACTAAACTAAAAGAAATCAATTCATACTAATAAGTACGGAAAGAAAGAAACCGACATAGCATAGTAGAAGGTTTAAGAAAACAACAAACCGAATTCAAACTCCTTGAATTGGTTGCTGTTTTAACACGTAGAAGAGGCCTTCAAGGCAACTCTTCTCTTTTGCTTCACTTCATCTTGCTCCTTTCCTCTCCCTAACCATTTGAATCTCTTGAATACTGAAAGACCCTAGCAGCTCTTCAAGAGCCAAGTTATTAAGATCCTTTTTCTCTTTAATAAACAGTTTTCATTTCATCTCAACTTTTCGGGAAGCAACGTAGTATCTTTTTAACTAACTCGCCATTGGGATAAACCTTCCCAACCAACTTCAATTCAAAAGTTATCTTGGTAAATGTATGAAACATTTCTCCTAGGATTTCTAAAGTTTTCGTCGACAATATTTTGTTTCAGCCTCACACAATTTTGCACTTTTACCCCAAGTACCTTAACACTCTTCTTAATGCTAAACCAAACATCAGGGTCTTGTGCTATCATAAAAATCTTCATCATGAATTTCTAATACCTGGAGAACTTGTATAGCAGGTTACGCATCCTTCTAGATCCTAAGGGTTCAACAACGCGAGGCTATGTATTTTCGATTTCTATTTTACACGATGGTCCACAAGGAGACAGGTGACATAAAGGTTTCGTGGACCATTGCTTGTGGCCGTATCTAGATTGTTATCCTATGGTGTCACTACAGATTTTGCTCTTGAGTGGCGCAGAGCGCTGCCAGAACTTGTGGGATAAAACAAAGAGACGTGACTGGGATTGCAGCATCACTTTACGTGCGAGTTTTGCCATGTGGACAGTTTCTATCACATGAACGTGTTTTCACAATGTGGGTCATCGGAGCCATATCAGTTGAGATCTGCATGGCAGACAGGCTGAAATGAAATAAGTCTTCTCAATACTGTTCTTCTCTCAAAGCACCTAAAGAAGCCTAATAATTCTCTCATACTGTCGATCATGCGAGAAAACAAAGAATAAAGTGTCTCGACGTTCAACTCAGAATTGTGAAGAGATCATATCTCTTCTACTTTAATGAAAAGATTTTTACATATACTCCTTAGAGTTACGTTTTACTTTCCTCAGAAAAGGATTCCCTTAGGATATCACCGAATATCCCGTTTGCATCCTTGGACGCATATGACAATTTATCCTTATATGGCCTCAACCGATTATCTTTCCCATGCATGCTTTTTCTTTCTGTATAAGTACTTGTAAAAGGCCGGTAAAAGAATTGTCTATATCTTGGGTTTGTGGGGGAGATTTTATGAAACAAGAATTTTAAATTTAATTTTTTTACTGTATTTTTTATTAATTTGAACAAAATTTGAGAAAATTTCGGGGTGTGTTGTTATTCTCTAATTTAAACTATCAAACAAAATTTAATGAAAAATTTAGGTTATTAAAAAAATGTCTTATATCATCCTTGTTCTATCATTGTTAAACAGCTCACTAGGGTTAGCATATTTTTCCACATAGCTGCACACCGAAGGTGCATTTCTCTCTCACTTACATTGTCTTGTAACCAGTTTTGATTTTGCTTGTATCAATGAAACAAGCTATTCCTCTAAATCTTACTAGAGTTTATCAAATTCTACAAATTCAAACTTTTTAAGGTAGATATTTTTTTCTCCTAGAATAAATAGATTTGTATATATCTTCTAGACCTTTATGACATTTAGAATTTTTTTCATACATAGGCGAAGTCAGAAATTATGACTAAGTAGAATTTGAATGGGTAAAGCTGAAGACCCCGACGGGTAACTCGTGGAATACAGCTAAAACAGGATAAGAGAATGTCATTCATGCTAGGTTTTCTCATTTTCTTCTACATCTATTTCTTGGCAGCATGCGACGGGTCTCATTTGGAAACCAAACTCCCTATTAGCAGCAGGATTTCAACATACCATTTATAATTTTTTTTTTTTTTGTATATAGGCAAAGTCGCAAATTATGACCAAGTAGAATTTGAATGGGTAAAGCTGAAGACCCCGACGGGTAACTCGTGGAATATAGCTAAGACTAGATAAGAGAATGTCATTCATGCTAGTTTTTCTCGTTTTCTTCTGCATCTGTTTCTTGGTGGCATGCGACAGGCCTCATTTGGAAACCAAACTCCCTATTAGCAGCAGGATTTCAGCATACCATTTAGAATTTTTTTTTGTATATAGGCAAAGTCGCAAATTATGACCAAGTAGAATTTGAATGGGTAAAGCTGAAGACCCCGACGGGTAACTCGTGGAATATAGCTAAGACTAGATAAGAGAATGTCATTCATGCTAGGTTTTCTCGTTTTCTTCTGCATCTATTTCTTGGTGGCATGCGACGAGCCTCATTTGGAAAGCAAACTCCCTATTAGCAACATGATTTCAACATACCATTTAGAATTTTTTTTTCGTATGTAGTCAAAGTCGCAAATTATGACTAAGTAGAATTTGAATGAGTAAAGCTAAAGAACCTGACGGGTAACTCGTGGAATGCAGTTAAGACAGGATAGGAGAATGTCATTCATGCGGGGTTTTCTTGTTTTCTTCTGCATCTGTTTCTTGGTGGCATGCGACGGGTCTCATTTGGAAACCAAACTCCCTATTAGCAGTAGGATTTCAACATACCCATTCTAACTACCAAAGTTTCCTTCATCTTTAAGGATCAGGATTACTTCAAGATCACCAATTTATATGGATGCTTTGGTGCATTGTCTTCAATTTATATAGATGCTTTGGTGCATTGTCTTCTCTTTACAAATCGACGTCTCAACCCACTGTGAGGCTAATATTTCATCATCAACCTAGTGTGAGCAAACAAGGATTTTGTGATAAAAAGTCTTAGCTGATTATAGTCCCACATTAGGATATCCAACGTTTCTTATTAAGAATGATGCAAAAGCTTCTTGTTATCCAAATGTTGCTAAAGAATTCTTTACATACAAAGAAAAATACATTTATTCTTTAGTAGATTTTTATTTATGTTTATTTTTTAGCAGAACCGTTCGGCCTTGGGATAATGGTTTCTTGTTCTAGTTTTCTTGTATTTTATTTATGTTTAATCTAAATTATTTATCTAACTTCCGCTTGTATTTTATTTCTAAAGAATAAGCATAATATTTTTAACAAAGAGAAACTCTGAAATTGCATGAAAAGTTTTACGTGAATTCAATCAAAAGAAGGATTCCAGCCAAAAACGTTACTTTCCTTGGATCAGCGGCGTGACCCCATGTCTCCATCCCAGCATTGATGTTAGATAAAGCCACATTATCCCCACAATGCCAGGCTGCAATTTTTCTCCCTCTTTATTTGCTTGCACAATGGCTCCACGAATCTTTCAATCAACTAAAAGAGCGGCCAAAAGTTGCTTCCTTGAGTATCCCTGCTCTTCGCAAGGCATCAACCACACATCCGAAATATGAATGTTGCAAGACGCTGCCCTTCCACCTTCATTTTCTCAAACGTATCCAAAGCCCTGTCTCTCTTCCATTGGCAACCAGGGAAGATGTCATCGCATTCCGAGTGAGATCCTTCTTAAACAACGTCTGGTTGAAAATACATACATGCGAAGATCACCTCGAGGTCTCGGGGACTATTGCTACTGGCAACAACTAAATTGAAATCCTAACGCCTGGTGCTATCAAGACAAGTGGGATTAAACAATGAGATGTGGCTGAAAGAGATCTTTTGGTCAGCATCAGTTTGGGAAACGCCAAACTTTTGTAGTATATTTTGAGGTGGTCCCAAGGAACTAAACTTTGTGAGGTATTCTAGAACATTAGTAAGTTAATCCAAAACAGGAGCTTGTCGTAATTGATTGTAGTTCACAGACAAAAAATCTAGTATTGTGACTGTTTGACAGATTTGCTTGGTAAAAAGACAGGGTATACAGATATGAAGATATGTGTAATGTCACCTAATTTAAAATTGATGTAAAAGCTTCCTAGTAATTTCCATCACTTTCTCAAGAAATTCCCAACTTTTGATAGTGTGTATGTGTTTATATGTAAATATAATAGTTACATGAATGAAAGTTTTAGAAATTCTCGACACTGAATTGCTTGGATACCAATCTTGGTGATAATAGTTTCTCTTGATAGTTTCTTCACCAATCTTGGTGAATGTGTATGCCCCGTAACAATTCGCCTGTTTAATTGTGGTTACTACTTCGAAGGTTGGTAGAGAGAATAACTCTTTCATGCAATTTGGGTGCTGTTTAAGAACTTCCACATAAGAAATGGATGATAAGTTAATTTAATCTATGAAGACTGTAATTTTTCTTACATATTTAGATTGTCTGACTCAAACTCGTGACTAGGCTCGTTATTTTTGTGAAGGAAAGGACTATTGTTTATGTTGTATTGGTGTAATAATTTTTTTTTTGGGTGAATTAATGAATTACCATTGGGGTTTAGAGTAGTTGAATTGATCATAAAGTACAAAACTATTCCTAAATCCGATTATTATAATCTTCTCAATTGACCATTCCATTTAAATTATAAAATTAGGCTACTATCTTAAAGTTACAAAAAAAAAAAATTATAATAAAAAAAGAAGATGTGAAAGAAAGAAAAATTGAAGAAAGGATGATAAACTATCCTAAAAAATGAATTGAGACTTTGCACGCTCGCACAAGAAAGAAATTTTACATATTTTTTTTTTCATTTTTATCCGATGTGGGAGTTCCAGCATAGATGTCGCAGGGGCTCTTTGTGCGGATACACTTAAAGAAGAGGACGGAGTGACCTCATCTACTTTGTTTCTCTCGTGCCATCATACTTCACCCACAAGGCCTTGAAAAGGAAATTAATACAAGTTCCTTATTAAGAATGTCAAAGAAAAGCCCGAAGCAAACTTCATGGACCGCAGGAAGAAAAGACCGAGCTAACCGTAGGAGCTTCAATTAGTACTTTTTGGCATCTTTTAGCTCAGCAAAGACTATATACTCCAATCATGATAAATATCCCCAACAATTCTGCACCACAGGAGGACTCGTAATGAAAGAACATTTTACATCAATTCAATCAAACTATAGGCTGGAATTTTCTGAATTCCAGCCACCGCCATTGCTTTCCTTGGATCTGCGGCGCGATCCCATCTCCCTATCCCGGCATTGATGTTTGATAATGCCACATATCGCCCAGAATGCCTTGGCTGCAATTCAAGTAGCCTTTCTCCCACTTTATTTCCAAGCTCAATGGCTCCATGAATCTTACAACCACCTAGAAGAGCACCCAACACAGAACCATCAGGCTCAAAAGGCATACTTTTTATTAAGTCAGTTGCTTCCTTTAGTAGCCCTGCTCTCCCCAAGAGATCAACTACACATCCATAGTGTTCCATTATGGGTTCTATCCCAAACTTATGCAGCATTGATTGAAACAATTTCAAACCCAACTCGACGAGTTTTCCACGAGCACAGGATGTTAGAACAGCCACAAACGTAACCTCGTTAGGACGTTTCCCTTCCACCTTCATTTTCTCAAACATGTTCAAAGCCTCCGTCTCTCTCCCATTGGCGGCCAGTGAAGATATCATAGCATTCCAAGTGCAAACCTCCTTAAACCCCACTTGGTTGAAAACATTTTGAGCACTTTTCAAACAACCTGTCTTGCCATAAAAATCGATCAACGCGGTACCCGTAAAAGGGGTCAATTCCATCTCATTCCTAATAGCGTATCCATGAATTTGCTTTCCACAAGAAAGAGCTCCTCCCCCATCTAAATTAGCACAGGAAGAGAGCACACTAACATACGTAGCTTCATTGGGCTTTACCAAACCCGTCATCACATCACCATGAGCCATCATCTTCTCAAAACACCACACTGCTTCACTAAAACATCCATTCCTCCAAAACCCATTAATAACACTCGTCCAAGAAACCACATCTCTCTCAGGCATTCGTTCAAAAAGCAAAAGAGCAGACCCCATATCTCCATTCTTCCCGAAGGCATCAAGCATAGCATTGCACGCAACAAGACACGGTTGCGACATATCCCCAAACATCTTACGTGCATCGGATACTTCACCGAGTTGCGCGTACAAAGCGACAAACGACGTTTGAACAAATGGGTCATGGGCGCCACGTTTAATGACTTGAGTGTGAAGAGATTTCCCCAAGGAGGGTGAGGAAAAAGCTGAGGCCTTGATTATCGAAGGGAAGGTATGGCAGTTGGGCGGGGCTCGGTGGCCAAGCATGTGAGTGAAGAGGACAAGCGTCTTGTGGGCTTGCCCAAGTTCGAGATACGCCCTCGTCAAAGCGTTGTAGAGGAGGGTGCATATCCATTTTGATGTTGCAGACCCTGGGATTGGGCTATGGAGGAGGTGCCCTTCAGAAATTAGCAGTGAATGGACTTGTTTGATCAGGTTTAGACGCTTTGGAGTGCGCTGGAGGAGTTGGAGTAGAAACTCCGGACTCTGTGGCATAACATCCCATCGACGCCGCCGTGTGTAATCTGGTAAATCCACCACGACGACAACGTTTTGTCAGGAATGCCAGGTGTTGATATTGTAAGAACAGACAAGGACAATGCCCCCGACGGCGCAGTGAGACGTATTTTTCTCTCTCTTGCACGGCGCTGAGACTACGTCTCCCCACTTTTTATGTACTGCGCCCTGCTTTTTTAGCGGCCGCTTCTCTTTTCTTTTGCGTGCCCTCCTTCCCTTTTCCTTGGCTAACTTTCCTTCTTTACTCGTTATGCTACATGAACACGTAAAATATAAGTGCAAGAAAATCTAAGTGTTATCTTATAAAAATTATATTATTTGTTATCTAAAATAGTTAAAATAATTCTATAACAATAAAGTTAACATGATTTTTTTATATTCTTTTAAAAAAATTAAAAAATACAAAAATATCATTCATGTAGATGGTACAAAAATCTTCAGTCTTTAAAAACATTGTCTATTCATCTTTGAAAAACTTGAAGAACTATATTAAGTCCAAAGGGTATTATGCTCCAACGGTACTATCTTCTTGTAGTACTAAAAATTGTTACAACTTTCTCCTTAGTTAATTGTATTTCCAAATTTACTAAAATATTTTGATCCCTTAATTTGATTAACTAAGATATTTTTTCGAAAAATAAAATAGTCATCAAGCTTTAATTACATGTTTTTTCCAAATTTATAAAAATATTTTGATCCCTTAATTTGGTTAACTAAGATATTTTCTCAAGAAATAAAATAGTCATCAAAATCTAATGACTCGTTTAGCCTTTTTAGTTTATGACAATTTTGGCATTTCCTCTTTTTATTTCATTATGGTTTCTAACCATACAAGCTAGACTAGAATTATGAATGTTTGTCTATTCTATTAGCTTTTGTCTAATAATTCTTTGATTTGAACATCAAATTCATTTTTATCCTATAAATCATTAGTTTGACTCTAATTATAGCATTATAATTTCTTAATTTTAAACTACGATATTAAGGGTTTCTTAACCATAATTTTTAAGGATCTTCATTAAAGTTTTTTAAGTTTTTTTCACTAGGACATTTATGGTGTGTATGTGTGTGTATGTGATCATCACACTTTGTTGGCATGAAATCAAGTGTACATCTATAACTATGCTATTCTAATACAAGTATATTGACTTTCTCTTTTTGAGAGTAAGTCTAATATGCTTATGGTGTAACATTATAGGATAATAATTATTAAGGAAATTATTTCCTAAAAAAATCACCATGCATATTTGGAAAACAAGGTATCTTAGGAATGAGAAATTTTTTATTGCTTATACATATAGCATTTTTATTTTTATTTTTTGTTAGCAAGATCAGACCAATAAGATTATATGAAGTCAAGATTCAAATCGAATTGTTTGTGATTTAAGTGTTTCAAATGAATTTTCAGCATCTTTAATATACAATTACTAAAGAATAAAGAAGGATAAAATGATTTAAGCAAGGTTATTAAGGAACAAGGTAGTGCCTCCCAACATTAGTTTGTTTATGTGGAAGCTCATTTATTATGAAATCTCTACAAAATGCAACATGTAAAGGAAAGGAACAAAAATGACTTTTAAGTGTTACTGTAATGAAAGGGTCCAAAAGGAGATTGTGGATCATCTCTTTATGTACAATGCATTGTTGCAATGGACTAGGCAAAATTTTAGTGATATACTTCTTGTACTGGTTTGATTTAATTTAATTTTTGATATTGTTCCTTCGTGGTATTCAGAGGCCTTATTGTATAATTAGAGGTAAGTTATTGTCATCATTTTATAAGGTGTTATTGTGAGGGGAATTTGGTTAGACAAAAATTCCAAAAAAAAAAAATAATAGTAAAAGTATATCCTTGTACAAAATTAATAAAGATGTCACTCAGTGGATGTTGCAATGGTCCTTTCTCATCCAAGTCAAGGTTCAAGTACGTTTTTTTGATCAAGTCTCATTATGCATACTAAAAATTCCTATGGCTTACCTTCATTTCAAAATAGGAGGAATTTGTGTCAAGTGGCAATCTCCACCAATGGAGCAATACAAGCTAGACATGGATGAATCAAATATTATGGGGCATAATGCTATAAGGGGAGTACTTAAAAATTATAGTGGAAGCATCATTATGACTTTTTCAATCAAATTGGTGCTAGGTAGTAGTGCATATGTTGAAACCTACGCATTTTTGGGAGTCTCCAAGATTTGTCAAGAATGAAATCAAGTAACCTACATCATTAAATCAAACTCCTTTTATTTAGTTTAATATTTACTTAATTAAATGGAGAATCACTTGAAAATGAGAGTATGGTTTTTTTTTTTTTTTTTGTCAATGTATAGCCATGATTCCAACATTTATAGAAGTACAACATGTTTATCAAGAGAAGAATGCAATTGTAGATCGTTTTGCTAATTATGGACATACAATCTAGAGTGTAAGATATTTGAAACAGCCTAACTCATTACCTCGCTCAAGCTTAGCTAGCTTCATGCCAGGCTAGTTAGGCTTGTGTAATTATCAGTCACCATATGGCTGTACATCCTACTTATTGCATTTTATGTTTTCTTTTTATGGTTGTATATGGCAAATTAATGTAGGTTTTTCCTTTTTTAAGGGATTAGGTTTATATCATATCATTTGCACTTATTTAATGTATAGTTATTATACATAACTTTGTTGTTATTAATAAAATTTGTCAATATACAATTTTTAATTTTTTTAATTTTTTTTAGCTCTATATTATATTTTCATTATATTATTATTAGTTGCTATTCCTATAATAGGATATTTCATAAGTACCCATTTCTTTTGCAAGTAAAGCATTTCATTTACAACTACAAATTGTAGCTATAGTGTCTACTAGAACATATAGATGATAAGGTTTATATCTTGGAAAATTCAATTTTCCAATAACATATTTATATTTTCTCTTTTTCTAGCTCGCCTAGGTGAGAAATTATTTCTTCATCTCCTTTTTGGACATGATAGAAATGACTAATTTTTTTTTCTTTTTCCTTTTTTTTTTTCCTTCGAGTAGATTGTACTTGTCATTATTGGAATTTGAACATTTTTAACCCCAATAGCTTTTTTGGTTAGAACTGCTCCTTTTATCTTCTTTATTTTTTATCAATTCTCTTGAAATACCAAAATTTTTCCAAGCAAATTTATTTCAAATATCTTGTTGATAAGGGAAAGTTGTGTTCCATTTTTTAGATACTATGTTTGTGAAATACAACTTTCTTCTTTGATGCTTGTATGGCAACTTGATTAAGTTCTGGACAATATGGTTCAATGACATTAGTTATAAGTTATTGTTTTGGCACTTCTAAACCTTTCCAATCTGTCAGTTGTGGGATTGATTTCTATAACAAAAGGTTTTGGCTCAAAAATTTATAAAAGATTTTTGTCTAAAGATTTTGTAAAAATGTGAAGTAATTTTGTCAATTCATAGATTTTTTTCTAGTGAATTGAAAGATCATGAAAATTGGATTTCATAATTGGTCCGTCACAAGAACTCTAGCTGTTAAATCAAATGATCATAGTTCGATGATTCTTTTAGTGGAGTAATCAGAGTTCAACCTACATGGTGCTTGAATGTAATCCGGCACCATTTGTTTGAAACAACGCTCCTTTTTTCGTTCTTCCGTCCGCGGCAATCTTCCCAAGAATCTAGAAAAGACAGAACATAGAGGGGAGAAGTGGTTGAGTTCATGAACAATCCGTTTAAGGAATTGGAAATAAAAGGGTTGTCTTTAGAAAGTGGCAAGATCGGTCTGTCACAGAACGTCCGGGTGCAGTAGAAACTCCGGGCGGTGTGGCATAACGTCCACGTCACTGGTTGGTGGTTTCCACGACACCGTAGCTAATCTGGTAAAGCCAGTCGACCACACGACCATGTTTCGGAGGACAACAAATGAAACGACGCCAGGTGTTGGTCTTGCTATAACAGAGTATATAATGCTCCCCACGGTGGATTCAGAGTGAAGATGTTAGCTTCCCTTTTCCCCTCAGCTTCCCGACTCTTCTCGAAACCCGCAGCCTTCTCTCTTGTACGGACGTCAGTTCCGTTTCGCTTTCAAGTCCGCTCAATGGCCGACACTGCCTTCAAGAAAATCCAGATTCAGAGGGAGGACACTGTAAGTTTTCGCTAGCATCACTGTTTTTGTCCTTTTGATTTCGTGAGAGATTTTGAGCGTTTTATTCTCTTCGAGTATTGGGTTTGTGGTTTCTTGGTGGAATATCGTGTATTGAAGTCAGTTTTTGACATTTTTATTCTTTTGAGTTTTTTTTTTTTGGATTGTATCAAGAGCGTGTTTAGCCAGTCAATTACCTTTGGATCTTCCTCAGTAATGTGCTGCATTGGGAGTTGCGTTGCATTTGAGTATGTTAACGGCTATCCATGAGTCTGGACATATTGAAGTATAATCGAAGAGACAGGGATGAAATGAAATGAAATGAAAAATGTTAGATTTTTGCTGTGCCCTCGCAGATGACCATGAATTTCTTCCTCGAAATTTCCATCTAAGAAATGA
This sequence comes from Casuarina cunninghamiana, assembly GCA_028551485.1. Lineage (NCBI taxonomy): Eukaryota > Viridiplantae > Streptophyta > Magnoliopsida > Fagales > Casuarinaceae > Casuarina > Casuarina cunninghamiana. Next base: position 26,319,728 of record CM052364.1, read on the forward strand.
TTGAACTTTTCTAGCTCCATGGGTGCACAATAGACTCGCGAGAATGCCTAGATAATTGGAGAGTAACCCGTTTTGTTCCACCCTACGCTGGGTGTGGAAGAAGTCTTTGGTCTTTCAGTTTGTGTGCTATCAGAGAGATGACGTGGAAAGGGGTTTGGGGGATAAAATGGAATTAGTTATGGATTGAGCCATTTTGGGCTCCGTCCTTCTCTTTCCTCCGTACTAAGATCTATAAGACTTGGGATTGGTGCTTCACCTTAGTTGGAGACTAAGAGTTATCTGATGTGGGATGGGAGTCATTAATGTTTCGGGACTTGGTAGGCTGTGGGTTGTTTTTATAACGTATAAGTGCATGGAGAAGGAAAATACTCTATTCGGTTTTTTTTCCCTTTAACAAATTTAAGGATTAAAATTGACCATGTTGTTCCATCCCAGGTTAAGGAGCTTCCTTGGCATCCGATTGTCATATTTCATTCCATTGTGCACTACTTTCATAGTTTTTTGGCATTCTAGATAAACTTCTTTTTTATTTATTTTTTTCATTTCCCTTTTTCATCGTTAATCAGACATTTGATGCATATGTGGTTGGCAAAGAGGATGCTCCTGGTATTGTAGTGCTTCAAGAGTGGTGGGGTGTGGATTTTGAGGTCAAGAACCATGCTATAAAAATTTCTCAACTTGGCCCTGGATTTAAAGCACTAATCCCAGAGTAAGCCATCTATGCTTGCGATAAGTTGCTTTTAGAGTTTGCTATTTTCCTATTTCCTTTTTTCCTATCTCATTATCATGTATACAGCTGCATGATTCACTTGAGTGCTGAGAACTTTTCTCTTTTTCCTTCAGCTTGTACCGGGGAAAGGTCGGTTTGGATGTTGCTGAAGCACAACACTTGATGGAGGGTCTTGATTGGCAAGGTGCAGTCAAAGATATCCGTGCTTCAGTTAACTGGCTTAAAGCAAATGGTGCCAAAAAGGTGCAGCTCTTGTTTTCTTGTTGGATAAATAGAAGAATTACTGATTTAAGCTGCATTGGAATTATTTCATTGTATTAGACATGGTCCTCTTGGAACACCTATCTTTAACCTCGGGAGGTTTCCATTCTATTTCTTGTGTTTCAATTATTATGCCATGTCATGGTTCTGTAAAGTTCTTGATAACCTTGCTTGGTCTCAGAAGAGGTTGCCTTGAGTTCTGCCAAGTTTGGGGCTCAAGATGTGTTTCATTAGTGAGGCAAATTATTACATGGCTCTGTATTTTGCATGTTATTCCTTTCATTTATGAGATTCTTAGATGAGTTGTTGGAAATATTGTTGAACACATTCCTAATGTATCAAAGGCACAACTTTGAGGAGAGTTGAACTAATTTCACGGATTTTGAATGACTGGCTTACTTAGAAGCTTTTTTTTTTCTTTTTCAGTATCCTCTGTTTTCTTGATTGGTGGCTCAAATTTTTATGGCGGAACTGCAAAGTACAAAGTTGTTCTAGACAGGTTGGGAGGAAAACGTTGTGCATAACATCAGATTGAGTTGTTGTTGTTTTCTTCCCTTTTTTTTTTTTTTTTCTTGGGTTGGGGGATTTTTTTTTAATTTTTTTGTGTGTGTTGTGGGGGAGGGGGAACGGTAAAGTTCATCTCCGATTCCTTACATCTAACCAAATGAATGTGAACTGACTTAGGGGACAGGGGGAACTATAAAGTTTATCTCCGATTCCTTACATTTAACCAAATGAATGTGAAGTGACTTACCTTGGCTCATTCAAACACTTCCACTGCAATGGCTCTTTACTACTAAATGCAGTGGACTATTCTCTTCTACATAATGAAGTTACAAAGATTTCATTGATACCAAAATTCAAGAGGCAAAAAACTTATGGCTTCATTGCAATAGGTGGGTGTGACTGGTTTTTGCATGGGAGGTGCTCTCTCTATTGCAAGTTCTGTGCTGGTGCCTGAGGTTGATGCTGCTGTCGCATTCTATGGAGTTCCTTCATCAGAACTTGCAGACCCTGCCCAGGCTAAGGCTCCTGTTCAGGCTCATTTTGGGGAGCTCGATACTTTTGTTGGCTTTTCTGATGTGACGGTAAGGGATTTTCTTTTGTAGCTTCTATTATTATCATTTCTTACTTAATAGTCAAGTCAAGAGTATGGGTTCTGTCTTCTTTATAAGGAGGATTCTTAAGCAAAACTTTGGCAATGTAGACTTTAATTACACCATTCTTAACATGGTCCTTGCAGCCAATGTGAGTTGTGGGCTTAGTGTCCGGACATTTGTCTTATTGCAAGCCGCTTTTGGTTGCAAGCTTGCAACCAAAAGCGGCTTGCGTATTGGTGTTACCTCTTAAGCCTAAATCTGCTACCTTGTTAAAAAGTCCAATCTATCCAAAAGTTAACTCTTAAATAAGAAATTTTTCGTCCTTATAAAGAGGATTCTGAAGCAAAATTTCAGCACTGTGAGACTTTGTTAAACTGTTCTTAACAAAGTGTTGAATACCAACGAGCTTTTGGCATTTGTAAAATATCCAATTCTGTCTATTATACTATATAAACTGGAATCAGAATGGCCAAGGATTCCTCCTTTTTTGTTAAATATGTGCAACCTCTAGCTTCAGGCATTTATAATCTGGCAGAACTGATTATACAATAACTTTTTGATGATGGAGTTGAGTAACAACTTGATGGGATCTGGGGTTAGCTGCTTGAAAACCAGGACTACAGCTGTGGTTGTAATTTGATCATACCACATTGTAAACCCATATGTCTCAAATTGAACTTGATTTCTAAATTTGAAGTGAGAGCTGGTAGGATTTAATGGTTGATGTTGTTGCGAGAGTGCATATTACTAAATACTTAAGGACTTTTTCTGGGTGACTTGCTTAATGTATCTCTCCATGTGGAGTTTTCAGGCTGCCAAGGCTTTGGAAGAGAAGCTGAAAGTGTCAGGAGTTCCATCTGAAGTACACGTTTATCCTGGCAACGGACATGCTTTCATGAACAGGTCTCCAGATGGTATTAAGAGGAGGAAGGGCATGGGACTGTCTGATGAGGATGACGCTGCGGTAGAGCTTGCTTGGTCTCGCTTCCAGTCATGGATGACCCGTTACTTGTCTGCTTGAGTGGCTAGTTTTCTGTCTCCTTGCGTGCTGCTTCTTTGAATGGTGACCGTTTCTAGTATAAGGGCGTGTGCCCGCTATTACTATTATGGTTGTAAGGAATAAAACTTCAACTTGTGTCAAATTTCTAGAACACTCTAGTTTTCTTATGACTACTTAAGCGTGGTTTGTCTACAAGAGCTATCAGCTGGTTTCATAGACTACCTTACGACTTTTTTTCCTCCCTTTTTTCTCTTAAGACTTTTTTCGATTTCTAGATGCACGTCTGTTCTTAGAATGTGAAACAGGGTTCTTCAAGCCCCTGTTTTCAATTCCCGTGGAGATAAGCTTCTCCATAGACATTACTCAGCGTGTGAATGTGGCTAAATATGAATTAGACCAATTCAGGTCCAAGCCTTGACAATCGGCCATCAAGTCTCGAGAAAACTTACCAAACGTTCCCATATCTGCCCATGTTTCATTATTTGTCGAACTATGAAATTTCGGGTGGTTTATAGGAACTGGGCTTGGAAGAAACCGAAAGCCCAAGTTAAAGCTTGGAGCGGCAGGTGGAAACAATTAAAGCCTGGCGATTGCATTGGAGGTTGGGGTTCTAAACAATCTTATCTTCCATTCAAAAATTGATGGATGCCTACCGAAGGTTTAAAAAGAAAATGCTTTAAGATAGAAACCCAACATGGTTCAATGTCAAAGAATAGAAAATCGATTACAGCAATGTTGCAGTGAAACAAGGGCTCGCTTTGTCCGTCCGTCAGTTCATTGAGAAACAGCGACAGCATAATTTTTCTTTCTTTTATTTCTATTTTTTACTTCATCGAGATGGGAACATTTGATCTTATCAAGATCGTCTTTATTATAGTAACATCCAAAGTACTCGGAATTGACTCGACAAGCAATTATGACCTTTCGGGTCCATCAAGTGTGTCTTGCTCTGATGGGGAACGTCATTGCAGTTATGGAGCAGGTAAAGATGGATTCAAACCTTACCATATATTCCAAAAAGAGAGAGTCTTGGGTCAAGAGTTGTCTATTGTCCCTTCTTTTTTTTTTTCTTTTCTTTTCTTTTCGGTGAATACCTTCTATTGTCATTCTAAAACACTGGAAATTTATGTTAAGAATTGTTGTTTCATATTATATAGACATGTTTGCTAATCACCTTTATAAAAAAGAAAGACTGAATTACTCTTAAATGACTTTTGGATAAAAATTTGCTTTTGAACATGGCATTAGATCTAAAATTTAAATATAGCACATTTTTGTTGATGGAACCCTTTTTAAATGTGAAAGGATATAGCCTCTTATTGTTTAGTTTTTAACTTAGTTACGAATTCTTATTTATTATTTATAACTAAGTTTAGGTTCAAGTGCAGCATCTCTTCACACAAGGATAAAGATTCATTTGAAAAATGTTTCCTCACAATTAGGGTGAAGGAGCATGCTAAATAAATCCTACATGAAAAAATATAATTTTAAAGTAGTTTATAAATAAATGATTTACTCTGCTTAATATGTTACTACTTTAAGTTGAATTTAAGTCATTTTATATAATATCTAAGATGGTATTAAACTCAGGTTTAAGTGTATTACCCCTTTGGTCATTAGAAAAAAAAAAAAAAATCCTCCATGAAAAAATGTTTCCTACGTTCATCAGGACGAAAGGGCTCATTGAAAAATGTGTTAAAATCTCACATTGCTTAAACTTTGCTTGGATTTTTTCCTCATATAGAAAGACCTTTTTGGTAAGAATGAGCTCTCAGCCGGTTAATCTTCAAAATGAAAAAAGAATTTGACTAAAGAATGAATTATTTTTCTTGAATCATTCTAACTCCCTACAACAACTTCTGCATCAAGTTTCCCGCGTTGATACACCTGTATCGGTTTAGTTTTCACTCTGCGTTCACGTTCTGCAAGCTTGCAAAACGGAGGCAAAAGCGAGTTGTCAGAAGATACATATAAAAAGATGAACCTCAACGATGAATGTTTCCAGGAAGGTGCTGGCACGAGTCTAACTACTAAGCCCTAGTCCAAATAGAGAAGCAGTTCAGACGGGTAAGCGCTGTACATGGGGTTCCTTCTTTGACATGATTACTTATTCATGAACGTGCAGCTCTTCACGAGCACGAAAGGCAGCCGACCACCCATTTAAGAGGATGTGTGCGCCTGAGCATGCAGCATGCATAATGTGAAGCGGAAAATATAAGATAAGACGCCCGTGAGCAAACTCATCAAATACAAAACTTTTCCCGATGATTCGTTGGAAATGCATTCCAAAAGTCTGGAGCCATGGTCCAACTTGCCACGAGTCAACAGAGAAAAGGGAGAGAGATGGCGAAAGAGAATTGGGTTTTCACATGTTTCACAAGTCCTTCAAACTCGGGTATCCGTAAGTGAGAAGGAAGGAAAGCTCTTAGAGTTGGGCGACGGCCACTTGTGGAAGGTAAGTGTGAACTTGACTCAAAGATCCAGGGAGGGAGCGTGTGTACATAGTCTTTCCACTAATCTCCGCCGACCCTAATAGAAAGTAAACCCCTTTGGCGTATTTCTTTCAAATCATCCAGAAGAAAGCCAGCAAAATGACAGAGAAAGAGGGAAAGAAGGAAGGAGCAAAATAAAAACAGCAAGTAATACATTCATTATGTTTAACCATGTTTAACAGGTTTCCCTCGGTTAAAATTATTATAAGCAGTGAATACTTCAAAGAAACCAGAAGACAAACTCCATGAATGTTTGGTATGGGCTTCGTAAAATGCATAACATAATACAAAAGAAAAGAGCAAGTAATACATTCTTTTTTTGGTGAAAAGGTATCAAGTAATACATTCATTAAAATCATGTTTAACATTTGTGTCTCTCGGTTACATTTTTGATTGATTTGAGCATGCTTTAGGATAAGTCACTATCCTCAGTTTAAACCAGTAAAATTTGATGGGAATTTTGAATTATAAAAAGAAAAAACAAAAAGACATGTTTAAGCAGATTTCCTCAGTTAAAATCATTTCAGGTTCTCTTGTTGGTTAGGTCCACAGATTATGCTGGCTTTTGACCATTCTAATCGGTGAATACCTAGTTTCAAACGAGAAACCAGAAGCCAGAAACTCCATGAATGTTTGGTATGGACTTCGTAAATGCATGACATAATAGTCCATATTATTTTAGTAAAGGAGCGGCGGATGTTCCCCTTGGAGAGCAGTGTTACCTCAGCCTAATCGTGCCTCAATGCAGTAGTCAAATAAACTATAATAAGAGCGATTCAACAGCAGTGTTATCCCTTTCTTTCTACTCACTACCCTCCTGCTCCACTGTCGGCTTGGATCCAAATCTTCTTGGGAATCAGAGATTACGTGTCGGTGACAATTTGGCTACCTTGTGAGTTCATTGTCTGAACTTTTTATATGAATTAAATGCTTTTAATATGGGAAAGATGGTCATATGCAAGGAACCGCACCAAGTTGGGTTTCAACTCCGGTGCAACAATATCCAACCAACCCTTGTTTTTGTTGATTTCTTATTTGGTTTCCGTCAGCAGCCTTTTAAACAACAATTGTATGTCTGTCGATTGTTGCGACTCTGGGAATGATTTTTTTTTTTCACCGAAACCATTTACTTCTCTGGTTGCGTCAATCAAGCGTCGAAAGCTGTATATAATCTTATCTGTGAATATTATACTGCTGTTCTGGTTGGAAATGACTTGCAAGCTATGTAGGCTTGCAGAGGCTGCATATATTGTGTCGGTGTGGATGCGAAAAAGGAGGTCTTGGGAAGGCGTTTTTTCAGCAGACGAGGACTCCATTTGCGTTCATACTTGGTCATAAAATGTGGCCCTGACTTGGACGACGTCTTTGCCTTTTTTGGTTTTTTCTTTTACTTCAGTAGCAATTAACTTGATTCGTTGAGAACCAGTCCACAAAATCGGTGCACGTTCTTACCCTAAATGAATTCAAACGCCCAACGGAAGTAAGCGACTGGTCTTTGGAATGTAATTACGATAAAACCCTTTTATGTTTTCTGTTTGATAACTATATCTTAATATGCTCTAAGTTTAGGATCCAATTTTATTTTCGGAAAAAATATTTTACCTCAAATAACATATATTTATCCTAAGCCAGTTTGATTCCATCGGTAATGGGTTCGAGTTCTCTTCTCCTGCTTGGGTGTGTGTGTAAAAAAATAAAAATAAAAAAAATAAAAAATCATTCTAAGCCAGTTTGTTATCAAAGAGACTCCCTTCCCTTTTTTGCTTAGTGAAAAATTTATAAAAGCTGATTAGGGATATAATTCTATGGAAAGACCTTTTATAATAAAAAATAATCTTCTCAAATCTTTAAGCATGTTGAATAAATAATTAAATCTATCTTTTTTTAAATCTTTTGATAGTTCAAGAGCAATTTACATTTTTTCTAAATACCTTTTTATTCCTTTCATTTCAGATAACATAAAAAATTATACAAAAAAAAATTAACAATATATGTCTTAAAGCTTTGCTTACCAAGAAAAAAAAAATTGAGAAATTAGGTGGGTTGGGCACTAGCTTTTAAAAAAAAAATATTATTTCGTGAATCTAAAAACAATCCCAAAGTTGGATTTTTTAATTTATGAATTAATAAAGAAAGTTGAAATAACTCCCATCACATGGTTTGGTATGACTCTACCACAAGTTTGAAGGACAAAGACTGCTCCAGTAAACGACAATGGCGGACAAGTTTGCAGTTAGGTTGACAGTGAATTGATGCAGAAAAATAATGAAGCGGCATGTAGGGATCCACCACACAATGTGGCTTTTGGTAACAGCACTCCTTTTTCTTGTGTTGCTTTTCCAGCTATAATCAATCGGGCGGTCATCAGAGGACTTTGAATCTTTAGAGAAATCGTTTTGAACATTGACATAACTGACTTTTTTAATTATTGTTGACTCGTTTCTTATACGAAATTCGAGCCTTTTTATTTTAATATTTAGAAGCGTTGAAAACGATGCCTTAACGTCGGAGGGAGGCTGCACGTTTGGCCCTCGTTTATAGCATGAGAATCATTCGTGTCTGAAAGGCATCTTTTACAACCATGCGGTCCCCTCTGCAGCTAAGTCTTCAGTTCTAAGTTATAGACATTGCGTGCATCTCTTAAATTTTTTATTTTTTATTTTTTTCATATAGTTTGAAATTATATCTTTTCTAATACTATCTTTGAATTTGGTGATCAATTATTATTTTTTTATTCAACTTCTATGGTTGATAGATCTATCATTATCGCCACCTAAATTAATAAACAAGCATTTGATTTCTTCATTTCTTTTTATAAATTGGGATGAGCAATATGAGTTTTTGTATTATAAAATCATGTTGTTAATTTTTTGCAATTTTAATAAGAAAACAATAAAGGCGTATTATACATATCAAAATACAATATATCATACCACGTAAATATTTATACTTAAAATTGACATAAAGGACTTAAGGTGAGTGTACTCCTTGTAGGAATTTATGGGTGAAAATATCTACTTTTGTACACTTTAAAATAATCACTAGACCCCTAAGGCATATGCTATGTTTATCTCTATACAACTATACAATAAAGGGTCCCATCATTACAAAAGGGGGTTATAGCCATTCTCTAATTAGATTGTAATAAGTAAACAAGCAATTAACAATAACTTAACCTTTTTTATAGGATTGTACTTGCTCTTAGTGAAGTAGTAATCATCCTTAACGAGGGATGACTTGTAAATCATGAACCCAAGGTTTCTACGGCTGCACTTTTGTTCACTTTTTATTAAGAATGAGATGTGAATTATATAATTATATTGATATTACAATGTGTGAAATTTGTTCTACATTGGTAAAGTATGAGTCTATAGAGCTATTTATAAAATAATAGGTAACACTACTTCTTAGATATTTTTAGTTGAATTATAAATCTCTTAATATGGTATGGAGCTTAGGTTTCTTTTTTAGCACCCATCTAAATAATGCTAACCGTAAGAAACTATGATAGTCTAGTAATTGTCCTTCACGGTACGGGATCTATTGAGATATTTATTGACTTTTAAATAAGATAATAAATTTTATAATAATTTATTATTTTTAAAAAATCTGAATTTAAAGATCTTGGACTAGGGTCTCCCTTAATTTAAGGCCATATTATTCGTAGCGTAGTTTTTGAGTAATCTGAGATGTAAGCCATGCGTCACTACGTCTTTTTCTGTACATCCAGCGTTGTTCATGTCGTGCAGAAAAGGGTTTACTAATAACTAATTAATTTTTTCCTTCCCGTACTTTTCACGAGGAGAGAGAAGGGGAGGATGAGAAAGCAGTTCAATTGTTCATTACGGCAATTAAAAGGCAAATGAAGACTCACCAGTGGCTTTTAGAGATGCTTAGGACAGCTTTTGTGTTGACTAAAATGAACACAATTCAATAGAATCACGTTTTGTCACTGCTTCTTTTCCATGCCCGTCAGATCGCCTTTAGTTCCTTTTGGACTGCAGGCCGCCGGCCCCTTCTCCCTACCCCATCTGTTTGAAACAAGGTTCACTTTTTCATTCCTCCGCCCGCGGCAATCTTCCCATGAAGTCAGAAAAGGCAGAACACAGGGGGGGAGAAGTGGCTAAGTTCATGAACAATCCCTTAAAGGAGTTGGAAAGTAAAAGGATGTCTTTAGAAAGTGGCGGGATTTGGCCTGTCACAAGAACAATAGCTGTTAAATCAAATGTTCAATGATTCTTCCACAGGAGTCATCAGACAAGAGTTCAATCTACGTGTTTTGTGTTGTTTGAATATAATAGTAGCTTTTCTTTTGTCAAAATGACAATTCATTTATAGTCTAATCAAGTTTACTAATTTCTTCATTTGTTTTGACTAATCTTTCATCTTATATTTTTTCTTTATAACCCATAACCTTTATCAGACAAAACTTTGTTTGATAATTTAAACTAAAGAGTAATGTTCTGTCAAACTGGTTTGAATGTAATCGTAGCTTTTCTTTTGTCAAAATGATAAACTTTCATGATTCATTTATAGTCTAATCAAGTTCACTAATTTCTTCATTTATTTTGACAAAATCTTCCATATTATATTTTTTCTTTATAACCCATAACTTTTATAAGACAAAGCTTTGTTTGATAATTTAAACTAAAAAATAATGCTCTGTCAAACTGGTTTGAATATAATCGTAACTTTTTTTTTGTTAAAATGACAAACTTTCATGATTCATTTATAGTCTAATCAAGTTCACTAATTTCTTTATTTGTTTTAACAAATTCTCCATCTTATATTTTTTTCTTTATAATCCAAAACATTTATCAAACAAAGCTTTGTTTGATAATTTAAATTGAAGAGTAGTGATCTGTCTTAAAACATACTCAAACTAGTTAGAGAATTTTCTTACCACAAATAAAATAGAGTAATAAACTTTTAATACATCAATTTGGGTTTTTTCTTAACCAAATTGAAAAGTTATTTCCTATGTTGAATTACGTGAAACTAATGGAAAAAAGATGACAGTAGGAACTATTACAAGTCACGTGAATCATGTTCTAAGATAAACGACACCTCTGGTGACTAAAAAGAACACGAACAGAAGAAGCGTAAGGGACCTTTCTTTCTCTTCAAATATTGCGGCCACCCGCTCTTAGACTTCACTTTCTTGTGATGAAAGAATCCGAGTTCACACAGGAATCGGGTTGACACTCAAAATTCTTCGGTGCAGTAAACATTAGGCGGAAAACAAATTAAGTTGTTAATAATTAAACCCAACGTAGTCAAAGTTTTCTTTTGGATAATAGGATAAGTAATTCAATTTTCATTGTTAACTTGCTATACACGATTCGTCACTGCTTATGATATACTCTACAAAAAATAGCTGTATTATGGAGGCTTGTTAACAAATAAAATAGACATATCTATAATTATACAATTGATCAACGGGCCCATTCAAGTATGGATCAAGCTGATGTGGATGGTTTGATGTTTACGAAAATGTCAAATTAGGAGAAAATAGTTTTAAAAAATGTCATCGTAATGTGTAATCAATTCGTATTGACCATATCATTTATTATTTAAAGTCCAATAATTGCAGGCCAAGTATAAAATTGCCGTAGATGTTCACAAAAAGTAGGAGATTCCGAGACTAGAAATACGGGTGAATATCAATCATTTTAACAATATTTTATTTTGGGTATAAAAAAACCACATAATAAGACAAAGCAAAACGGATTTCGATTTCATGAAATATTATTAAAGTAAAATTAATGGAGAGATTAGGAGAAAGAAGCAAAGGGATTTGGTCTAATTGATCCGACGGAGTCTACGCCCGCTACTCGCGGTCCGGATCGGCGACGTGTCGGAAAGGGAAAATACAGTTGAGCGGCTCTGATGCTCGTGGGCTGGTGTGGACCCAGATTCCATCAGGACCGTTGACCGAGACCACTATGTTTCACGAGCGAGAGGCGCCGGGCCAATCGGGGCGGTGAATTTGTGGAACGCGTCAATTCGGCCCCACCCCCTACTTTGACCCAAAAAAAAATAAAAGGCCAATTTATTTCAAAGGACTTTCCGACGTGGGCCCACTTGTTGTGTGGGGTCCGCGATAGGAAACCTGATGGACTTCATTACCTAAACGACTACGTCCTTTTCAATTTAGACACGATATTTAATTTTTTTTGGAAAAGTTTCCAATTTGTGAATCATATGAGAGGGTTTGGTGCAATAATTATACGGTGGAAACATATTCATGTGTCATCATTTATACCACTCGAAATCCATCTCCATTTTCTAAATTAAAAAGTCTACAAATTTTGTACATAAATAATCAAGACCAACCCCTAATGTTATTTTTTGAAGTAGCATCTATTTTTTGGTGTACTTATTGGTCAATGGTTTGTACTAGTTTATAATTAAGCCAATAAACTTTGAGATTTTTTATTTTATTTTTAAAAATAGCATATGGGTGTCTAGCTAGCTTTAACAAATCTAATTTCAATTTTCAAAGAAAAGAAAAAAGAAGCTTAAAAATTATAATGTGGGCCTTCTGTAATTAGAAAGACAGTGAGTTGTTGCTTTCTTAAAAGCAACCCACGCAAGTACGACCACCTTATCTCTTCAATTCCCTCCATTTTCTCTCCGTCCAAATCCAATACAATATATTCAACACATTACAACCCAAGCACCACTCTACTACTACTCTTTTTTCGTCTTCTTCTAGAGTCTTAAGGCCCCTCCTTTATTGCCGAGTCTATTGCACCGTTTCAAGACTTCCACATCTCTCTCTCTCTCTCTCTCTCTCTCGGTTCTCTCCCCCCCCTCTCTCTTTCTCTCTCCCTCATTTTCTTTGCATTTATGGCCAAAGGGAGTGGACTCACCATTGATTCAGATCCATTTGGGTTCTTTCTTCACAAGCCGATAGTACTCAACTCATTCCCGGAAGGCAACCACGACGCTACCAGAACCATTGGAAATCAAAAGTGGAAGCTCGCGTCCATGGACGCGACCCTTAGCAGGTCGCCTCCACCCACTATCCAATTCCAAGTAAATCTTAACTCCTCCGATCACCAAGATTCTCCTCCTCCCGATGAGGATAAACGGAGGTTCCTCGGTGAGATGGACTTCTTCGCTGAGAAAAACCATGAGGACGAGTCTGCAGCCGCCGATGCCGACAGAGAAGACTTAGAAGTTCCGACCACGTTAGAGTCGGCCGTAAACGTATGTGACCCGGAAAAAGGGTTTTATTATTTTAAAAACTTTTCTTTTTTCCCTTCCTCCCCCATCAGTTTACCATTTTATCGCAGTTATCTCCGGATTGAATATTTTTTTGTTTGATATGTAGACTGGCTTGAATCTTCTTACAACGAACACGAGTAGGGATCAATCCATGGCGGACGATGGTGTATCATCGAACGCGGAAGATAAAAGAGCCAAAAGTGAGGTAAGGAAGCGATAAACCTTATCAAATTCTATCCCGGTTTAGTTTAATACTTCAAGTTTCACGACAATTCCTATGAGAGTTTGAAACTGATTTTGGATCACTATATATTGTTGTATTTAGCCGGATGTTCTTGAAGCCGAGCTTTGCAGAATGAAGGAGGAGAATCAGCGACTCAAAGAAACGCTTAATCAAGTTACTGATAGCTACAATGCCCTGCATATGCATTACGTGACTCTTATGCAGGCTGCGGAAGCCAAAAAGACTGAAGAAAATAGCATGGCAGACGGGAAAGTAAAAGAAGATAATGGGGCAGTAGTTGTGCCAAGACAGTTCATGGATCTCAGACTCAAGACTAATGAGAATTCGCTGTCTTCATCGGAAAGAAGAAGCGGCGACCGGTCGGGATCCCCCGGTAGCAACGGAGAAGTTAAAGCACCAAAGGAGTTTGACATGAGGAAGCATGGGAGTAGTGATGAAGGGCATGAATTTGATCAGGATAAGAAGGAACATGGTTGTAAAACTGGGAGAGATGATAGCCCCGATCAAGGTTCACAAGGATGGGCTCCTAACAAGCTTCCTAGATTCAGTTCCCCAAAAGAAGTTGATCAAACGGAGGCCACGATGAGGAAGGCCCGCGTCTCGGTCAGAGCACGATCGGAGGCACCTATGGTAAGTGATGACAGTCAATTTTTAAGTGTCTAATTTTAACTGAGGTGTGGTCTATAGTTGATTAATTCGGAATTTGTTGATTTTAGATCACTGATGGGTGCCAATGGCGAAAGTATGGGCAGAAGATGGCTAAGGGAAACCCATGTCCTCGAGCTTACTACCGATGCACCATGGCCAATGGTTGCCCAGTTCGGAAGCAAGTAAGTTTCCTTTTAGACACTAATTTGTTGGATATAAGATTTCACGAAACCTTTTTCCATTTAAAGAAGGCTGGTACTTCTTTCTATACTATGTTAATTACGCAGTCTAATACATCCACTTGAGTATGCGAAAAGAGTGCTAAATTCAAAGCTGTCTTGCAACAGTATTTGATTACTTAGTCTTCAATCTTAAAAGGCTGATTTCTTGACACTGATAAGTGGAATTTGATTCTAAAACAGGTACAAAGATGTGCAGAAGATCGGACAATCCTCATTACAACATATGAAGGAAATCACAACCATCCCTTGCCCCCGAATGCCATGGCAATGGCATCCACAACCTCATCTGCAGCAAAAATGCTGCTCTCGGGGTCCATGTCTAGTGCTGATGGCCTAATGAACTCAAACTTCCTCACAACTACACTCCTTCCATGCTCCTCTAGCATGGCCACAATCTCAGCCTCAGCCCCTTTCCCCACTGTTACATTGGATTTAACTCAATCCAACAACCCATTACAATTTCAAAGATCACCAAACCAATTCCAAATCCCATTCCCAAACCCATCCCAGGGTTTCCCCAATGCTCCGGCCTCCTCGTTGCTGCCTCAAATATTTAGTCAAGCACTTCACAACCAATCAAAGTTCTCTGGTCTTCAGATGTCCCAAAACATGGACCCTGCTCAAATCAGTCACCAACTACAATCGATGCCGATGAACCAGGGGCAGCGAAGCTCAATCCCTGACAGTGTCACTGCCGCCACTGCCGCCATTGCTGCAGACCCGAACTTCACTGCAGCTCTTGCAGCAGCCATTACTTCTATTATTGGTGGTGGTCACACGTCCAACATTTGTAACAATAATGCGAACACCACAACCACCAATAATAGCAGCGGCAACATTACCAGTACTCCTACCAACAGCAATAGCAATGGAAACAGTAAAACCCGCAATACAAGTTTTCAAGGCAAATAGACGAGGCCAATCTCGTTTTCTTTTTTTCTTTTTTGGTGCCAAAATGTTAGATTATACATGTTCAGTTTTCTTTGTCTTTCTTCACAAGCTTTTCCCACGAATTAGCATATAGGTTTCATATTCTTTGTTCCTTGAATAATATATGTTGCTGGTTATATATGTCAATAAATAGTTAAGATTCCAAAAGGGAAAAGAAAAGCCAAATAGAAGAACGCGTACTTTATCTCTTTTGTCCAGATACGAAACCAAAGGAAGGGTGTAATGTCCTTCCCCCTTTTGTTTTCTTCCTCCGCACCAAGCCAAAGCCAAAGAAAAGAACAAGAAAAAAGATAAAGCAAGAGAACAATGGATTTTATTCTTGCCTGGATTACATGAATCACATGGCACTTGCAAACATAGGAAATACGATATTTCTGTCAATACCCAATAGAAGTAGTCAAGAATACCGTCGAAGAGTGGTTAACAAAAGAATGGGTTTGTTTGACACGTTAAGAAATTGGAAAGTAAGTGCAAGAGAGAGGGACAGAGATTTTTGCTTGTGACGTTTGGTGTTTGTCTTGAAGCACTTTATTCTAGCTGGGAGTGGTTAATTGGATAGATTACTTTCCATCCCTAATGTCTTGGTTTTTCCTCCCTTTTCCACGGCGTTGTCCATTGTTCTTCCAATGAAGTAATGATGACAGGCTTCTAGTGCCGTGTTCTGTTCCATCCCAGCCAAAAAGAAAGAAAAATGTTCCTATCACAACTTGTCCTATCCTCTGGCCGACAGTTCTGCACCTCGAGTTTCCAAGTGCCTTGCGCGTTTAAAACACTTCATGCACAGACAGACATCGTTGAAACTGCTTCGTTGGATAACTTTTTCTACCATTTGATGCAAGAATCCGATACTTTTTTTTCCATGCGTGGACAGAGAATTATCCTTTACAGCATGCCGCGCTTTCCCATGTTCAATGCATTAACGTTGTGGCTGTACGACGACGAGTAGATAAATCGAAGGGGTACAAAAACCACGAGGTTTTAACCGTGAAGGTGGTTACAAACCAGTCAATAATCATCTAAGCTGTAAAGATATGAAGGGACAATCTGCCAAACTTGCTTACATTTGCAAACAAGAATGTAGGTCGGCAAACTCGATGATTTAGATGATGGCCGACGTTTCTTACCAAGAGTTACGGCTGCAGAACTAGTGGGGGTGCCTTCTGGCATCCATCACCCCCAGTTCACATCTTTAGGAAATGTTAGGAAGGTTTGCCTATGTAGTAAAGGCTTATGTCCCATGGACGGATTAGGTTGTTGTAAGAAAGTTTGATTCTTCCTTTAAATCTTCTTTAAAATAATTCATAAATAGAGGACATGTATTCCATTTTAAAATTAGTTTTCAAACAAGATCTATGTCCCTGAGAACCAATATTGATTGTGTCTAATTTCTTTTGTATAGGTTGCATTTCTTGGACTTGAATTTTAATATTATATTTTTAAAAAAATTATTCTTTGAAATCAAGTTAGATAAAAAGGAGAGAGCAACTCAACTAGAGTTTAATCTTTGCTTTTGTTTGATACCCTTATTCCACAAATACAGCTTCAAGTCGCTCTTTGTGAAAAACCAATACAAAGAGATCATTACTTATCTGCATTGCACAATGATGATACAGTGAAATGAAAGATGCAAATGATATTACTTGGAGATGGTATACTACAGTTTTGCAAGATCATTCTTGGAGGCAATAAGCCCTACATTGGATAGGATAAAACCTGTGATTAAGTTTAAATGGAAAAAATTTCTTTTAAGTTATAAACTAGTTTTTAGGTTAGGTAGGTTTTCTAACATAACATTAAAGCCTAAGTTAGATATTACTTTAGACTCATTATCTGTATGACATCATTACTATTAACTCACCTCTTAACTTGATAAAGAAATTTGTGAATAAATTTACATAAAAGAAGTTTTTTTTTTCAATTCATTAACTAATTTTTGAATTAGGCTTTGAAGTCTTCTAACAATCACACATGGGTAATAAAAGAACATTATGTAATTGCATAGCTAGTTCTGAAAATCTTCGACATATCTGCAGTACTAAGCACAAACTCTCCCAAAGTTTTTCTAATGGAGGCCCATTATCAACTTTAAATAAAGTCACCCAAGTATTTAAAAGCCCGAAGGACCTGTTCCAAGCCCGAAGCGTGAGGAATTAGGGAAAGTCCCATCATCCAGACGACCAAACAGCAATACAGGTTTAGCTGGAGATCCAACGGTCAGAAGCCGAAGTCATTTTCCCCCTCATTCAAAGTGGACTGGTAGTTGATCTCTGACTAACGGCAGTACCGAGAAGTCTCCGATAATAACTATTACAACTGCCTATTAGACGAATGAAAAGTCTCCACGCTTCTGCATTCGACCGCACAGCGAAACCAGACCAAATTATTAACCGTTCGATTGAGTAGTCCAACTGTCGTCTGCAGCCAACATACCCAAGCGTAGCTGGTTCTGAAGTAGACAAATTCCTCTCCCTCCATCTAACTCCCTTTAGTACCTTAGAGTGGATTTCCTCGGTACCTCATTGTACCTGTTGTTCCGCTCCCTTCGTAGCAATTTCCGGTATGTAAAAAATATTTCCACCATTCTATTCCCGTGAATTCTAAAATTTTGACATTCTTGTGGAGATTTCTCTTCTTTGATCGATTATTTGATGTGAAAATTTGAGATACTTGTTGGGTTTGGTAATATTCAAACTGCATGATTTGGGGCTCCATGAACTCCGTTTGTTTTCTGAGAAAAAGTAAAACGGAAAACAGAAGATGAAATTTGTCCAGTTTTTGTTTGGTTGATCTTTTTACTACCGTAATGTTCATGTATGTGGGAGCTGAAGATTCTGCTTTTGCATGTTCTTGATCTTGTAATTCGTCTGTCACTATATGTTGATTCTTAGGATTGGGAGGAAGAGAAATGAAACTTTATTGAACAACACAGTTTGTTTTTGATTTTCGGAATCAAAAAGAAAAGAGAAAACCTTGGGTTGACTGGGCCCCCATGATTGTATTATTCCCTGTTAGTTTGAAGTTAAAAGTGGAATAGTTCTAATTTCTTTCACTCCTTACATGTTCTCAGTAATTATGCAGATTTTATCTTATTGGTTTGTTAGAATTGGTGTAACTGTTGGGTTGCTTCCTGTGAATGATCTCTAAGAAAGAAAAACTGTGGATTAATTGTCTTGCAGGTACAAGATGGATACCATGTTTAGAGCCAGTTTGGCTACTCTTCTTCTGTTCTTCCTTCTGTCCCCGGTGGTGTTTTCTGTGCCCAGTAATGGGTTGATCCGAATTGGACTGAAAAAGATAAAATTGGATCAAAACAACAGGCTTGCTGGACAAATTGACTCAAAGGATCAGGCAAAACTTAGAGCTTCTATCAGAAAATACTATCTCCGTGGGAATCTTGGTGACTCTGAGGACACCAGTATTGTCGAGCTAAAGAACTACATGGATGCTCAGTATTACGGTGAGATTGGCATTGGCACACCTTCTCAAAAGTTCACTGTTATATTTGACACGGGAAGTTCTAATCTTTGGGTGCCCTCTGCAAAGTGTTATTTCTCAGTAAGTATCTTTAGAATATTTTACTTTCTTGCAATTTGTTGGGAGGGAGAAATGATATATGTTTTCATTTTTGGCTATAGGTTGCTTGCTTTTTTCATTCAAAGTACAAGTCCAGCCAATCAAGCACCTACGAAAAGAATGGTATTCTCAATTTCCTTGGTTCATGGAGTTTTATTTCACCTAGAGTATCGCTTCTCACTCCATATAGCCTTCTTACAGTCCTTGTTTTCGTTATTGCTTATAGTTGGATCAACTACAAATACTGGGATGTACCCTCAGATGACTAATTTATTAAGCCTAGTTTAACAGGATGCAGAGGTCCATTATAGACAGCCAGAGCGTTAACTTGTTGAGCATCAAAACTTAATTGAGAGACTCACTGTAAAGAGTTATACTCTTGTTTGTGCATTTCTGTATTCTGTATTTATCCTAGACTTCTAGTTTATGAGCGTCAAATATTCTTTTGAATGATAAAATAAATCACATTTGTGCATGGTGATGTCTATTGTGGTATTTCACCATTCTGACACATCGTACTACCTACATGAAATTTTTTTTGTATGAATACATCCATTTGTACTAATCTGTTAAGAACGCTCTATAGTTTTACGTTCTTGCATTCAGTGAGCATGTTGATGTGAAAATGGAAAAGATTGATGGCCGATAGAATCTGTCAGTTACAATCACTGAAAAATGAATGTGAAGTAACTGTAAACTTTTCTACATGATAGCTATAGTTTCTGTTGCATAAAATAAGCATTAGGAAAACATACTTTCTGGTCAATTTCGAATGTTTTTCTCCTTCCTTGCTAGCATTGGTGGAAGAATGTTCCAATATTTTAGTTTTTTACTTTTGATACAGGGAAAACTGCTGAGATCCATTATGGAACGGGAGCAATTTCAGGTTTCTTTAGCCAGGACCATGTCACACTTGGTGACCTGGCTGTTAAGAATCAGGTACATTGTGATGAAAGTGTGCATTTTGGCTCTCTTCAGTTCAAAATTTTCATTGGAGTTTACAATATCAATGCTACTCGTCATTAGGATTTTATTGAGGCAACCAGAGAGCCTAGCATCACGTTCCTGGCAGCCAAGTTTGATGGTATACTCGGACTCGGGTTTCAAGAGATCTCAGTTGGGAATGTTGTTCCTGTCTGGTAAGCTAGGGCATCTCAGTGACTAACGTCCAAAGAATAACTTGATTAAAGTATACATGATAAAATATGCTTGGTTTACCAGATTGATTGGCTTGCTGCTTTTGTATGTTATACCATCTGAGCTGCTGACAGGTCATCTTATTCTCTTTGGTATTAGCTATAGACTGACTGATATTTTTTGACTTTGTATATGAAATTCTGATAGGGATAATATGGTCAACCAAGGTCTTGTAAATGAACCTGTCTTTTCATTTTGGTTAAACCGAAATGTTGAAGGGGAAGAAGGGGGTGAGATTGTGTTTGGTGGGGTTGATACTAATCATTACAATGGTGAGCATACGTATGTTCCTGTCACTCAGAAAGGCTATTGGCAGGTTAGCATGCCTAAAATTCCACCATCTTTGTCACTGTTGTCCATGATTTATTCATCAACCTTTTCTTTTTGATCTTGTTCAATGTCTAGATACTAATTTTTTCCTTTTATCTTATTGGCAGTTTGATTTGGGTGATGTACTAGTTAATGGTGAAACAACTGGTAATTATATTGGGCTTCTCTTTATGTCCTTGTCATTTGGAGACATGTTTTGTTTTCTACAGTTTGGTCAAGTCTGCTTCTTACTGAAAATTAAGCAAATTATTTTTCAGGGTTTTGTGGTGATGGCTGTTCAGCAATTGCCGATTCTGGAACCTCACTGTTGGCAGGCCCTACGGTACTTACTTGGGCAGCCATATCCATTTCTCAATTTGTCCATAAGGATTTATTCTCTGTATTGAACAGTAGAGATACCAATAATCACCTACCAAAAGATTGTTTTCTTAAATGTAGATAAAATTTTCTAAACCCAGTATTCGGAAGATGTGATGTAATTTACTGTTTACCATGCAAAAGAGTTGGTTAGTTAATTTAGGGCTTGTTTGCAAAAAAAGAAAGTTTATCTTTGGTTCCATTTTGGTGATAATGAATCTGATGCCCACTTTTTATATCAAATGCTGGTCCTTATTTGTAACTGAAAATTTTTCAAACTTACTGGGGCACCACGACTTGCCTAGGATGATCTAGGTACCTCAGGATTCACTTTGATTGTTGTTTTGATATCTTATTTTCAGACTGTCGTTACTCAAATTAATCATGCCATTGGAGCTTCTGGTGTGGTAAGCCAAGAATGCAAGACGGTGGTTTCACAGTATGGGAAAACCATATTGGACATGCTCATGACTGAGGTACATATTTCACATTTCTTTCTGAATTTCTTATGAACCTCTGTTGCAAATCACCATTCTTCCTGTTAGAACGGACTATGTGTAGAACATGACTTGGGTTTTCTATTTACTTGGTCAAGGTCATCTTAAAGTCCTTCACAACAAACTGACATACTTTTTCTGGTGGCGTTTTATAGGCACAACCACAAAAAGTCTGCTCCCAGATTGGTTTCTGTAATTTTGATGGGACTCGCAGTGTTAGGTTAGAGTTGAACTTTTTCCTTATAGTTATAATAAATGGCAAAATGATACTACCAGCATGTTTCTATGCAACCAAGGAGCCATGTTATAACTTAATCGTGATCATCAAACAATTTCGACTGTGTTTGTGCAGTATGGGCATTGAGAGCGTGGTCAATGACAAGGCATCTGGTGGGGTGCATGATGCCATGTGTACTGCTTGTGAGATGGCAGTAGTATGGATGGCAAATCAGTTAAGGCGGAATCAGACAGAAGAACAGATATTGAACTATGTCAATCAGGTAAAAGTAGCTTTCCATTCACATTTTGGTACAAGTGGCCTAGCAATGAGCTCAAGCCTTTAGTTGCCCATGCAGCTCTGTGACCGTCTTCCCAGTCCAAATGGAGAATCAGCAGTTGACTGCAGTAGTCTATCCTCCATGCCCAGTGTTTCCTTTACCATTGGTGATAAAGTATTTGATCTTGCACCTGAGGAGGTACAGTAACATGCTGATTTTAAAATCTTTTTAGTGGTATCTAATGCCATCTGATTTTCCTTGAAGAATGATCCCGTCATTTTCTGTTCCACCAGTTAGCATGACACTCCTCTAATGGAAAATCATCTTTTATAATTGATAATGCAATGTTGTGTCATCTTCCAATCAATGGTGGTTGTGAGGCCGGGCTAAATTAAACAAAAAAAAAAAAAAATTGCATCGATATTAGTCCTTCAGCCTGGCCCACCCTATAATTTTGTCTTCTTAGTATGCTAATATTTTATTTTTTGTTTCTGGATGTTGGTGTGATGAATCAGTATATTCTCAAAGTGGGAGAGGGAGTTGCAGCTCAATGCATTAGCGGATTTATTGCTTTGGACGTCCCCCCACCTCGTGGACCTCTCTGGTACGTTTCTTTCTATTGTTGCTAATGGCATCTTTTGATGTTTTCTTGACAATAAGTGTAGATTATGTGCACACAGCCATCCGAAAGCGTTCCCAAAATTCTTTTCTGTTATTTCATTTTTATTTTCTAAGTTCACAAAATTATTCTGTTTCGATGATTTTTGTTCGAACCATGTGAAAATCAAAAGGACAAAGGGACTACCTTCCAAAAATAATAAATACCTAGGTACCTTTTAAAGTCTAAGGGAAGTTTAGAGCCTATGAATATATATTGCTACATTCTCAGATGTAGAGTATCAAATGCCAATACTTTCCTTCTTTATTCAGGAAAAATAACTCTTTCATACTTTACCACTTTTATTTTCTACTTAATTTTCCGAGTAATCCTTCTGAGAAAATAACAGTTAGGGATAAAAAGAAACTTCCAGTAATTTGATAAAGATGAAAGGAGTAATGAAGCATTATCTTTTCTTACAAAGAAAAAAAAGAACATTGAAAAGGTTTTGGAAGATATTTTTTTTTTCTTAAATGACTCTGATGTGCATCTAGTTTTGCTGCTCAAATTTCTCGCTTTGGTCGACTTTTAGTTATTAAATAATTGCTGCTTGACATTGAAAATTGCTCTGTGCAATACATTGATCTTTTTAGTTGCTTGTTTAAGATATGCCAAGTTAGTTGGTTGTATGATTTCATAATTCAAAGACTGTTGTGTATCTCATGGTTAGGTTTACTGTTTATAAAACAGAAGTAGTATGATTTTCTTTCAAAAAATTGCTGTCGCTTATCGAAATGCAAATAACAGTGTGTTGTGCATCTGATTTTATCTACCATGAAAAAATTACTGTTATACCTCTCAAGACTCAATGATATCTATAGTAGAACTCATATTAGATTGAAATAAATAAACTATTGGCATAAAAAAAAATGAAAATCTTATTTCTTTACTGTTTAACCAGGCAATTAAAATTTTCTCAATTAAGCATTTTTCATATTGAGTGAGTTACAGTCAAATTATTTTAAAGTTTTTTGAACTTTAGAAGCTAAATATTTGCCTTGCTGTTGATTAAGTCTTAGGGTGTTTCATATTCTGAACATGGTTTTGAAACACCATCACTAAAATGTGATACTTAAACTTAATTAATAGAACACTCAACACAAGAACCAATGAGTAGATTATTACGGAAAATGTCGTACAATTCAGATTTTGATCCGATGAGCAGAAAAAAGATTGAATGAGAAGGAGTATTGCATCCTTTTACTCATTGTTGCTTGTTTCATGTAAAGGAACCTGTTGCTGGTAGGGTTTTCTTGAGTGATTGGTTGGTTCTGTCTATTTTCCGCTTGCACATCAATGAGATAACGAACTCACTAATTTGATTCTCTAATACAGGATTCTGGGGGACGTCTTCATGGGCCGCTATCACACAGTGTTTGACTATGGCAATTTGAGGGTTGGGTTTGCTGAAGCAGCTTAACTTAAGCATCTTTACACTCGTCTTCCATTCAATAAACGTACTGTTGTAAACACATTATATTACTGAGATGTTGTACTAGCACAGGTCAAACTGATGTACCTGGCCTTAAACTTGTCATATGTAAATATATCATGCAAACTGGTTGTTATTACAGATGAAAGAAAAAGGAGGCACCCTATGAAATTATTGTTCATTCTTGTGTGAATGATCTGTAACCCACTTTACTTACCCAGAAAGAGGATCAATCCGAAGCTCACTTACTTATCCAACTTGTTCCAAATTTATAGGTTGCTCTTCAGATCAGCATTTGGTTTGTAAGAGATTTAGACTCAGTTTGATGGTAAAGATGGGCTGAAAGCAAGTTAAACTACGTACTTGAGAGTTGGGATAGAAGCTCTGGAGCTTTTCAGCAGGCATCAGTACATAAAGAATAATCAAAACGTATGAAGGGAAGAACAGATTTGAGCTAAAAAACACTCCTTTTTGGGGACTGTAAAACATGAACCACTACGTACGTTTGAGGAAGCTCCGCCGGTAATCAATAATTACACTGTCCGGTTCACCGTACAGCACTTTTCTGCATGTAACGGAGCTTTAAAGCAGACACGAACAACTCTTCGACATTCATTAAAAGCCGGCTAACAACCCTGTCATAGCAAAGCGAAGCAACACTAATTGTATTTCACTCCGGTAGAGAAAAAGAAGTACAGATCAGTAAAGGGGACGCTTCCCACGAGTAAACGGCTGATGGAAAAGCTAAAAGGTTTCTCATTTCACCGATATGGTGGAATTGATGAGCTGGAGAACTTGGTGGCCTTGGCTTATTGGCTTTCATGACATTCAAAATCACGTCATTGCCTTCTCTCGACGACGTCAAAATCGAGCATAATAAATGATGCCAGCAGAACAGCCTAGCAGAATGAATTCGAATTCACCATGAATTCTTGTGATGAATTCTCCATGATTCGATTGATTTATAAAGTGTCCACGTTTCCCTGCTATGGACTAGAATATGCATGATCTATCAACCAAGGAAACACCCCAGGACAACTAACATATATTCATGCGTCATTTTGATTCTTTAGTGAAGATCTGCATCTGACTATCATAAAAACGGGATAAAAAAGTCCCATAGCTTCGGGCCTTGTTGCAGCAGACAGATCAACAACTTGAATTCTTCTTGAATAATATTGATTAACAGAAAAGTTAGTGCTCTATCCGCAACTAAAATATCAAGAAAAGCTGCAAGGAACGATGCATAAATGATGTAAGCAGGCTGTCATCAGAGCCCCCATGGACCACTTAACCTATTTGTTTTTCCATTTGAATGGCACTAAACGACGTGAACGTGGCCAATCTCAGGTTCACACAGACACAACGCTAGGCACCAAAGAAAAAAAAACGTGCTCCATTGAGCTGATTGGTGGTTCACATATCACAGACCCTGAAAATTGAATGCGTAGAGGCTTAAGTAATAAGCATTAAAGTATCGCTCGAGGCTTGCGTGCGAACAAAGCCTTTTTCATGATTAGCAGTCTTACAAGCCACGCATTAGATTGAGAAGCGTTACTTGGTCCAACCAACCTTAGCTAAGTTTGACAGATATCGCAGGACAGTTAGTGTGAAACAGTGCAGGTTTCATTCTAAAAGGAGGTGGGGTTCGTGGTTGGGTTTTGTTTTGTAAGCAACTAAACTTCCACCTGCTTACTTAGTGTGTTTTGTTTACTTTTTTTTGGGAATTAGTTACAACGTCTATACCATTTTCTTTGATTCTCCCTTTTAACTTCTACTCCAAACCACCCTCCCCTTTTGGCTTTTATCATCACAGTTCCTGCTTTCCGCTCTATTTAATGCCCTTAATAATGAGCATATACCAAGGACATATGTTGGCATGCTAGTGTTCTTTTCGTGCACGGGCGAAGTTGGAGAATAACGTGCTTTTAACTCTTTTTCAGCTCTACATCACGGGTATTGTACACACACAAGGGCGTAGCTGCTAATAAAAAACAGTGAGGGTTTGCAACGTGTGACTCGTAGAAGTTCACATCAGGCTCAAATTTCAAACACAACTCGATTTGAAAGCCTTTGGGGATTGATTTGGATGCTGCTTTTTCTATTGTGTAATTATTGTGACTCTCCATAAGCAATTGATTTGACGGTGGAGTCGACTTCAGAATCATCACAAAAAAAAAATTTTGCAACATTTTCTTTCCATACAATCCAAACAAGAAATTGGTGCTCAGATCTCGTACTCCCCCACGTCCATCTCTATCATGATTACTTTACTTAGAGGATACAAGTCCTCCGCCTTAGGTGAATCGATTCTGGGTTATGATTTAACTGCATAAACACTTTTTCTAGAAGAAAGTGAGCCGATTCTAGATTTGAAAAATCTTGGGAGGTTGGTAAAAAAAGGAAAGAATTGCATAGCATCAATGAATTTTGACTATTCCATTATTATTCTAGAAGCCCAAGAGTATATTCAACCGTAAATACTAATATTTTACAGCAGCCATGCCTATCAGGTGCTTACCAAATATTTGGACGAGCATCGTTTGGTGGTATACTTCGGAAAGAAAGAGGACCCATCATCCCAAATGAATCACTTTCTATGTATAAATTAGTCGCCACTCGTGAGGAAGATGGCGTGAAAGCATTAATCAGGTCAAGAAAAGCATGGTTTTTAGTAGAAATACAAAGTCTCCTACAATGGGAAAGCCGAATGATCGCAATGTAATACTAAAACACCCATGGTTCGGAGAACTGGACCTTTCCAATGATTTAAAAAGTGCTCGTCAAATTAGTGGATGTATTTCTGATATGGGTCTATTTTAAACTAAAGACGATAGGACTTTGGTAAAATTTTCACCTGTTTTTGTTTACAATCTGTAAAATGGAAGAAAAACTTGGATCAAGTACAACTTTTTGACATTTAATAAGCACCCATTGTTCCTATATTGACTTGTACTTTTCCCCCATTCAGAAACTTCAGCTTTGACAGAAAAGGAGCACGGTGGCATTAAAAGAACAGTTAAAAAGGTTAAGGAAAGATGCCAAAGTTTCAACCATTTTGGTGGTTCAACCCACCATAACCTCGCCATTGAATTCCGAAAAGCTGTCTTTTCAAAGTCTATTCTTAAACAAACTAGAGAATCTGAGACGATTATCCGTCGAAGCTACCTTCTCCAACCCTCTCCCCAACGCATGTACCAAACAAAACTCCCAACTTTGTTTTCCATTTCCACACTCCTGTTCTTTCTCTTTACACGTGAATACGTGCCGGTTTGCCAAGCCATGACCGACTTGGCAATCCAAGCCGTCAACCCCACACAAGTATGGACACGTTTTAGACTTGCGTTAAAGGAATTGTCAACTCTCGTGGAGAAGTAGAGAGAAGCTCCACCAAACAAGATATATTCATCCTTTTGTTTTTCTTTCCCCTGCCTATATAAATTCAGCTGTCAAGTGAATATCCCCAGCAGAGTCTTCTTGATTTTTTAGCATTCCCACAATGAACTGGTCTAGAGGCCAGACCATCGGCCATGGCTCATCAGCCACCGTCTCCCTAGCCACCTCTCACTTCTCCGGCGATTTTTTTGCCGTCAAGTCAACCGGGCTTTCCCAATCTGAGTTCTTGCAGAGAGAGCGGAATATTTTATCCTCTTTGTGCAGTCCTCATGTGGTAAGCTACAAAGGGTGTGACATTACCATGGAGAACAACAACGTGCCCGTGTACAACCTTTTCATGGAGTATGTCCCCGGTGGCACGCTTACCGACGCAATTCGCAGCGGTGGTGGCCGGCTTGAAGAGTCTGTGATCGGATTATACACCCGGCAGATTGTTGAAGGGTTAGACTACTTGCATTCACGGGGGTTGGTACATTGTGATATCAAAGGTAGGAACATTTTGGTCAGCGAAGATGGTGTGAAAATTGCAGACTTTGGGTGTGCTAAGTGGGTCGACAAGGTGGAAGAGGACAAAGCAGCGCCAATTGGCGGCACGCCGATGTTTATGGCACCGGAGGTGGCGCGTGGAGTGGAGCAGGGTTTCCCTTGTGACATTTGGGCACTTGGGTGCACGATAATTGAGATGGCTACCGGCGGTGCGCCGTGGCCTAAAATGGCTGACCCGGTAACGGTCCTGTACCGCAT
This sequence comes from Casuarina cunninghamiana, assembly GCA_028551485.1. Classification (NCBI taxonomy): domain Eukaryota; kingdom Viridiplantae; phylum Streptophyta; class Magnoliopsida; order Fagales; family Casuarinaceae; genus Casuarina; species Casuarina cunninghamiana. Next base: position 26,347,310 of record CM052364.1, read on the forward strand.
TGCGTATTCAGAGGAATTGCCAGAGTTTCCAAGTTGGCTGTCGGAGCAAGCAAAAGATTTCTTGGGTAAGTGCCTAAGGAGGAGTCCAAAGGAGCGGTGGACAGCTAGTCAACTTCTTAAGCATCCATTTCTTGCGGAATTCAATTCCAGAGCAAAGCCGATTCAAGAATCTAATTCGAGGACCCCGACAAGTATTCTTGATCAAGGCTTTTGGAGCTCGCTGGAGGAGTCAGAGAGTCTGGGCAATCTTGTCAGCACACCCGAGGAGAATCCGGCGGATGACAGGATCAGACGGTTGTCGTTACTTTCAGGACTACCCAGTTGGACGTGGAACGAGAAATGGCTCAAAATTAGAGGGAACAGTCCGGACCAAAGCCATATCATTATGGAAGACCTTGAAAGTGCAGCCTGTAGAATTTGTGGTTCAGCCAGATATTCCATTATCAACGGTGAGGCAGAGCTGGAAACAGTTGGTAATGAGGGCTTAATGAATATTTCAGATGAGAATGTGCAAATTAGGGGTCAAAATTTAGTGGGTTTCTGTAATTGTAGGAAGAGTAGTGTAGCTTTGAGCAATTTTTGCTTTGAGAGGGACAGAGGAGTTGTTTCTTCTTTCAAATTTAAGTTTTCTTAGTTCATAAACCAATCATCTCTCTCTCTTTCTCTTTCTCTCACGCACACCGACAGGGAGAAGCACAAATTCACTTCTCCCGGCGGCAGGTTCAAATGTAAATAATAAGAAGCAAATTCGTTGACAAATCTTAAAGTCCCACATCTTATCCTGTTCATATTGATTTCCTTCGCTGCCTCATCCTATCCTCTGTTACAGCTTACCAACCCAAAGGCACTTTGGGCACGTCCAGTGACAGACGCAAAATTCAACCAATAAACAGTGCCAAAGCCAATCTGGCCATTTCCAATATGCAATCATACGCCCCTCAACTCTACTTTTTTGGTATGTAAATGTGAAGCAACTTCTGTGGCTCAAAAAGGTTGCCTATCTGGCATTACAGCTACAGAGTTGTCAACCACCTTGTCTGTCTCCCTGCTTGGTAGGTAAAACAGGATTAGGTTCCATTAGGCGAGTGGGTCATCAAGCCACATACAAAATTACATTTTAAACTCCCTCCAGTGCTTGGACTGTTTGATGAACGCCCTTTTAGGCAAACTGCTTTGTATATAGGGTGAGTTTTTATTCAGTTAGATTCTTGCTTTTACTCAAATTGAAATCAAATCTTTCATATATTTGGGCAAGCGAAGACTTAGTTTAGAAAACCAGACTACATTTTAGCAGTAGCTGAAAACACAGTGGAAGCTTAAGGTTATAATCAAGTTATCTTGCGTTAGACTTGTTTGTTAAGATCATATTCTGAAAAGATGTAACAGAAGCAGAGATTGGAGAGAAGTCATGCTTATAACTAATTGAAAGACACACGCCACCAAATAGAGCAAAGATCATCAGTACACCAACAAGACATTCTCGATCTTCAGCTACAGGAAGAAGATTTGTCATGTAATTGGTTGAAGATTCGTATATTGCTCACGCAACAGCCACTTCCTGCTTCAGACCTGCCTTTAAAGAATGGTCCTGAAAGAAACAAAGAAGAAAGAAAGGAAAAAAGTTAGCTAATTCATAATTACAAGACACCTAGGACCCATCTCTTAGGACCGACCACTTCACAAACTAGACCATGTAAACAACTAATTTACTTATGTTAAAGGGCTAAAATGATAAATTTTTACCATCAATCTTAGTGCAATGTATATGAAAACGTACGGCAGGGTTCTTTCTTCACTGCTTTCGTTGAGCTTCCATCATCACCCAACAAGTTTTTCTGCAGATACGACAAATGTCTGCACGCTAAGAGCATCACGCAATATCTGGTTTTCACTTCAAGAAACTGAAGAAAGATACTCCTTTCGAAGGGGAGCAATGATGGAAGAACATCTAGCCCAGATGTCAAAAAATATATTCAGATTCTAGGTTTAAACAGTTCCCACTTACCAAACCATCTTACGTTGTTTTTTGTATACGTGGCAAGCCACACCACTTCAAGCTCCTCTTCTCTCTCTTGCCGCTACCTTAGATTACTTTCTACTTGGGAAACTGAGTTGTAATAGTGATGAAAACTGTCAATAATGAGCCTAAGATGCCCAGTATCCGCATCATACTCCCACATTTATAATTGGTCAAAATGGCTATTGGAATTAAGCACTTTTTCCAATGCCAAGTCCCCCCTGAAGCTGAAAAGATGCAGCTCCCTATATAAATGTTAGTGTGGGCAATAGTGAGCCCTGAGGAATTAGGCAAACAGGTCAGTAATTAGAACTACACTTTGATCAACCTAGTACAAGGAGTTTTATTGTTCACGGGCGCGAATCTCTCATTGAATCCAGATGATAAACAGGCTCTCGGTACGATCAGCCACAAGCATTACTGAGACGAGAAAACACTGCAAAGAGAACACAAAAAGATTCATCTCAGTCGTTGGATTATCTCGAGAAATGCACGAAAAGTTCTTAGCCATTAGGGGGGAAGATAAAGAACAAGGAACAGTACCCAACATAAAACTCCTTGATCTGAGGATTTAAAATGCTTTAATAGTTTCTGTTAACGTCCAAGCTTCACTTCCTCAAGCATCTTGCCAACAATTACAAGTACAAGTGAGTTCTTTTTTCACTCACGTATCAGTGTTGAAGCTAAAACTAAGAAATTCCAAACAATCCTTATTCATTACTAAGCGAAACACTTGCTCATTATCTAAAGAGAATTAGGCTTATGAAATATTGAACCCAAGACCTAGGTCCTAACAGTATTTGCCATATAAAAAAGGCCATCTTGAATCGGTCGGCTTAGAAGCAATGTGCGCAGAATATAGTCCTATTTTCTCAGTAGAGATCATGAAAGCGGTGTTCCTTCATCGTTGGTTTAACTTTTAATTATTGAACGAAAAAGTATCCAAGCAAACCAATTGGAAGGTTCTACACTTCACTGCTTTTTTTCGATCTCTTGAGAAGCTAAATACAGCACTCTATGCTTGCCCCCACGGGTTTGGATGTCGAATGGAAAATTCTTACAAGCAATTACAATGCTGAGTCTTCTTTCTTTTTTATTTGGGCGATGTCAATGAGAATTGGGAACAATATTGGATCTCTTTTTATCTTTATCCACACATTCGGAATTTGGGAGTTCTATGGTTTATGGAAATGCAAGTGTTCGACAGCTTATTTGTTTTTTAAAATTAGTTCCTAAAGAAGATATATCCTTTACTTTAAGAATTATTTTCTATTAAGCTTTAGGTAGTACAGAAAAATCGACATCCATTATTTCTTATTGCAGCGAACATAGGTTACAAACTTCATCAAATGGGAACTACATCTTCTTGCGTATATGAAGTGTCATTTCAAATCTAAACTTTAATATTACATTATAATTTTTTTTAAATAGTTTATAAATGAATGATAAATCTTTCATTTTAAAGAAATTTATTAAAAAAAATCTACGTATATGAAACAACTCACATTGTTCAAAAAAAGGAAAATCAATTCTTTGGGATGTTGAGCGGACAGCCATTTCACCCTAAATAAGAGTTATAAGGCTATATCCTTTGTTTTATTCCTTCCCATGCTTGTAATTGCGAGGAGAAAGTGTCTTTTCGTTGAGTTTGTTCTCTTCTACTGCCAAAGAAGATGACAAGTTCTAAAAGGTAGACTCTTACCGGAGTGTTCCGACGCAGTTTTGTTTCAAGACAAGCATATCGTAAGTGCCAAACTCATACAATTAAGCAACCCATGCTATTCAAAATGCTAAAACAAACATATCGTAAGTGCCAAGCTCACACCCGTTGTGCCAATATACACTAAGCTGGAAAGACTATTATGAAGGGCTCAATAGCGAACATAACCTGTCAACTATTCATGTGCCCACGTATAAATTCGATGTCATATACACTTAAAAAAGAAGGGAAGAACTGTGGCGGAGCTTTTGGACAAGGTAGAACAGATTGGATTTCGGAACCGGGGATTAAGGTGATATAACCTACTAGGGTACTTAAGAAGGATTCTCATAAACAGAAGGTATGAAAGATCAAAGATTGCATGTAATCAGATGCCCTTTGGTCATAAAAGATGAATGAATATATTGTGGTGTACCACCCACAGAAAACTAGAGTCGAGATTTGTTTGCAGCACGTTGCCATGTTCACCCCTTCACAATTGTTATATAACATACTTTTTCTCAAAATTTCTAAAAAATCATCATGTTCAAATAGCTACAAAAAGCACATCTTACATGTATATATAACATAAATATAAAGGTACGTAACTTTCCAAGGATAATGGTGTTAAGAAAGTCCTTTATTTTCTTAAAACCGACTTATAAAGCGGGATATGTATTTTATTTTAAAAATAATTTTTAATCAAAATTTTGGACAATATGAAATACATTTTACACCATCATTAACATGCTTTTTCGTAACTAATAGGGGGTAGGAGCTTTATCATGGCGGTAATAAGGGTGTCACCTCGTGAGGTTAGACTTACTATCATATTATAAAAAGTCTTAAAACTGATTAAAGAAGAATAAGTATGTGTTTTATTTTAATTAAAATTTTAGACAATATAAACCACTTTTTACACCTTTCTTAACCTGTATAGAATCTACTTCCTTCTATTCCCTACTCTTGCTCCGTCCTAGTCTCCTATTCAAAAACCAGGCCAAACTAACCACAAAATTCACGGATAGAGAAGACAAAGAAAAAAAAAAAAAAAAAACCCGACACAAATAAGCTCGGGACACAGAACATCATTCCGATGTTGGCGAATCTGAAATAGCTTTAAGATTTTATGTCGATTACCTCAGATGCTTTTTCTGTGACAAGTATTTGGCAAAGACTACTGTTCACTACACCATTAATATCACCGGATTCTTGCTCGGAGTTGACGCCAGGTCACTACCAGATAAGAGCTGACTCAGCTTGCAAGCCTTATTGGGACGCTGTCGTTTTGTATTGTAAATAGTAAATAAAGAATTATGATAGATTAGCTGTTGTAGGAGTCAACAAAATGGTGTTGTATAATTAATTCATAAGAGTGCAAATGGTAGGTAATCAAGGCATGGATGGAGAAGTTTTACGACAATAATGAAGGTCATAAAACAATGGCGTGCATGGCTTATCCATATCGTGTCTTTGATTTTCAGAGTTAAGAGATGATTATAGGATTGCACGAGTGGAGTAGAGTCATTTAAAGCGTAGGGCCTTTCTATTAGAAGCTCGTTCAACTATGGCAAACCTTCAATGATAAACAAATTTGTATTTCCTATTTAACATTATGGTGAAGTACTTGCATAACTTAAAATGAACATACCAATATTGGTTACGATAGGTAGAAGTGGAGGCTTAACTTTCCTACTGACATGATGGTTTATCGTGCTTTGATCACATGAAAGAACTAATCTACAATAGACTGCTTTTAAGTGTAAGAGTACATTTGGATGACGCTGTTGGGCTACCACCTGAGAGCCCACGTAAAGTCTGTGGGCCCAATCTTATTTTGTAAATACTGTGAAGTGTAGTTTCATTTTTAGGTATAAAGTGTGTATAAGTGATTTGAGTAGACTTCTATAACTTATTCTTTGCAAGTGTGGTTGGGACCAACATGTGGTTATATATATATATATATATTTTTTTTTTTTCTTTTGAACTTTTTGGCTTTCCAAGATTGTGTTGCAGTACCTGCTGGTCCTTCAAGGTACTACTTGACCCTTTTTAACTTGCTGATAATTTTTGCATTGTCGGAAATGGTTGAAGTTTGGGTGTTGTTTGGTGCTTTATTGTACTTGGTGTTAATGCCTTTCTCGCAAGACCCCTGCACAAGAATATCTTCACTGAATGATATCGTAGCCTTTGGTGGATGTTTAAGGGGATAGGGATATTTCCGGATAGTCAAAGATCTAGATCATTTTATTGAAATAAAGTTATCAAACTACCTTAGGGAGTTCAAAGAAATCCCAATCGCAACCAGTTATCATCTTCCTCTTTCGATAGATCTACAACCAGTTTTGAAATGGCTACTAGAGGTGACCAAGACACAAATCCCTTCAAAATCCATTATTTCTCTCCCCAAATGACATTTCGGGGGGCAGTCTTCTCCATAATCAACCTCTTAAACAAGTCTAACTATAACATATGAAGTAGGCAAGTAAGAAATAACTTAAAAGGGAAGAACAAATGAGGATTTATAGATGGTAGCTTCCCCAAACTAGCTAGTGATCATGAAGAACAAAACAATGGGACAAATGCCACTTCATAGAGGCTATTTGGCTTTAAAAAATTGGTATATCCACCTTCCCAATTTAAGAGAAGTCAGTGACATTATCATCTAACCAAATCCATATCAACTTCAATATAGGTAGAATCCAGTGTCCACCCCATAATAAGAAATAACAATCACAAATTATTAGATCGTATCGAGATTTAACTTTAATACTACTTGTCATATATTTAGGCTTCATCTCAAATGACTAGCCTTAATTAAGAAAAGTAACAAGCTTGTTTAGATGACTAAATTATTCCACTTGCCTTCTGAATATTAGAGAAGTTGATGACATTATCTCCCAACCAAATCTACATTACCCTTGAAACCCCAAGTGGAGTCCAGAAAAATATAACCTCAAGAGACTCTTTGTGCTCCAAATGCTTGATGTTTGTCCTACTGAAATTTAATGGTAAATTAAATAATAGTTTTGTTGCTCTACTCATGTTTTACTCAAGTACAAAACGGAAATATCAGTCTTCCTCCTCTAATCAAACAACTTAACTCAAATTTAATTTTGTTTTAAATTTTCTGACACTGTCTCAACTCCCAAACATAGTTTGGGAAAATATACTCATCATGCTAAGTGTTTCAAATGCTTGGTATACATCTTGCTCAAAATTTCTATTAAATTCTTGCTTTATTCATGCTTCACTTGAGTACAAAACAAAAATATTAGTTCCTCTAATCAAATAGCTTCACTCAAATTTATATATATATTTTAAATTTCTTCGACACTCTCAATGACCCAAAAAAGTCCAGTTTCTGTTAACGTCCAAACAAAATGATGAATAAGCTTTGTCAAGTCGGAATTGCATCTCCTTGCAAACTACTTCAAACTACGACTTTGTATATATGAAGTGTTATATTAGAAAATTTGTTCTCTTTTTGAATTAGTTTATTAAAAGATGATATATCTTTCACTTTAAAGAAATTATTAAACAAAATTTATGTATGAGAAACAACCCACATTGTTCTTAGTAACAAAAAGAAAAGCCAAATTAGTTTTTTAGGAAGAAGTGTAGACAGCCATTTCACCTTAAATAAGAGTTATATGGCTACATCCTTTGTTTTATTTTTTTCCGTGCTTGTAATTGCGAGGAGAAAGTGTCTTTTCATTGAGATTGTTCTGCTCTACTGCCAAAGCGTATGATAAGGCCTATTATGAGAAAGCACATGGAGCTATAAAATTAACTTTTTACTTATAAGAAACTTCAAAAAATAAAACATTGAAAAATAATTATATGATCACTTTTATCAAGGAAAAATGAGTATCTGCCTAGTCATTTATTTCTGAGAGAAAAGCATGTTGTCTGAAATTAGCCATACTTTTATATTTTTGCAACAATATCACATAATCGGATGTAAAGAAAAAGAATGTACATAATGCAACTCAATATTGATGGATGTGTTTAATATATAATATTGCACGGGAATGTTATTGCTTGTTGATATACACTCCCGAAAGATGTGAGTTTAAAATCTTCTCAACAAAAATAGTTTCGGACAATATGAAACAATATGAAGCTTTTGTTTAGCTCACAAGTGGTTTAATGAGTTAGGGTGAACTTACCAACTGCATGCTCTCTCTTGAAAATTTGAATCAAGATTAGTGGGTTTTATTTTCTATATATATATAAAAAAATCTCAAGTAAGATGGAAGTAATGTGAAAGTTATGTTACTATTTAATAAACCTTTCACCTTAACATTGAGTAAATTCACAAATGATAAAACAGAACAATAAGACAGATTATAAAAACCGAAATACTTAAAACTTGAAGTTTAGTCCCAAGTTAAAAGCTTATATTGTTATCAACTTATGAATAGGTAAATCTTCTACTTTAAAGAAGTTGTGCGATGCATGGACTTTACTTCAAGGACGTATCTGATGCTGTATGGAATTTGTATTTAATTGCAGTCAAGTGATTTCTGAAATGAGTCTTGTCTAATCCAGTTGAATGTGAATTTAATACATCTTTTTTCTTGGTTAGATAAACGGTTTCCTTTTTATCTTTTCCTTAGTTCCAGTTAGAAATTGGGATAAAGATGAAGAAACAAGGGAAGTGCAACTCCTACTAAGTACGCCGTTCTGTACCTTACATGGCTGTCGTCTGAAGCTCGACATGGGCAAGGCTATCGGGCCTCAAAACCCAGATCAATCTACGGAGCAGTGATTTGTCTTTTTTATTTTCTTTGGGCCTTGTGATGGACTAAGATCCATGAAGGATTGTATGGGTTGCAATTTTAATGACTTTAGGCCGTTTATTCAGAACAAATGACTTGAGTCGAAGTCATGTTAGCTTTAAAAAGGACAAAAAATTAAAAGGATAATTGAACTGCCAATTTTTAAAAAAATTTGTTAACATTTTATCTTGTGGACTACTGGTTAAAATGGCCAAGCCATCCCAACCATTTCCATATGCATGGTTAATAATTTTTTAGAAGGTTAAAGACTGATCGGCATTCTGACCAAAGGATTGCCAAATATCGACAAATCATATTTAGTCTGTGAGAGATGGTTACTTCACCTTGTTAAATGAGTAGATGTAATCAACCCTTAGTAATTGAAATGGATCTATAATCATCTAGCAATAGCCCAAGGAGTGGAGGCAAGGACAACAATTGACTAACCTAGGGTGATTGATTTTTCATTTCAAATGCATCTGTTAATGCATGAGAAAAAAAAAATGAATCTATTACATTAAAAAGAGTTCGAGCCTTGTGACTTAGCGGCATTGGGAGGAATTACCACTTGAACCGTAGGGGTTTTAGACACCCCTTGTCAAATAAATTTCCTAAAATCCTTTCTCCCCATTCCATCCCAAATAAAAGATTAAATTAAAAGGAGAGAGCGATATATTTGAAGCAAAAAAAAAAAAAAAAAATTGACATCCACCTCCATGCCTTGCTTTTTAAATGAACCCGTCACCCTAACCAAAGACCAAAAACAAAAAGGAAAAAGAGAAGAGTTTTTAAATAAAGCCTCCGAGTCGCTTTCCATGTTAGAAGCCTCGCCACGTATTCCAAAGCTTTCTGTATATCATTTTATCTTAATGGGCGTGGAACTCATTTGAAAAACAAGTTTGAATATCCACGAGAACTTTACACCACTGTAGTTATATCTTTGAACAAATTACTATATTAATTATGATTCTTAAATATAAATATAATCATGAATTATAAAAGTATTGGTTTCAGTTTTAGGTCTCGTATAATTTTGTTTTATAAAGTTACATTGGACTATATTACTAATTCTAGATAAGTTCAAGTTATAGTTTGAATGGTTCTTTAACATGACTATTATCAATATTTTTCTAAAATTTTAAATTTATTTTTCAAGTAACGTAATTAATTTCTGATACTTTCAGAAAAAAATACCGCTTCCATAAAAGGAATTCTGCCTTTAGCAAGAAAGAAAGGATACACGTTACAACAACGGAGGCCCATTCTTCTTTTCCTTTCTCTTCTTTGTCAATTCAACCTTGCCTTGGTTGGAGAAAATAAACCCACACCCATGAAAATTCAGCAGGATTTCACCAAGAATTTCTCGTTAGTTGGGAAAACAACCACAAGATATCAACAAATTGGATTGATCTAACTTCTAAACATACTTTCAAGGAAAATAAAATCAGCTCTCACTTGATGGGGTAGTAGGAGTATCGGGACTTTGAACCGGACTGCTGCTTCTTGGTAAGAACATATTAGAACGGAGTGCAGTGATAATCATCAAGATCAAACACACCGAAACTGAGACTGCGGAAAGAAGAAGCATCAAGGTATGCGCTGTGCTACCTTTCACCTCCTGCGCATACTTCGTTGAAGCCATCGCTAGGACTGTCAAAGGGAACGGGTAAGCCCACCACGCTATGCTGAACTTTCTCATGGATCTTTTGAAGAGAGCTGGCCGACAGACCTGTTTCACATTTGAAAAAAAGGTACGGGACAAAGTTAGTCACCACAAGGCTGGACGCAACACTATGGCCCATAGTGCCAGAAGATAATATTAAACAAAGTTATACAGCACGATTGCTTGAGTTCATGGTCAACCTTAATTGTTACTGCGCCATTTTTTTCCTATAAACTAAGAGTACTATGGTTCTTTTATATTCCCTTACTTAGTTACTTTTGTATTTTTCTTCTTAACCTTCTCAGAAAAAGATTCGGAAAAAAAGAATTACCAAGGACATGAATAAGAACAGCGAGAGAAAGAATAGCATCTTGGATGGAACATCGAAGCTTCCTGCGATGGACTCCCACGCTAAACTTGCCATGCTTGGAGTCGCAATGAACAAAAAGAAAACCGGCCTTAGCATCACCGGAAGGCTGTTGCTCCCTGATATCCTTTGATATAGCGTGACAAAGAGCACCAAATAATGAATCATTCCCAGCGAAAACATGCACAGTGCACTTTCTTTCCACCCCATTTGCGCCGCCGCGCGAGCCCCGACGAAGTTCCCTATCACCGATAATTGAGTCGCTGGATTCGCCATCGTCGATAATAGCCACGGACCTTTTGTAAAACACTGCCCATATATCTTAACGTCCAGCACCGCTATAGGGAGGACAGATGCGCACCAAAGTACTTGATAGTAGATGGTACTTGGAACAATGAAACGCGATGATTGTAGCAACATGAGCCACGAAATCCATGGAGCAAACAGGTAATTCACCCTCACAGGGTGCGAGAAATCTTTCTTAACCATTTCAAAGTGAAAGAAACATCTTAGAATATAAAGGAGGGACTGAGAAGCTAGTGTAAATAGCGCCAGTGACCATAAAAGAACGAAGGCCGTAGAGGGAAGCTTCGAGAACAGACGCCGGAAAGCATGTGGATCATGGACTGGCTCCACAAGCGTCTTCCAGAGTAAGGCCTGGCTGCAGAGAGACAGGCTAATCCTGAAGCAACCTGCATGAAATTTAGCTAACATGAGTGACGAGGATCGTCCGATGATAACCCTCAGTGGTTTACAATGTGGTTCCGCGGTGTCATTGGGTGCACCAATGGTGATCTCGACATGGGGTTGGGAGTGTTTCTCAGCCATTTGGGGTTGGTAGATTTTTGTGCTCGTTTCACGGATGAATGGCCGCTTTTATGGGAATTTGGGGTGCGTTAAAAGAAGTAGAAAATTGTCCTTGAGTGTGTACTTATGAAGGCGGCTGACTCGGCTAGCCGTTTTGGACTTTAGTCTTCAAGAAACGTGAGTTGTTTTCAACTGAGTACAGCTAGATCCGCGCATGGTTGGTCAGATCATTGCACTAATGTCCTTTGATTTGGACTACGGAAATTAAAATAATCCATTTTTCCAGTTAGTCTAATGACTCGCGTACGTCGCCAAAGATTTGATTCCTTAACAAAGCATCAACCCTGCTTTTGGCGCCTTGCAAAAGCTCGAAGTTTCCTCATAGCATGTGACCAGAACACAAACACTTCGTCAACATGATTAGTTGATTTTGTAAGGTTGTAACCGAGAACTGGCTTTGCTTGCGTAAAACGTGACTTGAAGTATGGATCCTTGCCCCACCTCCAGCCAAACAATATAAGGAACGTTCCAGTTTTTTATTCGGAATTGTAGAATCCCTCGTCTTCATCACAAACTATCTTGGAACTGGATAGGAAAATTCGAGGTCCGTTTCGTTTACGGGTCTTCTCAATTGCAAGCTGTTTGCATCAGAAAATCTATACGGCTCTGTACTGGAAAGGACCCCGACTTTTCTCGGTTCCCAGTTCTTTCAGCTGGTTCTATTTTTCCTTCAAAGTGGGTCCAATTGGGATATCTACCTTACCCGACAAGACGGACGACACGATGATAAAAAATCAAACCGTCTTTCTCTTCTTTTGGGTCAGTAAACACTTCGACTCAACTCTACATCCTCTTCAGGCCCCAAAGTCAGTTTAAGGCTTCAAATAAACGATCATCTAGGCAGTAGAATTTGTCTGCAAAGAACTTAATGTTTGTCGAGTGGTAAGTTAATCGGCGAATCCAGACCAATAACTCAGTAATAAGACCATCGGTAGAAGAATTCAAATTACCACGACATCAATAACCTTTTTTTTTTTTTTTTAAAGGGTAAGGCGTGAAGGACTGAAAATATTAAGGGAAAGTTGTCAAAATCAATTACCAGAAGCAAGTGGTGGTGCTGCCACTTGCATGGTTGCACCAATCCATTAAGAAGCGTACCGACTCATGACTCTGCTAGATATGGTGAATCTCAATTTCCTATGTGGGGATGACTAATTCATAGAAGATCTGCGTGGTCCATTGAAAAGCATATAGACGCTTGTCTCTTTCTTTTCCTCCCTTGAAACCCACAGAGACCCCTCTTTTTACTCTTTCTACTTTTTGTCGTTCTACTTTATTTCATCAGCCTAGGGAGTTCTCAAGCGGCGTTAAATTGGTCGACCGTCTTTAGTACATGCATGGCCGGCATTGCATTGTGTGTTTTCCACTTTGTTGGATTTGAGAGTCCTCTTTTGCGACTTTCACCAGGCAAAAGGCAAGAGCCGAAGTCGTGGAATCCACGTAGCTTTGAACTCAGATAGTACCTCCGCCAAGAAGTAGAGGATCCGAAGGCCGATGGTCGGCTCAAAACCATTCAGTTCATGCATGTGTAATATGCATCCAGCAAAATCCTTGTCCTTTCAGTCAAACGACTCCGTAAATATCGCATAGACAATCTTATCAACGGGGCTCAAGTTGTGAGAATATACTCCTTTTTCAAGTATATAATCTGTGAAAAAGGGTAAACGTAGCCATCAAGTGGTATATGCCACCTACTTATTTGTATCTAAGATGCCGTATGAAGTTTGCATAGGCTATTGACTTATACATTTTTGTAACCTGGAGACATGATCTTTGTCCACACGAAAAGAAACCTCAAACATGCTTGTCGTTGATCCTTCATTTCTTGCACAGTGAATTTGCCCTCCATGGGACTCCGAAGAAGTATCCAGCACTAGATAAAGAAAGAATCCATATCCCTCATTCTATTTATCTCCAGATTTTCCTATGTTTTCCTAGCTATCAGAAAGTTGACTGATCTACATACTTTCTTTGATAATTAGTTTTTATTTTATTTTATTTTATTTTGCCGGCACTTTATTGAAATCAGAACCAACTTTATGTCACATCGAGGGGTAGCATCTGCATGAAAAGCAATGGTGGCCCCTCCTAACCTAGTTCGCTTGATCCAACCATCCCGTCGCTTTCTCTTCCCTGCGTCATACGAGTTACAATCTCTTGGGATTTTGGCTGGTGGCTGTAGTTCATTCTATCTCCAAGTTGCGAGTATTTATTCCCCTACAGGGTTTTCGAATGTGCTAGCCTTTAAAGATGCATTTTACACTGAATGCAAAGTTTAGTAGGGAAAAATAACCCGTGACTACAGAAAAGAAGCCTGCAAAGAGGTCTTCCGGTGGTAATTTGAGGTTATCACACCAAAGTACAATGGCCTAAGTATATGTTATCGTAAAATTATAAAAAAGCTACTAAGAAACCATGATAGAAAAATCTGTTCTCTAGATTTTAAACTATGTAGTTTTAAATCTAGAGAAAATAACTTGATATTCGGTTGGCTTATCTGAAGTAAAATATTTATTTATTATTTTATGTGACTTTTTGAGATATATGCCTCCTCCCCTTATCAGGGCATAATTTTATGTTTTCTCATATATATATTTCTTTGTTAGGTAAAGAGAAGGGGTTTGAGGTATCAAATTTTTCCATACACGACGTGAAGCAAGGCAGCTCAGCAATTGATTCACGCCATAAAGTGTGTATTTAATATGCTAGTCCAACGTTTCAACACGTGAATATGATGTCTATGTTACGTTCGAATGTGTAGATTTGTATAAGGATAATATGAGAAGTTGCATGTCAAGTAGACGGATTTGCCCAAGATACCAACAACGGAAACAAATGATTTGGTCCCCGACTGCACAATTGAACTTCATGTGGACTTGAACCGGTAGATACCGGAACCCAGAGCACTAGATAGGTGACCTCTGAAGAAAATTAGGTGGGGTGGGGTTGGAATAAAAACTTGAATTGATGGGATGCATAGTCGTTCTCTATTACTGTTCTTGTTGTTTTGCATGATTTTATTTTTGAAATTGTTAAGATTCAAGATATTTTAAGTTAGAAGGTTAAAGTCCAATCTAAAAGTTAAATTGAGGGTAAGAGAATTTTTTTTTTAATTTAAATAAATTCTTAGGGGCAATATCGAACAATTCACAACATTAATATGGTCCCTCACCATAAGGTGCCAAGGGTTGGGCCAAGGGAGAAACTTGGCTATGATAAGATATTAAAAAATATTAAGACATTTAAAATAGAAGACTCTAAGCCCAACTCAAAAACTAGCTAAGAGTAGGAAGAACTTTTTTTAATTTAAACAACTCTTAAACATATGTCTTGACAATATAAGATAATTTATATCGTTAACATAGTCCCTCACCATGATAAGGGTACCAGAGAAGAAGCCTAGGATATATATTAGGTTAAGAGAAAAACTTGACTCTAATACCATGTTAAGATTTAAAATATTTTGAGATAAAAGGCCTATAGCATAACCTAAAAGCTAATTTTGGGATTAGAGAAAACTTCTTTAATTTGAACAAACTACCAAGCAAAATAGTCTCTCATCATGATTGGAACTTCTTTCGATATAGAATTTTTGTCATAGATATAACTTATATATTAAATGTTATTAGGTTCAAAGTTATATGGGGTGAAGTAAAGTCAATCTAAACTTTAATATCATGTTAAAAGGCCCCAAAATCAAACCTAAAAACTAATTGAAAGTTTGAAGGTTTTTTTATTTGTTATTTTTTTATAATTATACCTTACATAAAAAATATTATCTTTTGATATGCAATTCTTGTTGTGAACACAATAGTTTATTATTTGCTTTGGTCTCTATCTACAGTTGGGCCAGAGAAAAAAATTCTATCCCTGTCAACAAATTATTTTTTAGTCATTTTCACAACGGGAATTGTTTAAGCACTATCATCCTTGGCCAGAGCTAGCAACGAAGAGACGTGTTCAGGGGCTCTTCATATGTGGTCATCAAACGATTCTATGTTTTGTTCTCTTCCCCTCTCATTAAAGAAGTGAAGAATGGGATTGCCTGGCGCCGCTTTGGCGTCGGACACTAATTTTTCTCCGTGTTCATTGAGCGACGTGAATCTTACACAACTATAAACATTATTAGAAGTCCCAAACATGACAAGAGACACTTTCATAGATATTAGTAAAAATTGGTAAGTTACTAGACTCGCTTTCAGCCTCATTAATTGAGGTGTTGATTTAAAATGGAGCTGCGATGTTTAAAGCTCAAGTTTCTTTTCCTTCTACCTTTCTGAGTTATTTTTTCTGGAAATGTTCACCTTTGCAACCTCCGAAACCATGTTCCACTGATGTGGTTTTGCACTCTATACGCAACGAAAAGAGAGAAAATATTAATTGCACTATTAAGTTTGATGCTCGTGTAATGAATTGAAATCATCAATCATGCCGCTTTGATAATTTTCTTCTTGATACAAACAATTAAAGAACCCCCGATAAGGTCATTTTTCGAAGTCTTTCCTACCTTCCCATTAATTTACTCTTTTGAAGTGTTGTAAGTATCATTATTTTTTTTTCTTGCACTTAATCATTAAAATTTGAACTTTTTGGCTGAAGGCGACAATTGTTTTAGACTGAATCGTCATCATAAAAGACTCTGAAAATTAAAACTATTAAATCAGAAGTTTTGCCCCTAAAATCCTAGTTAGATTTTTATTTGTTAGATCATTTTGTTTCTATTAGATTGTTTTGCTATCATAATATAACAGAAATTGACCATTTAAGTCTTCAAGCCTAGCAGCTATGTGATAATACTGAACTCCCAGCCAGCCCAAAACAAAGAGGAAATATATATGAGGTTCTCATAACTCACATACTCAATTTTTCGCATACAAAGAAAACCCCCACACTTAAAACCCATATGCACAAGACTGATGTAATATGCTGCGCAGAGTGAATTTTGTATAGCAAGTTCCTAGAAATAGCAAGATGTCAACAGCATGCTAGAGTAGCATGATGAAGGATGTGAAGCACTAAATGGAAGAAGTCTTATAAGGGCAGGTAGCTTGTTGCACTATTCTATACATGCATTTGTATTGAGAATAGGAACATCAAGACAGTGTATGTTATCATCAAAACTTGGTGTCTATTGGACTTGAAAGTCTTTGACACACCTTCTCAATTTCACACCCATAATCAAGAATACAAGTACAGGTTTTGAACAAAACCCTAGATTTTAATCCCTTCTTGAAATCACAACAATAACTACCTTATATCAGATGAAACATTAATCAAGGAGTAGAATACATCAATTACGCTTAATCGTTAAAGTTATAACACTTTTTCTCAACAAATAGATGAACAATGTATAATCTGCAACTTTTGGTAGTGTGTGACAGCTCCGTTTATGCCTATTTATTGAAACAGAAAGCCGAGCTTTTGAAAAAAATCTTACCATTGGAAGATGATACCGCAATACCCGACGATGATCCCTTCCTTTTGCTGAAAATGAAGCAGTTTGAATTAAGGATTTATTGCAATAGTTGAGGATACAGATGACATACCTAGCTTCACTATATTGCGATAACAAAGCCATGATACATAAAGCGATTAACCTAATATTAAATATATTGAAATAGACTGCATCTTAATAGAGAAAAAACTAAAAAGGAAATCATAACAAAAGATATGTTCATGTGGAAGAGCAAACTAGTAGATTTCTTAATTAAGGCCTTGTCTAAAGAAGCCAACATAACCATCTTTGGTTTAAAAAATGATGTATTTTATGTCTACAAATCAAGAACTTGAAGGGGGGAGGGGAAGAGAGAAGGAGGGGGCGGGGTTCGTGGGTTGGGGTTTGGGAATGGGGTGAAAACGACCTAAGCAATTGCGTTGGAAGGTGATATAGTCAGCCGTTCTAGGTGCGACGAATAACCCTTCCGTAGAGTGAATTCTAGAATGCTACGGTGGAAGATGCTCGAGAAGCTTGAGGTGTAGCATCGCTTCTGCCTTGGTTGCCACTAGGTTAGTATGGAATAATCCGATGGAATTGCAACTTATTGTGTTAATTAAGTAGATGGGGGTTAATTGTCTGAAATAGATAATTCATTCTTGTGAATCAAAGATCAATTTCAGCAATTCTTTTTTAATTTCTTAAATTTGTTAATAAACCTTCTTTTTCTACTCTGGATTTTAGATGGTTAGCCATGACATGGATTTCTTCCCTTCTCCCCACAGTTTTCTGCCCCATCTAGAGGAAATAAATAAAAGAAAAAAAGAAAAAGAAAAAGTTCTCTTCAATCCTAGTCTATTTCTTCATCTTGATCATGATGGGAAGCGTTGCCTTTCTCCCCCAACTCGTTTCATGTACTCGATAAATTTCAGTGTGAGGTCTGGCATAGGTTTTACTTCTTTTATCTTTGGATCACAGCAAGGTTACCACTCTTCGAGTGGATGGAGAAAATTTTGAGCTTGCATTTGGTGCGAACAATTATGTGCGTATATGTGTATTTCATCAACATTTCCTGTTGATAAGCTTCAATATTTCTCTTCATCTGTAAAAGGGAAAATAAATTAAAAACGATACGTATATAGGAAATGATAAAATATAAAGGAATAAATGACAAGTTGAATGGATCATGAAAGAAAAACGGACTGCAGTTTTTGTCTTGCATGAGATGTCGTTTCATATGAATAAGATGCCATTTCACGACCGTGAACGCGTTCAACACGGTCATGATTTTTGGTATTTGTGGAATGAGAAACGCTAGGATAATTCTTTCAATTTGTCGTAGTGGAGATTGCTTAATGGATTCTAAGATATTCATTGAAAGAAGGGCACTGAGCGTGAAGTAGTTTTGGATATAAATGAGTTGATAGAGTTTTTGAATTTGTATATTTGTTTTTAAATAGTCATAGATTTGATGTGTACTTTTATTGTAGAAGTACAATGAATATTGATTTAATTGTACGAACTCTTCATCAACACAAGTTGAATTCATTAACTTGCTTTCAAAATTACGTCAAACTTCATATTTTCTCAAATTTTTACAGTGAATTATATCTTTTTCATTTTATCTTTGAGCTTGTTTGTTTTTTAGAAATGGGTTTTTGTGTAAGTATAATTAATAGGTCGGATTGCAATAAATATTTTGTTTCCATGTTTACTCTGTTTCTTCAAATTTGTTTGACTTTTATAGACAAATTAGATGGACCTACTGTTCATAATCTAATTTCAAGTCTGGTGAGCAGAGGAAGATCCAAAAGGGTTCTATTTCTTACATAAATCCTACTTACCGGGGTTAATGGTCATAAGGACTTGCACATGCCAAGTTATTTTGCAACCAACACCTGTGCTTGAATGAAAGCGACAAGCGGTTCAGTTGAGGATAAATATTTTTTAGAATATCTTAATTCTCAGTTCCACACTAAATGTGTTCTAAAAAAAAAAAAATCTGTAAGTAAATGAACCAATAAGACAATCCAAAACTTTCAACAACTACAAGAAGTAAAACACGATGGCAATTGAGCAGTTTATTTAACTCATTTTCATAGGTTATCATGACAGTAACTCAAGCCAAAGGTTCTACCTCCTCATCCTCATCATATCTTCGAAAGCTTTCTGCATATCATTCTAACTTATAGTGAATGGAAGTATATTTGAAAAACAAGTCTGAACATTCATGACAGCTTTACTCTAAAACACAGCTGTAGTTTTATCTTTGAACAAATTCATATGTGGACCGTAAAAGGGTTACTGCTTTTATCGTGGAAAGAAAGAAAGCACATACTTTACTACAAGAGGGGCCCATAATCTTTTCCTTTTTTCTTTTTCTTTGTTAATTAAGTTTTGCCTTGGTCTGGATGAAATAAAGTCATACCCACTAAAATTCGGCAAGATTTCACCAAGAATTTCTCGTCATTTGGGGAAACAATCACTGGATATCAACAAATTGGATTGATCAAATTACTAAATATTCTTTGAAGGAGAACAAAATCAGCTTTCAGGTGATGGGGTAGTAGGAGGATCGGGACATTGAACAGGACTGCTCCTTCTTGGTAAGAACATATTAGAACAGAGTGCAGTGATAATCATCAAGATCAAACAAACCAAAACTGAGACTGCCGATAGAAGAAGCATCAAGGTATGCGCACTGATACCCCTCACCTCCTGTGCATACTTCGTTGAAGCCATTGCCAGGACCGTCAAAGGGAACGGGTAAGCCCACCATGCTATGCTGAACTTCTTCATGGATCCTTTGAATAGGGCAGGCTGACAGACCTGTTTCACATTTGAAAAAAGATACGGGACAGAATGAGTTATCACACGGCTCAATGCAACGGTACCGCCCATAGGGCCAGAGGGAAATGTCAAACAAAGTTAGACTGATGATTGCTTGCGGACATGGTCAACCTTAATGGTTAGTGCACCAATTTTTCCTATGAACCAAAAAATTATAGTTCTTTCTTTCTGATGTTGTATTCCTTCTACGTTTCTTTTGTATTTTTCCTCTTACACATATCTGTAAAGATTCTGATAAGAGAATTACCAATGACATGAATAAGAACAGTGAGAGAAAGAATAGCATCTTGGATGGAACATCGAAACTTCTTGCGATGGACTCCCACGCTAAACTTGCCATGCTTGGAGTCGCAATGAACAAAAAGAAAACCGGCCTTAGCATCACCGGAAGGCTGTTGCTTCCTGACAGCCTCTGATATAGCGTGACAAAGAGCACCAAATAATGTATCATGCCCAATGAAAAAATGCACAGTGCACTCTCTTTCCACCCCATTTGCGCCGCCGCCCGAGCCCCCACGAAGTTCCCTATCACCGATAGTTGAATCGCCGGATTCGCCATCGTCGATAAAAGCCACGGACCTTTCGTAAACCACTGCCCATATATCTTAATGTCCAGCACTACTATCGGGAGAACAGATGCGCACCAAAGTACTTTATAATATATTGTACTTGGAACAATAAAACGCGATGATTGTAGCAACATGAGCCACGAAATCCACGGAGCAAACAGGTAATTCACCCCCACAGGGTGCGAAAATTCTTTCTTTACCATTTCAAAGTGAAAGAAACATCTCAGAATATAAAGAAGGGATTGGGAAGCTAGTGTAAATAGGGCCAGCGACCACAAAAGAATGAAGGCCGTAGAGGGAAGCTTCGAGAACAGACGCCGGAAAGCATGCGCATCATGGACTGGCTCCACTAGTGTCTTCCACAGTAAGGCCTGGCTGCATAGAGACAGGCTAATCCTGAAGCAACCTGCATGAAATTTGGCCAAAATGAGTGAAGAGGATCGTCTGATGAGAAGCCTCAGAGGTTCACAGCGTGGTTCCACGTTGTCGTTGGGGGTATCAATGGTGATCTCGATATGGGGTTGGGAGTCTTCCTCAGCCATTGGGTTTGGTAGATTTTTGTGCTTGTTTCTGGCACGAATGGGCGCTTTTATGGGAATTTGGGGGCGTTAAAAGAAGTACAAAATTATCCTTGAACGTATACTTGAGTCTTGAAGACGGCTGGCTTGGCTAGCCTTTTTGGACTTTATTTTTCAACAATGGTGAGTTATTTTCAACTACATACAATTAGATTCGCGCATGGTTGGCCCATCATCCTAGTGATGTTCCTTGATATGGACTGCTTCAGCCCTGCTCTGGGAGCCTTGCCAAAGCCCAAAGTTTCCTCATCCTATGTTACCTTCGTCAACTTGATTAGTTAACTTTGTGATTCTTTTTTTCCTTTTTATAGGCAAAAGAGGGATGGGGGATTTTAGTGTCTCGAACTTGGAGCTTCTTTGATCCCAGTTTGCCTTTGATTCCAACTGAGCCAAGCATGTTGACTAATTTTATGATTCTGTAACCGAGTACTGACTTTAATGGTGTAAAACGTGACCTCAAGAATACATAGTCGCGCCACCTCCAGCCGAAGCAAGGAGCCTCTAGATTTTCATTCAGCAAAATAAGACTTGGCGTCTACATCTCAAACTGTCCTCGGGACACGAACGGTAGAGGAAAATTCTAGGTCCATTTCGTCAGACTGTTAGTTTCAGAAAATCTGTACGACTCTGCCGTGAGGACGGACCCAAATTTCTCGGTTCCCAGTTCTTTCAGATAGAATTGTTTTTCCTTCAAAGTGGTCCAGTTGGGATATTTACCTCATCGACAAGACGGGAGAGAACACGAAGATAAAAAATCCAAAGCTCTTTCTTTTCTTTTGGTCAGTAAACACTCTTTGACTTAACGCTACATACTCTTCATGGCCCCAGAATAAGTTCCAAGGACTCGAATTCCTATGCATGCAGCAGAACTTGTCTGGTAAGAACTATATAGTTGTCAGAATCAATTACCAGAAGCAAGTGGTGAAGCTGCCACTTGCATGGATACATCAACACCCTAAGAAGCGTACCGACTTGTGACTCTACTGGATATGGTGAATCTCAATTTCTTCTGTGGGGATGACTTTTGCATAGCAGATTTTTGTGGTCCATTGACAAGCTTTGAAAACCACACCAGCTACAGTTGTGTCGAATGTACCTAGCAAATAAAACAGCCATATGACTTTTTAGCACAATGAAGCCTCACAATGCACATGCATTGCACTGCTCGTTGTCCTCTTTTATAGACGTGAGAGTACTCTTTTGCCAGTTGCTCCACGCAAAACCAAGAGCGGAAAAAGTTGGCTTGGATGTCCTGGAATCCACTTAGCTCTAACTCAGACAGTACTTCCCTTCAAGAACAGAATCCGAAAGATGGTGGTCTGCTCAAAACAATCAGTGCATGCATGTGCAATATATATCCAGAAAAATGCTTGTCCTTTCAGTCAAACATCTTCTTGAATATTGCATGTATAATCCTGTCACCGCAGCACAAGTTGTGAGAATATACTCCTTTTTCAAGTCTATATTCTGTGAAAAATGGTGAACGTAGCCATCAAGTGGTGTATCTTACCTACTTGTATGTATCTAGAATAGCTGCCGTACGAAGTTTCCATAGCCTATTGACTTCAACGTTTTTGTAGCATGGAGACATGATCTTTGTTCACACCGAAAGAAACCTCAAACATGCTTGTCTTTGATCTTTCATCTCTTACTCAGTGAGTTTACGCTATATCGAACTCTTGAGGAAGTATCCAACAGTACATTAAGAAAGAATCCATATCCCTCATTCTATTTATCTCCAGATTTTCCTATGTTTTCCTAGCGTTCAAAGAGTTGATTGAAATTCATCTTTATTTTGATAATTATTTGATCTATTTTATTAGTATTTTATTAGTATTTTAATAATATTTTATGTGACTTTTTATTTTTTATTTTTTATGTATGCATCTGCCCTCTCTCCAGGCATAATTTTATGTTTTTCCACACATTTAGCGCCGCCAAAGCAGCTCAACAATTGATTCACGCCATATTTAAAAGCATGTATTCAATATGCTAGTCCAACATTTTCACTCGTGAATATAAAATCTATACTATTGTTCAAATGCCTAGACCGATAACAATAATATGAGAAGTTGGCATATTAAATAGATGGATTTTCCCAAGATACCATAACGAAACAGAGGATTTGGTCTCCAACTGCACAATCAAGAACATCATGTGAACTTGAACGGTAGAAGCCGAGACCTACAGCATTAGGTAGGAGATCTCTGAAGAAAATCAGGTGAGATGGGGTTGGAATAAAAACTCGAATTGATGGGATTCATATTCCTTCCCGAACACGTTTCTGGTTATTTTGCGTGCTTTTATTTTTCAACTCGATGCTCTTACTCGTAACCCACAAATATTTTTACTCGCAGTTAAGAAATTCAAGAGAGGAAGAATGGGAAATTAAGAGACAGCTAAATTCTCTAACCCATGTCCAATTCAGACATTTGGGTTTGGAGATTGGGGAGCAGTTCTTATTCCTAATCTATCTCCAAAAGTGAGAAGCAGGTAAAAAATATCTTTGCCTAATCTGTTCTTATCTATGATTTTGGGCCAGTCCCAATCACTATAGGGGCCCTTATATTATAATTCTAGAATGAATTTTGTTGGAGATACGCATGTATATTTTCCTATATTAGCCAGATATACTTTTCCCTTTTGGAGTAATTCACTTTAGGCATTATTTGTGTAATTAGCAACGTGAATATTCTTTTTTATTTCTTTGTATTGTTTCTTTATTTAGTCCATTTCCTTATTATAAAAGGAACGTGTCTTGTACATCTTTTCTTAATGAAAGCAATACATCTTTTCCAAACTCTCATGCTTTCGCTCATCCTTAGTTTGTGACATGGTATCACGAGCCTAGGTTAATTTTTTTTTTCTCTCGCTTCCGTCTCTTCTTCTTGGTTCTGAACGTTTTCTGCCCCTCCTTTTTTCTGCTCTCGTTTTTGCCTTTAACCTACAAAACACGTTAGCACTCCGGTGTGGAAATCAGTTAAACAGAACCCAACTTTTTTTTTTCTTAAACACTTAACCACTTACCTGCACTATGCCGAAGTCCTCCAAGCCCGTTACCTCTGACTCCGATGCCCCTGAAATTGAGGACATCACCGAGCACGACGATGTCCTCCTCCCTGGCTTCTCTGGGGTCTCTTTGGGCACCTCTCCGAGTCTTACCTCGGCCTCTGCCCCTCTCCCCGTGACCAACCCCACTCCATGGGCTCCTTCCTTAGGTCAACCCTTATCATGGGCTCCTTATTACCTCTCCCATACAGGTCCTTATCAGCCTGTCTCTGGCCCGTCTCACCTCCCCACCCAGCCCACCATACCAGCTGTTAGTCCCGGGCCTGACCCAGCCACGGGGCCCAACACCTTTGGCCTGGGTTCTCCCTCTTTGGGCCAACCCCCCTCGGGCGGGTCACCTTTTCCGGATCCGGGTAGCAATCCCTACCCGATCCCCACCTTTCCCCAATTTTCGGGTCCCACCAACGGCTCGGGTTCGGGTTCGGGTAGCAATCCTTACCCGTTCCCTTACCCGTTTGTCATTCCCTCTTCCGCTGCCGCCGGAAATCGCATTGAGCCCGATGATCCTCTCTACACCGCCGTTTCGGACGGTCCCGAACTTCGATTGGTGGCTCAATCTCTCACCGGCGCCGACACTTACCCGGTTTGGTCTCGAGACATTCGCCGTGCCCTCCTCATGAAGGACAAAGACGGTTTTCTCGACGGCTCTGTCCCTCTGCCGGCGGATTCCCGCCTTGCTCGACAGTGGCGGAAGTGTTCCCAATTGGTCCGAACCTGGATCGGGAACACGATCTCGCCAGATGTGGCCGCCGGACTTCCCCCAACAGAAGATGCTCAGGTTTTATGGGACCATCTCCGCGAGATGTACGGCCTCACGGATCGGGTGCGCCTCTTTTAGATCGATCGCTCTTTGATCGATCTGAAACAAGGAAACCTCTCGGTTTCCGTCTTCTTCAATCGGTTCGCTGCCTTATGCAACGAACGCTATCAAGCCGAAGAGAAACTTGAAGCCCCCGATTCCACGTTGCGCCAATACCAGAAAATCAAAAAACACAATCGGGTTATTCATTTTTTATTGCTGTTAAATGAAACTTATAGTGGGTTTTGTTCGCAGATTCTGGCCATGGAACCGCCTCCTTCGTTGCGCCGCTTCTTCCATCTTGCTCTCCAGGAAGAACATCACAGATTGGCATCATCTGAATACCTTCGAGTCGGCGACTCGGTCGTTCTGACCGCTTGTGCCTCTGCCGCTCAGAGAGCTCTCGCGGCTTAGGGGTTTGGGGGCTGGAGCGCTAATTCGGCTCTAGGGATTTTTGAGACCGAATCGCTTCAACCCCTCCAACCTTCTCTCGGCACGGACGGCTCCGATGCGCTAGGGGGTCTGGGGCTGGAGCGCTTATTCTTTTGACTCCGCGCACTCATCCAACGGTTTGCACCGCGCGACCACTGCACCTGCAGTCAGCCAATCTAACGGCCAGTGCTCTTCATCCGCTTATCGCTGATCCAACGGTCCAAATGGCTCCTGCAGCCGATCCAACGGTCCAAATAATCTTTATTGTGATTATTGCAAACACACCAATCACACTAAAGATAGATGCTGGAAATTGCATGGGAAACCAGCTGAGAAAGAAAAATTGGACAAAAATGTGACCTCTAACGCTGTTTCTGTTTCAGATGGGTCCCATTCTCAGCTTACTGATGCCCAACTTCAACAGATTATGCAGGCTTTCAATCAACATGGAACTCCTGACAAAATTGCCAGTTTTGCAGGTACCTCTTTTTGTTTTTCCAGCTCCTTATCCCCGACTGCATGGATTATTGATTCGGGTGCCAGTGATCACATTATTTGCGACAAAAAATATTTTTCCAAAATTTATCCCCATCACCCATCTCTATCCGTTCATCTTCCGAATGGAACTCTGACCTCCATCACTGATATTGGTGATGTCCACCTTAGTGATTGTGTCACCCTCCACAATGTCCTTTTTGTTCCTGATTTCAATTTTAACCTCATTTCTGTTTCCAAAGTTTGTAAAACCAATGATTGTCGCCTTATTCTTGATTCCAACTTGTGTTTTTTCTAGGCCCGTTCAACTGGCAAACTGATGGGCTTGGGTATCATCCAACAAGGCCTTTATTTTTGGGTTAAAATTAATTCTGTTTTATCGACTTGTAACTCTCCCATTCGGGACACCTTTTGTAATGCCAATTTTCTGAATAATAATAATATTCTCCATCAACGTTTAGGCCATAGTGCCTCGTTCCCACTCCCCACATGTCCCAGTTGTCCGTTGGCAAAACAATCTCGCCAACCCTTCCCTTCTAGCACCTCTCGTGCTTCTTCCATTTTTTCCCTCATTCACCTTGACATCTGGGGCCCCTATCACACCCCCCATCATGATGGGTCTCGCTTCTTTCTCACTCTTGTTGATGATTTCTCCCGCGCTACATGGGTTTTCCTCATGCAATCCAAAACCCAAATCTTACCTCACTTCACCCGTTTTTTTACCCTTATTGCCATACAATTTCATACTTCTGTCCAACGTGTTCGCACTGATAACGCTCGTGATTTTTTTAATCATGCTTGTTCCTCATTCTTCACTTCCCATGGCATTCTCCATGAAAGCTCTTGCACCTACACCCCTAAACAAAATGGGGTTGTTGAGCGCAAACATCGTCACCTTCTAGAGGTAGCTCGCGCTCTAAAATATCAAGCCTCCATCCCTGATATTTTTTGGGGCGATTGTGTGATCACTGCTGCCTACCTAATCAATCGCATGCCTTCTCGGGTACTTGCTGGTAAGACTCCTTTTGATCTCCTCTTTGGGAAGCCGCCCGACACTGCTCATCTTCGTGTCTTTGGGTGTCTCTGCTTTGCCACCACAGTCGGACCTCGGGACAAACTTGGTCCCTGCGCCACGCGTTGTGTTTTTATGGGGTACCCCCCTTTGCAGAAGGGATATCGTGTCTACGATCCCTCCACTAGTCTCTTCTTTGTCAGCAGAGACGTTACCTTCCATGAGGATGTCTTTCCTTTTGCCACCTCATCTTCTCCGGATGGCCCCTCCGACTCCTCCATCAGATTTCGGCCTTTCTTATTTGAGAATGATGTCTCGGCACCGCTATTATTGCCACCCCTCCTACCCTCCCCTCCCCCACCTATCCCTCCTGCCTCACCTCCTCCCCCCTCACCTCCTAACTCCTGCCCCTTTCCTCCTCCCTCCCTCCGCTCTCCCCTCACCCCTCCCCCCCCTCTAGATACATCCCCCACCCCTCTTGCTTCCGATGACTCCTTGGCCATTGTTCCCTACCAACCTCCCTCCTCACCACCTCCCTCCTCTCCTCCTGTTGTTCCTCGTCACTCTGGGCGTCCCACTCGGCCCCCCACTTGGACGCAGGACTACCTTTGCTCCTCTGTCACCTCGCCTAGCACCTCTTACCCTATTTCCCACTACCTTAGCCTTGCTCGCCTTTCTCCTGACCACCTTTACTGCATTAGTCACATTTCTGCCGACGTGGAACCTT
The DNA here is from genome assembly GCA_028551485.1 of Casuarina cunninghamiana. NCBI lineage: Eukaryota > Viridiplantae > Streptophyta > Magnoliopsida > Fagales > Casuarinaceae > Casuarina > Casuarina cunninghamiana. The sequence goes on from CM052364.1 coordinate 26,374,672, forward strand.
ATTATTATCATCAGGCTGTCAAAGATCCCAAATGGCAACAGGCCATGGCAGATGAACTTTGTGCCCTTGCTGATAATCGCACCTGGGATGTGGTCCCTCGGCCCTCTCATCGATGACCCATTGGCTGCAAATGGGTCTATAAGATCAAGTATAAGGCTGATGGCTCTATCAAACATTATAAGGCTCGTCTTGTGGCGAAAGGTTACACTCAACAGGAGGGCTTCGACTATCAGGACACTTTCTCTCCCGTGGCTAAAGAAGGCACTGTCCGCACTTTTCTCACCATTGCTGCCTTTCGTGACTGGTCTCTCCATCAGATGGATGTTCATAATGCCTTCATTCATGGTGATTTGGATGAGGAAATCTATATGGAGCTTCCTCCGAGCTTACGGAGACAGGGGGAGTCTAGGGTTTGTCGTCTCCGCAAATCCCTTTACGGCCTTAAACAAGCTTCTCCCCAATGGTATGCCAAATTCACCTCTGCCCTCACAGCTGCCCATTTTCGACAATCCCGTCATGATTATGCTCTCTTTACCTGGCACAAAGGTACCTCCTCCATCTATTTGTTGATTTATGTTGATGATATTCTAATCATGGGGAACGACCCTCTTGCTATTGAACGCTTCAAGAAGTTTTTACATTCCACCTTTCGGATTAAGGATTTGGGACTGCCCAAATATTATTTAGGCATCGAAATTGCCCGTTCTGACAAGGGTATTTGTTTTAGCCAACGTAAGTTTGTTTTGGAGATTATATCAGATGCTGGTTTATCTGGATGCAAACCTGCCATCATTCCCTTTGAACAGAATTTGAATCTCACCACACCTGAATATGATGTTGGCGTCTCACCACACCTGAATATGATGTTGGCGTCTCACCACTCGATGCGGACCCTCCTCTTAAGGATCCTTCAAGCTATTAGAGACTGGTTGGAAAATTTATCTACCTCACAATGACACGACCTGATATCTGCTACTCAGTACAGATTCTCAGTCAGTTCATGCATCAACCCAAACAGTCCCACATGAATGCAACCTTGAAAGTTGTAAAATATTTAAAGGGATGTCCTGGATTGGGAATTCTTCTCTCTCGACGTTGCAACATGGAAATGACCGCATACTGCGACACAGATTACGCCACTTGTCCCATGAGTAGGCGATCGACTACTGGATTCTGCATGAAATTTGGAGATTCTTTATTATCATGGAAAACAAAGAAACAATCCACTGTTTCCTTGTCTTCTGCTGAATCTGAATATCGAGCCATGGCCAAAACTACTTGTGAAGTTATTTGGTTAAGAGGTCTTCTTCGGGATTTCGGTGTTCACGTAAAAGGACCTACTCTTCTGTTCTGTGACAATGACGATGCTCTTAAACTTGCAGCAAATCCTATGGTTCATGAAAGGACGAAACATATTGAAGTTGATTGCCATTTCACCAGAGATAAGATACAAGACGGTGTCATTCGAACCAAGGAAATTCGAACTACAGAGCAACCTGCAGATATTTTTACCAAAGCGCTTTGCCACAGACAACATGCATATCTATTAAGCAAGCTAGGTGTGTTTGACGTTTATAAACCACCAAAACCACCAGCTTGAGGGGGAGTGTTGGAGATACGCATGTATATTTTCCTATATTAGCTAGATATACTTTTCCCTTTTGGAGTAATTCACTTTAGGCATTATTTGTGTAATTAGCAACGTGAATATTCTTTTTTATTTCTTTGTATTGTTTCTTTATTTAGTCAGTTTCCTTATTATAAAAGGAACGTGTCTTGTACATCTTTTCTTAATGAAAGCAATACATCTTTTCCAAACTCTCATGCTTTCGCTCATCCTTAGTTTGTGACAAATTTGAATCTCTAACTGTCATCTAACAGACAACTTACCACTTCCAATCAACACAACAGTCGAAACCTCCATAGCACGGCCTAAAATTTGGGTCGCAAGGGAAAATTTCAATTTGAGTTGAAGAGAAGGTTGAAATAAGGGGAGAAAAGAAAAAGAAAAGAAAAACCAAATAACTGATGCACAAATAGTTGTTGTGCTTCATATATGTGAAGATATTTTATTTTCTAACAAGCTGGTTTTAGGTAAGAAAATAAGCTTTTTAACATAATATTAAAGTTTAAGTTCAAATGAGACATCTTTTTGCTTGTGATTTGCATGAATTTCCTTAGGAAATGTTTTTTCATACTCAAGGTAAGAGGGCACTTTGAAATAAGGTGTTTGTCACACATTACTAAAATATTGTTATATTGTACTTTGTATATATAAAGATGTTTTCATTTCTTATAAGTCAATTTTAAATGAGTAAGTAAGCCTTCTAACCTTAGTGGTGTTCTTTAAGCCAAATCTTGACCAACAGTTACACCGGTCGTGGGTTTAAGTCTCCTCCCCCTCCCTGAGTGTGTGTAGAAAAAAAAAAAAAAAAGGAAAGTAAGCCTTCTAACAACATTAATTATCATGAAAATAGCACATTAAATATATTACAATTCCAAGTCATATGGAATCCATTTCTTTATGACAACAATGGTAGGAAAATTGCCATATCTGCAATTGCACGGCTAAGATGTCTTACAAGTATAGCTTCGTTTTTTTTTTCAAGAGTTGAAGCCTTGGACAACTGCATGGTCAGGGCGAGAACAAATGCCATAGAGAAATTGTTAGTCTTTTTGGTTCAAAGTTTTCTACCGTGGGGTGAAGGGTGGTTAAGTAGGCAACCAAGGGCCAACCTAACTAGGGATGGAATGTTGCCACAAAACTATGAGAAGGAGAAAGCAAACATGTTGAATGAATTCAATTGTATTAAATTTGCAATGAATTACAATGTACACAACTGCTATTATTTATATAGAAGTAATCCTATAATTCCCTATAGCACAATTAATTGCATAAGGAAAATAGAGACATAAATATGTACATCAATAAAGTGTATAATTCTAAAAAGGCAAGCACCACATTTACCAAATATGAAATATCACATCTTCCATTAACAATCTCCTCAAGTTAGAGATTTAAATAATTCAAGTATTTTGAAGTTTGAGAGAAGATACCATATTGCTTATTGCAAAGTGCCTTTTCAATAAATCCACATGTTGCTCTTTTATTGAACCATGACATATCTTAATGATTCCCTTTTATACTTTATCTCATGTGAAATAACAATTAACCTCTACATGTTTGTTTTTCTCATGATAGTTGGGGTTGGCTACTATATTTTCTATTGCCACATTGTCAAAAAACAGTTGTTTAACAATTATGTTAGAATTGCCTAGTCTTATAAACCAAACTATCTCTACTTCTATTATGGCCATTGCTTTCTATTCTAACTCTGCATATGATAATGAGATAACAAGTTATTTTTGTGTCATCTAAGAAATTAAGAATCTTCAAGCTTTACGCAAAAGCCTATGGTGTACTTCCTCATCATGAGACATGTGCTATATTCAAAATTACCATAAGCTATTAATTCTAATTTGAAGGAGGATGAAAACATAAGGCTAAGATTAAGGCAACTCTTAAGGTCTTGATCACCTTTATGGCTACTTTTTTTTTTTTGATGAATATATAAGTTTATTCATCTAAGAATAAAAGAATATAAAAGTTTAGGAGCATATTCTAACGTTATAATTTATTTAAGAGAAAATCAAATTTGGAATTTTCTAATAATGATACAACAAAACATTCATCTAAAAGAGTTTATTATTCTTAAATAAATATGCTCTCTCACATACTACTTTCATGATTTTAATTAAAAAAATTAGTATTTCAATAGTCTTATTTTAAAAAATTCTATGATTTTATTGAGATCATATACAATAAATACATATTAAGAAAGAAAATTTAAAAAGCTTTGCAGCCAAATCCTTTTCCTTAGTTACTTTAATCATTTATTGCAATTCAAAGTTTCCAATTATTGATGATCCTATGAAGGCCTTATTGTGCAATGACACTTTGCCAAATTTGTCTAGTTCAAGCACACTCAAAAAACAAGTGTGACTTTCTTTTAAATTGAAGCTAATTTCATGTGAGTTTTCTTAGATGCATGTATGAAATGACTAAGAAGTTACATTGAGGAAAAAAATGTTAGATTAGCCTCCTAACCAATCTTTGATATTCTAAGACATCCTTAAGTGACAAATCATTAATCTTCTCTTTTTCTCCCTTATCATACTACATAATTGTGAAATTTTTATTTTGCTCCATAAGAATCCACATAGGCTTGAATCCTAACAATCCTACTTCTAAGACAACCTCTATCCTGACTAAGGTCAATCCCTTTTAAAGAAAGTGCAATTTTAATGTCAAGGAAAAATTTTGACCATCCCAAGTCCTTTATAAGAAAAATAGAAATAATATTTTAACAAGATGCTTGCTTTAACTCATAAAAGAATTTCTGTAATCGGCATACCAAATTTTCTTCATGAGTTAGGAATTTAGGGGAAACTCTATCTAAAACTTCTTAGAGAGGTTGCCATACAAGAAGGTGTTTTGAATGTCCATATAGTAGAGAGACCAATTATTAACAACCATAACTACAATAATTAAATGAACAATAATATCTTGATAATCAATGCCCTCTTGTTAACTATATCCTTTGGCTAGTAATATGGTATTATACCTTTTAACAGGTACTATTAGTTTAATACTTAACTTTATACATTCATTATAACCAACATGATGCCAACCAGAAGGTATGGAAACCACATCTTGTATGTGCTTTGCCTCTAGAGCTACAAGTTCCTTATACAAAGCAAACATCCAATGGGAATCCATAAGGGTTTCTTGATATATGTATGGTTCAACCTCAAAATGTTGATCAACATTTCTTGAATAGACAAGGACATCATCAATATACATGATTGCAAATCTAAAGAGAGGATTGGATACTTCATTCATTATCCTTAGAATTCAAAAGGTGCATTCTTAGGACAAAATGTCATGACATTCAATGTGTATTGGCCAAAGGAAATGGTGAATGACTTCTTAAATTAGTCTTTTTCTTTGATATGGATTTTACAAAAATACAAACTTTATATTGAATTTAAAGAAAACCTTAGCATTATAAAGATGGTTAAGGAGATCTCCCTTATTTAAGATTGGATACCTTGCCTATTGCAAGGTTTTATTGAATTACTTTTAGTTAATGACCAATCTTAGTATATCCAACTCTTTTTCAGCTACTTTATTAATATAAAATGTCAAACAACTCCATAGATATTTATACTTCCTTATTAGCCCTTGCTAAGTAAGTCTTGTTGTAGCAATCCTTAATCTTAATAAAACTCCAAGTGTGGGGTTAACCTACAATATGCCGTTTTCTTTCCCAAAAGGTAGTAGGAACATTGGAAGAAGCTATGCTTCTAGCTACTTCAAGAATTCCTTAATCCTATGTTGTACTATTGGTTGAGCTACTTGTTTTTTTATTCAAAGATAACAATTTTTTTTTCAATTAAGAAATTCAAACGAGTTTCTTTTACCTAATTAAGTATGAAGAACTTCTTATCTTCTTTCTTATATAATTCTACAAGGTTCAACCCATGAACCTTGGGCTCATGAAAAATGTCAAATTTAACTTTTCACTCATACTTGTTTAAAGAGATGTAACTATTTTTTACTATAAATTGTTTTAACATCTTTATGAAGGGGGTTCCACTGATTGGCCAATAGGAAGGATTACTTAAAGCAAACACTTTAATTACAAATTATAGCATTCAATAATTTTGTAATTGATCGGCAACTTCCTATTATGGGTGGCTCTAACCCATTCATTCATTTATTTCATAATAACAAAGGTGATCAATTCCACTTTTGCATAAACTAAGATCAACACCTATGTACAACAAGTTTGTTACATTAAGTTTATACTCTTAATTAAATACTATCATTGCTTGACCACTACCTCATATAGCAAATGAATGTATGCTTGCAAAATAGGAATTTTTCCCTACTTATCTAAATAAGAAAGATAGAAAAGTTCATATGCCACTATTCTATCTAAGAGGACATTAATGGTTTTCTTTGTTAGCTATGGACAAACAATGTTATTTTGGTTAACATAGTCTTCAAACCATTTAAAAAAAAAAAAATTCACTGAGGCTATTGCACTCAGCATACCATTGTTCTTTAATAGCCCACTTCTGCCCATTTGAGTAAAGGAAGGTCTCAAAACACCAATCTCTTTTTGGCTTATTTTCTTCTAAAAGAAAATCCATTTTCAAAAAATCTTCATTTAAGGTAAAGTCTTTACTTAAACCATTACCTTAAGAACATATGAAGACTCGTCATATTCATATGGTGTATTTGTCATGGAAGAATATGTAGAAGAAGGGTCATTTTTCTCCTTTTTGTATGCTACCTTTTCAAATATATATTTCTTTCCATCTTTATATGAAAAAAAAAATTAAAAGTAGTAAATTTATAGTAAACATAAACATAGAGGGAAAAAAAATGACGATTTGCATCTTTTAAGAAAGAAAAATTGCTTGCAATTTTCATCTTCCATGAAACAATGTTGTTTTATAGTTTTGTATAATGAATGCAATAACTTTCCAAAAAACCCACAGTGACAAGCCATACCTAATTACTCTTGAATATTATCTTCAATTGAGCCCCCATAAGCCCGAGCTTGTCCTAAGCCCCCATAGGCCCATTACATTCCACCACACTTTGCTTGCACCCCACTTGGCAATTAATCCTTAAAGTTCCTCTTAGTGACATATCACCTTGGCGACTACATCTTAAGGTTCCATCTATGGTTTGAACTTAGAGCATGATAGTTGACTCTAATACTAATTATAATAATGTGCTCACTTTGTCAAAAGGCCATGACCTAGTGGCAAATCACACCCAAATACTCTTAAATTCCATTCCCAAACCAGAGCCCATAAGCCCATTAGATTTTATTTGAACACAACTCATTCTACGATTGACAAATGCATTCAACATGTTTGTCACATTTGCTATTTGTGGACTGAGAAACATGGCGAAAATTCTTGCGATTTGTTGTTGTAAACGTATGATGGTTTCAAACTGAAAGAAGAATAACCGAGAGAATTACTTTAAATAGAAATGAGTTAATAGGAACTTTGACTTTTAATAGTTGTTTATAAGTAGTGGTTGATGTATACTTTTATTGCAGAAGTATAAATAAGTTTTATTTAATTATATAGACTCTTCATTAATACAAGTTGAATTCATTCACTTGTTTTCAATTTTTCTAATTTCGAATTTTCTTAGTTTTTTTAGTAAATTAAGTTTCTTTCTCATTTTAATATCATTGACCCAATTTCGTTTCTTGTATTTGAGTTTTTGCATAAATATTGTTATAGGTAATTTTGTAATAAATCATTTGTATCCAGATGTTACCCTGTTATTATCAAGGGCACTATTTTTGGAATTTATTTGATTCGATGGAGAAATTAGATTATGAGCAGTAAGTGCTAGAAATTAGACCTACTGCTCATAATCTAATCCAAAAGGGTACTATTTCTTACATAAATCCTACCCACCAGTGTTACTGGTCACCAGGCACATGGCAAGTAATTTTTCAACCAACACCTTTGCTTACATGAAAGCGATGAGTGGGGTTTCGCTTGTCGAGGCATGGGGAAAGCAGTTTGGTTTGACAAAGGGGTAATCACCGTTGACGTTTTAGCTGAAGTATTGACGACGGTGAGTATTTAAACGTAAAAGAGGTCAACTTCCCATATTATGGGATGAATCAGTTCGATAACTATGAATCTCATCGCTGAATCCAGATTTCCAAAACCAACAATGCAATATGATAATCCCAATCTTTAAACAACTACAAAAACTAAACAATGACAGCAAGTGAGCGGTTTATTTAACTCAATTTCATAAGTTACCATGACAATAACTCTAGCCAGAAGTTCTGCCACGTAAGACTGACGAAACCAAGGCAAGGCTTCTCAGTGATTTCAACAACAACTGAGAATAAAACAAAGGCAGCTGACACAAACGAGGACAGAACCTAGTCTTGCGTTGCGCTTGCAACTATTATTCATCTGCCTAAGCTAATTACCGTCTTCTTGATGTCTTATTTCTCTGGATCTACCAAGACGCCGACTAGTAACGTTGCACGGTAACGTTGCACCTGATAACCGAGTATTGGGTAGGCACATCGACGGAATATGTCTCGAAAGTAACGTAGCCCCTGGCAAACCGGAATTTCCCTGTCCCAGACACCACCGACACCTCTCTTACAGGCTCAAACTGCTTGCTAATACCTTGTATTTGTAAAGTGCTTCCATCGTACTCCTCATTTGTGAACACTAATGACACTATCACATGCGAATTCAACCCGTCCAGACCGACTGTTACATACATGCCTTGGAGACGACCAACTTGTGGTGACTTCGGATCTGGCGTTTCTGTGGCGTTGTCATCTGTGACATAGATGGTCCCAAATTGGGTGAAGAACCACCTCTTGCCGGCAATACCTGCAACTGGGATGGCCGTGGCATCGGGAGCGCCAAAGGCTGATTTGTCTTGCAAATATAAGGAAAGCTTGGTTTCTTTAAGGTCTGTAGCTTTGGCTAAATATATAGCCATCGCCAGAAACATTACTACGAGTAAATCGGGAAGTCTTTTTGGTACGAAGTTTTTAGCCATCGGAGACGGTAGCTAATCCGGCAACTAAGATCTAGGCTAGAGGGGTAGAGAACGACTAGAATTTGCATTTCTAATTGGTGTCATGGTCTCTTTTTATAGTTAGATGAGGGAAAAATTTCGTGTTGCTTGGTCAACACATTAGCTTTTGTTTATATTCTTGACTAGGTCCGTCGTCTTGGAAGTAACTTCAGTCGGCGATGTGTGATTATAGCAAGTGGCAACGGAGCAAGTATTAAATACTGCAAGTAGATCTCTCGAATCGTGTTTGGAAATTTGGCCGGCAGTAATGCCTTTGAGCGACGTGTACCAAACTATTGATTTTTAGTTATCTGTTTTTATGTTTGTAATTAGTCAACAAAATGTACAGAAAACTTGGGCCCAGGGCATCTAAATGTTTCGCAAGATCTCAAATCAAACCAAAATCAATATAGAGAGGACTATGCATTTCAGCATTTCACTGAGTCCGATGTACTATTACAAAAGCTAATTCGATCAGAAATACAGATTTGAATCTAAATATAAAATAGCAGAAGAAATTAAAAATCCTCTCATTTTCTGGAATAAATAATCTATTTCACAATAATCTGAAAATGGATAGCACAACATATACTAAGAGATAGGGAGTCTATCGTTTTGACTTAAACTATGAATATCCAGTTCATAACTTCAGCTTAAACCATAAACACTTTTTGTTGGCTGTTATTTCTGTTCCATTAGGGGTATTTGTTATAGAATGAGATTAATGGTTTTTTTTTTTCTTAGAGAATATATCCCAACTCAAATGTTCATCCTACAATTTTTTCTTATCATCACACTTTTTCTCCGCAGGGCTGGCGCTTCTGTCGCCCGTGGTTCTACGTTAGGGGGCTGAAGACTTTTGCATTTAATTTGTCTACACCGTGAGAAAGCAACACAACGCCGTAGCAGGATATTTGTTAACTAGGTAGCAGAAGTCGTAGTTGGAAACATAGCGACATCACAAGAATGTAAAAGGAAAAAGTGTTAAAAAAAGTGTGACAAAAATTTAAATTGTTTAAATTTTACTTGAGAGCCATCTTTATATAAAAAGAAAAATCAAAGTTTGAAGTCAGTTTTTAAGTAAAAAATGAGCTTTCAACCTATTATTAAAACGTAGATTTAAGTTCAACACTCTTTAATTTATAGACAAATTAAATGCCAAAGTCTTCAGCCCCCTAACGTAGAACTACGGGCAACAGAAGCGCCAGCCCTGCGGAGAAAACGTGTGCTGATAAGGAGAAAATTGTACATCTCTCTATCAAGAAAAGGTTGACTATAACTGTAGGTGCATTGGTTTGATCCACACTTAAACGCCCTACAGGATGAAACAATTGACCTTTTGTAGGCAAATATTTTTCTTGCCATTGCAGCTTTTTAATGCTACCAGTGCCGTTGGTCGTGGGACAATTCCACATCATAATTTCTTCTTTGAACAGATTCCGGGCCAAATATTGACAATAAGTAGGCATTTGAAAAATAGATAAACCAGTTGGCATGAGGATAATAAATAAAGACTCCACTACTTGAGGATGAAAACTAAGTCAACGAGTACTTAACTTAAAGGAGAGAAAATTTTGTCAGATAAACTTAGGAATCTACTGAAAAGTGAAAGAAATTGAATCAATTTCTTCAACCCTTTAAGGATTTAAAGGATGCCTTGGAAAAACACAAGAATAGAGTAAAAGAAAATGTATTGACTTTGATGATATTGTTTTTACATTTAGTCCCTTTATATAGACTAGTGATTAATTATAGAGATAATGCAAGGATTGGAAATCTTCATTTATTTATTTTTTAAATTTTTATTTTTTATTTTTTTTATATTACAACTCAAACATACGGGAGAGGGGGAGAGGGGATTCAAACTCCTAACCAAATGAACTTGTCGATCAAGGGTTCTAACCTAGTTACCACTAAGCTAGGGGAGTCCCCCCTAAATCTTCATGTATTGCAGTGTTGCCAAAATTCTCTTGAAATCTTTTGGGGAAGTTTCCATTTCTTGCTTGGAGATTTTGAAATAGGCTCTTCTTCTTTCCTTCTTTGGTCAACAATGATGGAGGTGGATTCCTCTGTGTCGGATTGTTGCATGTTTTGCTGTAGTTTGAATTCATGGTAAGTGCAAGCTTCTCAGGTTCCCAAATGTTGGTGGGTAGAGAGAGATGCACGATTGTGGCACTTTTAGGATGAAGATGATACCGAGACCTGACGTGGTTGATTCCTGCAAAGTACTTGCTAGTTGTGTTGTGGATGATAAAGTAGGGTGACGTGGACTTTCTCCTCGTACGGGTTTCTATCTAAGATTATTTTCTAGCATCCCCCAGCAAATGGATGCATTAGGATGTACAGTGAGTGAGCTTGTTTTGAGGAGACTTGAAGCAAGTGGTAGAAAGTCCCTTTGTAAAAATGCATGTAGGTTGGTCAATAGAAGAAAAATAATGGACAGAAATTTGTTTATTTTTGACCTGTTCATGAACAAAGTAAAAATTAATCTCTATATGCTTAGTTTGTGCATGAAAAATAAGGTTACCCATTAGATATAGAGTAGAAAGATTATCACATCATAAAGTAGGTGGACAAGATAACTTAATGTTAAGTTCCATGAGTAAGGTTTCAATTGAAATTAATTCGACTATTGTGTTGACAAGAGTTCTAAATTTTTGCTACAATGCTAGATTGAGCAACCATTTTTTTTGTTTTCAAGAATTTAAGTAGATAAGGTTATTTCCATTGAAGATGCAGAAACCTTCAGTGGAGCAGTAGTTATCACAGTCTCCAACGCATCTAGTATTAGAATATGCATGGAGGGTGGTTGTATCACTGGTTGTGAAGTTTAGGCCTCAGGAAGGAGTATTAGCAAGAAAACAAAGTATGCACTTGACACTTTGCTAGTGAGTAATGGGGGGTGAGTAATGGGGGGGCATGCATGTACTAACATATTGTGTTGACTGCATAAGTAATATTAGGTTGAGTAAGTGTGAAGTATTGGAAAGCACTCACAATACTTTTTATAATGCATGAGATTAGGAAGTGGTTCATCATCATGAATGGATGGTGGGTGTGTAGTGAAGCATGGAGTGCCTACTCCATGTACTTCACCCATATTGGCACAATAATGATCTCGTGAGCAAATTTGGCTTGATGTAATATGAGACATTTGGAGGTGTTTTTGCCCTCAATGCCAAGGAAATAATGGAGCTCCCCAACATCCTTAATATCAAACTCATTTTGTAATCAATGGAGAAGTTGAGATATTGGAGCATTAGGAGTGCTAGTGAGGATTATGTCATCGACATAAGCAAAAAAAGAAAATGTTGTATATGCATGTGCGTCTCAAGAAAATGGAGGTATTGACTTGAAAAGCATGAAAACCAATGCTTTGTAAAAATTGGTTTAGCTAGTGGTGCCATGCACGAGGTGTTTGTTCGAGACTACAAAGTGAGTGTCATAAATGACAAACATGAATGGGTCAAGTTGGGTCAACAAAGCCTTGCAGTTGAGACATATAAACTTTTTCTTCGAGATTGCTGTAAAGGAAGACATTTTTTATGTCTTATTATTTGATAATCCATTTCCTTGAAAAAACAAATAATAAGGATTGTGCGGATAGTGAAAGATTTGGCCATTGGAGTAAACGTTTTGGTATAATCAATACCGGGACTCGAATCCTCCCAGTTACAACCGCGCAATGAGGGGAAGTCCTTCCATCGCTGCTTTTGAGACGGGCAAACTGGCGACTAAATGTGAGTAGTTCTCTCACTGTTTCCTCAAAACCGTTTGCGGAGGCTGTGTTTTGCTCTTAAACCATCCTTGTCTAATCTGGTGGCAAAATCTGGTTTAAGCCTTAGTCGTTGCCCAACCATATAGGCAATGTGCAGGACAGTCTCATGGCTTAGTGTCACTGCGCCTTTCTCAAGTATGAGAGAGTCTCTTGAAGTAATTTTCGCAGCCCCTCGACGTTTCCTCCTCGCACTGCCTCCAACAACCTGGGACCCATTTCTTGAATGGAAAAAAGAATCATCAAAATATAAACAAAACAAGCGTTGGAATGTGGAAAAGAAGATCGATTTAGTCCGGCAGGTACAATAACATCTTGGTTTCTTCAAGCTCGCTATTTTTCTGTTGTGACTCTGTTTCCGACGATGACATATTTTTCTTGGTCAATAAACAAGTTCTAATTCAGAATTGAGTTGCTTTCTCTGCAGTAGACGTACTTAACGCACGTCGAACTAAAATTCACATGAGTGTTTGGAGAATTACGAAAAGCAATAACGAGAAAGTAAATGTAATTTCAAAGAACACTGAAGATTTCATCTGTTTACATTCCCCTCCCCCCTCCCCCGCCCGCCGGAGCTCTCATTGTGATTACTGACTTGAGCAACAAGAAGCAAAAGCCTCTTGTAACCAATAGGTAGAGTTTACATTCGATTTTTACAGATATCATAAAAGAAAATTAAAGGCTAAAAAAGAGGTCTATTTATTTCTAAACCCGGAGGAATCGGGTCCATTGCTTTAAATAAACTGCACCATTCTAGGCAGTCAAGTCCGGCAGCGCATGTGATAATTCTGACTACTTACGAACCGTTTATTGGCACGCCTCAAAATCGGTTAAACAAATCACAGAAGGATGAAACGCAATCTAGCCTTTCAGAGTCTCGCCACATATGCAGTCCTATGAGAGCCATGCAATTGCTCAATCACTTGAGCCGTAGTGTTTAATATTTATCACGAAATAGTGTTTAATATTTATCAAGTAAAGATACAAGGGCCTGATAGACTTCGGTATCATTAACATGGCCTTCTTGGCAGCTGCTCATCACGACAACATTCTTCATTCTTCCTCCCAAGCTTGAGATTTCTGCCCTCATTAACATCAAATGGAGGGCGTCGACTGCTTGTCGCAGATCAGGTAGAAACCCAGGTTTATAATCGCAACAGAGAGACGCTCGAATTGAATAAGGGCCTCCATTAATTTGATCATGCCCTTCAACTATTACTTCATCAAAGTCCATTGGTATAACCAGTCCATCACTGGCTTCTGTTGCTATCCTCTTTAGTTCCTTTAAGTGACTGATTACTTCAGCAAGCAATGATGCTTTGTCCATCTATGAAGTTCATATTAGACATTCAGCTATCCAATATCAAACACATAACAAGCAATAAATCAACTACCTTAGTGTTGTACTTATGCATAATGTTAACAACTTATCATATTTTGAAACTACTGATGCACTCAAGACCCCAACTAGAAGGAGAATTAAATGGGAATATGGAAGTATAAGAAATCCAGCTCTTCCACAACCAAAGAGTCTATTTACATGGTTTGATTTCGTTTCATTGCATAGGAAATCATACATGTTATTCAAGTCAATGAATAGAAACAATTATAACCTACGATATGCATATAAAAGAACAATCAAAAGCCTTGAACTTGTTCAAGCATATCAGCATAATTTTTCTTACTTCATTAAACCTAGCACATATGCAAAAAAATTCAAACTTCACACCCAATTCTCTCAATTTCTATTCAGTGGTAACATAAAAACAGCATTAGTTATAAACCACAACTTGAATATTGTCAACAAAGTAAGAATAACATAACCTTCTTAGCTCCTGGTACTAACCCCCGAAGCGTTTCAAGATGAGTGTTAATCCTGGCTCTCCGCGGTCTCTCTGCCTGGCAATGGCTCCTCAAGGCAGCAACCGTTCTCTCCACAGAACCAATTTTGCGCTCCAACTTCACTGGAGCCTTGACAAGCTCTGTTCTCACTCCATTCAAAACCAAAGATGGTGATGGAGCAGACCCAATGGTTGTCATGGGGTAATTCACCAAAAACTCATCCTTTGTACCATCAGAACCGAAGTTTATGGTGCTTGAACTCCAAGAAAAGGGCTCCATCACTAGCAAAGCAATAAAGGGTGTGAATGGAATGTTGTTAGTTTTGGTTAATTTGGGGTGTGAGACAAGAAAGATGGGGTTGTTGCAGTGGATGTGACTTCAATTATGCAAGGAAGGAAGACAAATGGGGTGGTATTTAAAGGAAAATTTTCACCAATTTCTCCATTGTCGTGCTAGGTTCCGACAGGTTGAAAACCCCAAGTTAAGAAGATATGAGAAGCAACAAGTTTTGGCTTTGATAGTGGTTGGTTTGAAAAACTTACGGCACAATTTCTTTCTTGAAAAGACAAAACTTTTTAATAAAAATTCAAGATGTCAATCTTTTCCTTTTTATAAAAAGCACTCATTTGTTTATCATTTTCTCTACTTTTCCTTTCATTCAATTGGCAAAGTACTTTCATTCTATAATCATTTTTTTAAAATAAAAGTTGTTACACATTACTAATATATTGGTCTAATGTTTTCATTCCCTTAACAGATATATTTAAAAAGAGAGAAGGTTGAGTAATCTCTAATAAGATTATTGTAACATTTGTTACGGTTTCTTCAATATGCAACCCACTTTTTTTAACCTTTCTTTTGACAGCTTGCATTTTGGAAATCTATGTCATTTTTTTCTTTTTAGGAAAAGTCAGATATAATGATTAATCGATTACATGTTATCAAACAATCGTTAAGTTTTTTTCAAAGTATGCCAATTAAGCGTTAAGGGGCATATATAAATACATATTTTTCGAATTGACTAACCCTCCTGCCGTCAAAACAACATATCTTTAGGGGGGGGAAAGGTAACTTGAGGAGTGGTCGTAATAGAAGGGATACTGTCAAAAGACTAG
This sequence comes from Casuarina cunninghamiana, assembly GCA_028551485.1. Taxonomy (NCBI): domain Eukaryota; kingdom Viridiplantae; phylum Streptophyta; class Magnoliopsida; order Fagales; family Casuarinaceae; genus Casuarina; species Casuarina cunninghamiana. Next base: position 26,390,060 of record CM052364.1, read on the forward strand.
ATTAGGATATTTGTTAAGGGTAGAGCTGCCAAACTTCTCTTTTAGGGATTTGATAGCTCAATGTTTTTTTAATTCAAGTTTTAATGAGCCAGCTCATCGTTTTAAAAAGCCGGGGTCTCCTACCAACCCCATTAATCAACAAAAGAATTGTAAATAAACTCTTATACTGGAAAAATTAAAGCTTTAATTAAACTACTCCACTAAATACACACTTTTAATGGCTGTGGAGATTCTGCCATGTCATATTTCACCTTTGAAGTGGTCCTTGGTTTTCTACTGGAGCAACTTTCAAATATAAAGTCTATCGTCCTAGGGTGGGTTCTTTGTCTATTTGGCTACCTCCTAGAGAATAGGTCCACTCTACTCCTAAAAACTATGCCTCAATATTCAAAGCCACACAATTTTCCTTTAAAAAATGTGACCTTTATTTCGCAATGTGATTGAGGTGGGTCTACTGTTTCCATGAAGGAAGAATAAACGATTTCAGTTGCTTAAAGTTCAAACAATCTAGAAAGATAAGGACTGAGGCATTAAAAAGGAAGGCATGGTAAAGGAAGGTAGGGGATAAAGTTTTTGTTGAATTTTATTCTCCTTGATTACCCAATGAGCATTTTAAACTCCTAAACTCAAGGAGTAGAACAAACAAATGACAAGACAACTATGTACCATGCTCAGCATGGGTACAAATTCAAGTATTGGGATTTTTGTTGGTATGATCACTAGGAGAATCTATCAACATAAAAGGGTATGAATTTTTACCACTAATAATTACAAATTTGATGGTTCTCTTGAAAAATTAAATATCTTTTTCTTTGTCTTGAAAAATATTACTATGTTCAAAGTAGGATCTTTTGTTGTTTTATTCTAATGTTTTTTGGTAGGATATGTTATGAATTTATTTGGATCATAGAACAAAAGCCACATCCATTTCAAATAATATTAAGAATTTCACATAATCTTGAATATACTAAATATATATTCAAAGATTAGTGATTCTCTTAATAATTGGAAGATTTCTTGTATTTACCATTAAAAATTTCCTCCCTTCAAAGGTTTTTTTTTTTGTCAATATAAAAATTTACTAAATGTCATAGTATACGTAAGGTTTTACAAAATTACATACTTATAATTAAATTGAGGAAAATCTTGACTCAGAAATTGACATTTTGTCTTTATTTCTAATTTTGATTTCATACTTAACAAGATACATATTTAGTTTACTAGTATGTTTTATGACATTAAGAAATTACAAATCAAGAAAAAAATCATAAATGAATTACTTATTTGTAGGACAAAAAGTTTTATAGTCATCCGAAAATAAATATTGAAAAGGTATAGTGTCAATATATTATATAGCAGACAAGAAGCCTAAAACCAATCTTACAAAATGGTGGGAGGACCCCTGGCTTAGTGGTGTTCTCCAACCAGTGTTTGTGCATTGGGTTTCTTTATGCTCCGGAGGTACACTCATTAACATGACAGCATCGATCAAAATGGCATCTGGCTTTTTTGTAGGAGTCCATTAGGAGTCAAAGGAGCAAGGTTTTGCATTCCAGAGGTACACTCATTAACATGAGAGCATCGATCAAAATTGTATCTGGCTTTTTTGTAGGAGTCCATTAGTAGTCAGAGGAGCAAGGTTTTGCATACTGCCAATTTGTTTTTCTACCCCAAAGCACGAGGAAACCTCATGTTGCATTAAGTTCTTGATGATCTTTATCTGCGTGGCTATAGAAACAATTAGAAACCTAAGTTGAGGACGTACCACCTAAAACTTTTTAAATGATTTAATATTTTAGCTAAGGAGTTTGAAGAAACTGTTGGATGTCCAAAAGCTAAGCTTAATGTAAATTCTTACAATCTTTGAACGGAGCCGTCCACACATGATTTAACGTGAAGGAAACTCATTTAGAGGAACATAAAGGATTGGAAGAGGTAGAGTGATTTTCCCTCATAGTAATGAAGGTTGTTTACAAAGGTGTATGGTTTGTAAGAAAAGTGGACATATTGAGAAACATCGTTGGTTTAGGTAAACCTTTCATGTGTCAATTGCAAGAGTTTGGTCATAGAAAGAATAATTAGTAATTTAATTTTTCTAAACATACAAGTAAAGTATTAAGTTAAGATATTGGTGACTAGAGACAATCATTATTTAATGTCTCTTTATTTCGAGTGTAGGTCATACTATGAATGATGAGATGGAGCAATTAGACAAAGATCACGAGAATTTAGTTTGTAGCTAATGATGTGATTTCGGTCTTCTTGCGCAGTGATCGTGAGTGGGAAGCCTTCCCCCTGCGAAATGATGCGTTCTAGCGTTTGAAGCAGTGCGCATCATTGAGCTGGATTTTAGTGGGCCCAGTCACGCAGCTTGTTTCTTAGATTGGATCATCACTCTCTTGTGTAGTTATTGGCCTACTGTGACTGGACTGGGTTGATCTCCTGGGCTTGAACTGAGCTTGATTTTTCTGATTTAAGCACCTTTAAATAACAATTTTTTAATATATGTTTAGAATACTTTTTGAGTAAGTAATCACATGGTCATATTAATTGTAACATGTATTTAACTACTGAATAATTTTTTTTACGATACATTTTATATAATGAGCTCCTAGTCATATCAAAATACTTTTGGAATATTTATTTTTTCTGTTATCAAAACATTATTATAGTCCTTAATTCAACATATTCAACACTTTATTTGCATTTGATTCAACTTAAAGCAATTTGAGGGAAGATGAAATAGGCAATTAAGACATTCTTTTGTATAATTGATGTTTGCAATACCAAAAAGGAAGGGGTAAAGATTCAGAACAAAATATACAAGGACGCTTATCTTTGAATATGGTGCTCGTAAGAAAATCCAAAAAATTAAGATCAAGAATTTAGACATGTTTAAATAGCATGGTACCCCAAATGTGAGATCTTTTATTTTGCATACTATTTGGCAATCGTACTTGTGGTATTTTTTGACAGCATGTAGAAGGCACTAAATCCAATTTGAAACTGATAACACTTATTATAATAAAAAAAGAAAATGGAGTATCAAGGTATGGTAATGAACAAAAGAAAAGGTGAATGAAGAGAAATGATGTGTTGAATAAAAAAAAAATTCTATGTTTGTGATAAGCAATTGGTATAAGCAAGTATATAAATATTTGCAATAAGGATAGTTAGCATTCTACTAAGGTATAGATTTTTGTGGTTTAAAGTTTTGTATGTTTATGATAAGCAACCAGTGTAAACATGTATATAAATATGCCTTGTCTTTTTGGAACAATTGAGAAAAAAGAGAAAATGTTCTATAGTGTAGCTCAAATCTGTCTTGTTTCTTTTTTCTATTTTATCAAGAAAGTTAAATGAATTCTTTTTTTATTATAGATGATATGCTTTGAATTGGCATAGATATTGTTCTAACATTCAAATGTTTTCAATTCTCTTGGAAATAAAATTAATTATTAAATCAAACTAAGAAATATATATATATGATACTTCACTATGAAACTTCTAAAGAATGCTTTAAATTCTTCTCCTTTTCTTTCTTCCTCTCACCCCTAACCCAACCGCCCCCACCCCACCACCCTCCCCGGTTCTTTTATATGGGGCCTCAACTTGAAGTGTGCCAGAAGAAAATTGTATTTCAATCCAGGTTCAATTTTAAACTCACAAATCCTCAAAGGAAACCATCAACTCATGATCGAGGATAAGGAGACTCATTTGAGCAGGTATGCAAGGGAGAGAGGAAGAGGTAAAAACGCAAGTAGAGGAGGCAAAGATGTAGGCAGCTACCATAGGAAATCAAGTGATGAAGGCTGTCCCACGAAGATGAATGAATGCTTGTCAAACAGAGGACACATACACATAGGAAGCCTTCATATGTCCATGGTAAGAGTTTGGTCACTTGCGTCAAGATTGTCAATCGAAGAGTAATCAATAAGGGTGAAGGAAGCTTATATTTTATGCTTGCCAACGTGTTTCGAGAAAGAAAGATGAGATACGAGACTAGGACAGCGGTTTTAACCACTTGTATTTTTACTTTAATACCCCATTGAAGATAGAAAACGGTGCAGTGGCGACTAAGAGAAGCGTATGCAGTTCAAGAACAACAGGTTAAGGGGGAGAATGAGAAAGAAAGAAAGAAAAAAACAAATTTAGAAAACAGGTTTAGCTATTTACGATGTGCTGATTGAAATTAAGTTTTCCATGTGTGTGATCTGAACAAGATGTAAACAAGTTTATAAAGTTGCTTGTACTGCTGGAACAATTAAGTAAAAGAGTTAATCTGATATCGCAGCTCTCATCAACATTTTACTTTAGTTTCTCGAGAAAATTTCAGGGATTTTTTTTTTCGGTCATAAGAGATGATTTCTCTTGTTTCGTCATTATGTTTTTTTTTTTTTGTTGGAATACACGGCCAACAAAAATGATCCGCTTGCTTATGCTTTTAAATCTCATTGTGGACACTTGCCTGTTGGCTATAAGAAATGGCATGACTAAATATATTATAGTCAAGCAATTGAAGATGAAACAGAGCTGAAATTTTTCTGTTCCGAAGCAAATAACAGATATCTTAACAAGAGGTTACTGAAGAAAAAATTCCAGTAACTAAGAGACACATTAGGAATTGATAAAGAACACGTTAAGCGCAAAAATGTTGTCCTTCAACTGCTACATAAAGTTACTATTAGTTTGCAACAAGCATAAGTAGCATTCTACTCAGGTGCTCGAACAATTGAGAGAGAAAAAAAAAATTCTAATTTTGCAATTCCAACCTCCCTTTAACGGCACATATTTAAACAAATAGTAACCAACACCCAAAAAAACATATTAGTCTAACACAAGAAGTAAAGCTTTAAGTTCTTTATATTGCTATCTTCACAACACTTTGGTGAAGATGTCTGCTACTTGAATTTCGACACTACACTTGTAGTCCTTGTGTGGCATATTAGGATTTTAACCTTTAAGATTTTTAGTTTCCTGCAACCAGAGATCATGGTTGTACCATATTCCTTTTCACCTATATCTTCAAGAATTCTTCTGAGTCATATTGTTCAGCATGTGCTTGAAGCAACTGTCACATTCTAAGCTTCAACTGAAGACAGGGCAACCACTTATTTCTTGTATGTCCATGAAAACCTGGTTAATCCAATGGTAAAGGCATAACCACTTGTGCTTATTATATCATCAACAAACCCAGCTAATCATGGTCGGTATGCCCCATTAATCTAGCCTCTTTGGACACCTTATAAAATAACCCCCAAGTTCCTTAGTGCCTTGCAGGTGTCATCCTGGCATCTTTCAAGTAGGTTTGACAAGGAATTTGCATAAACTTAATCATCAGATGCACTAAATTGCTTCCCATGGTCTAGTTCCAAGTTAAGTAGCAAGAGAAAGATCCAAAGTGATTTTATTTCTTAATCAAATCCTACCCACCAATTCTTGTAGCCTCACACGGCAAGCAAGTTTTCAAACCAAGGCCTTGGTGTACGCAAGAGGCAGCGATTTCACTCATCAAGAAGATAAGACCATTTGGAAAGCAATTCATTTAACAAGAATATTACGTTCGCTAGTGACAAAGTAAAAGGTCCAATCGGTTTCAAATTATGAGGTCAACTAGATCAATCATTCCAAAGCTCAACAATAGCCTCTGTAGGCCCAAAACCAACATTGCATTAAGACCTCATATTTCAGCATATCCAAAAATTAACACATGAGAGCAAGTGAGAAGTTTGTTTATCTCAAAACAAGATAATACAAAGGCTTAAAAACATACTCTAACATAAATAAACAGTTTATTTTCATAAATCATCACAATTATTGAAGCCAGAATTTCTGCCTCGCAAGATTAAGAATAAACCAAAGGCAAGGCATCTCAGAGGCTAGATAACAAAAGGGCGAATAAAATTACAAAAGCAGCTGAAACGAACAAGAACCTGATTCTGGTCTTTCGTTTCATCCGCAATTATTAAACTATAGCTACTGTGGTCCATTCCCCGGAGCCAAGAACCAGTTTTTCACGTCTTATTTCACTGAACCGGCCAAGAATTCAATTAATAATGTTTCACAGTTACATTGCACCGGATGACCGAATATTGTCTAGGCCTGTCCAAGGAATATGTCTCGAAAGTAGCGTAGCCCCTGGCAAAACGGAATTTCCCTGTCCCAGACACCACCGATAACTCTCTTACAGGCTCAAACTGCTTGCTAATACCTTGAATTTGTAAAGTACTCCCGTTGAACTGCTTATTTGTGAACACTATTGACACCATAACCTGCGAATTCAACCCGTCCAGACCTGCTGTGACGTACATGCCTTGGACATGGCCAACTTGGGGTGACTTTGAATCTGGGGTTTCTGTGGCGTTGTCGTCCGTGACAAAGAGGGTACCAAACTGGGAGATGTTCCACTCCTTGCCGGCAATACCTGCAACAGGGACGACCGTGGCAATGGGAGAGCCAAAGGCTGAATTGTCTTGCAAATATAAAGAAAGCTTGGTTACTTTAAGGTCAGTAGCTTCGACTAAATATATAGCCATCGCCATAACCATTGAGAGGAGTAAATAGGGAAGTATTTTCTGTGTGAAGTTTTGTGCCATGGGAGATGGTGGTTGATCAGGCGAACAAGGAATAGATGAGATGGGAAAATAATGAGTTTTTGATTTCGAATTTCTAGTTGGTGTGATGGTCTGTATTTATAGTTAGATGAGTTAGAAACTGTGTTGCTTAGTCTAGATCTTTTTCTTTTTTTTAATGATATTCCATGCAAAATGTGGAAGGCCCCATCATCTCTGGACTCTCATCACTAGACTTTATTGATTTTGTTCACTTGCCTCATTTTTTTTTTTAAAAAAAAAAAACCCCCGTTCATATGAATATGAAGAAAGATGAACTCCTTAGTAAAAAATTATGATTAAAATTAACAAACTTATCATCAAATTGTCTTGAAAAATAAAGGATCTAATCATTCATCCGACGCACATAAATAATACCTTGTGACCTTTGAAGACAATTCAAAATTGCAATATGCAACGATAAACTATCCTAAACAAAAGTGGGATGTTGATAAACTTCGTCAAGCAAAGCTTAGCACCGTTTGGAGGGGTGCGGCTGGCTTTGGTCAGTGTCTCCTTCTTAGTGACCGTAAAGTGCACATTCTCAATCCAGGAGCTCATGGTCCTTCGTGGTCCTGATTTTATTTATTTTTGGAAGTTTCTATTTTCAAAATAATCTAAAGTGGAAAGCACAACATCTACTGTAAGATGGAGCATATCTTTTAACCCTGAATCAGGAATATTTAGTTCAAAATCTTTTTCACCTTGATTCATCTAACACTTTCTCTTATTTAATCTTTTCTTTTCCATAGAGGCGCATTTGATATAGGCTGTTAAGAGGAGCATATTCTTTTCAAAAATCAACTTATAAGCGCAGGATACTTTCTTTCGATTAAGCAGAATTTGAAATCAATTTTTAGTTATATGTGATTATTATCCACATTGTAATATATCCCCACACCACATTAGTTCCATACTTATTACATCCAACCAAAATGCTTAAACACAATCAATCAGAGTTCATAAAAATGTTTGAAAAAAAACCTGAACTCTGATATTATATAAAAAGACTCATGTCTTTTACAGAAGCAGACTGATAACTCTTCCACACCCCGGTTAAGCATCTTCATCGAGCCATTATTGACTAATTTTCCTTTCCTGTCTTTTGGACCACTGGGTCGTCTAACAACAAGCAAGAGCTAGTGACTATTTCAGATCTCTTTCCCAATCGCTCATCACTTACAAGCACAGCTCCACTCTGATCAATTCTTTGTCTAATGTTGTCATCTAGACAACGAGTGTAAGTACACACTCTGTTACTTACACTCACCTCTCCAAAAAAAGTTTCCCCTAGTAAAGTGCTGAAATTTCGATAATAGGTTCCAACTGCTTACATCCTTCTAATTTGCTGCCATTGTATAAAATACATTATATTGCAACACGTGAATTGAGCCCTGGTTGCCTTGTTGGAAGAACAATTTGAGCAGAATTTGGATCCAAGCTCCCATTGATGCTTGAAAGAGAAATGAGTTTTGCTCCTCTCAGAATCGGAGATCCATCACCAAGAGTTGGGACTGTAACTCCACCACTCAGGATTGTGACTGACAATCATCCTGTAATCACTCCTAACCACGTGCAGATCTCCCCACGAAACAGCCTGTGAAGCCTTACGTAGTTCATACTCCAATAGCACTTCATGCACTTAAGAATTTAGCTAGGAGTGCGCAGGCAAGACTGACAACACACAGTTATGCTCACACCTCAGCCTTCAAGCTTTACATACCTGTTGAGTCCTCCAGCTCAGGCCCATCCAACAAGCGAAGGTACCAGGAACTTGCACCAATGAGTAGGCTCAACATGCAGTAGGCTTCACCGAGGCCACTGACCAGAAGAAGCAACGTGAGGGAAGAAGTTGGGGATCCCATAGACGAGGTTCAAACCGACACATCAAGGTCAGGGCCAGCGGGACAGACTCGAGACTTTCAAGGATGTTAGGAAATTACTAGGAAGCTTAGGATTAGGAAGCTAGTAGTACTATAAATCTATGTATGCCATTTTTGTGTTCCTAAAACTGTTTTTTTTTTTGTGATTCGTACTAACCTTTATACAGTCAAGCATTATCTAGTACCTTGCTAGTGTCAACTTCGTTCTTTCTCTATTTCTCTATGCTGTTATCGAAAACAAAAAGGGCTCCCACTTGGTGAATGTCCAAGCCCAAGAAGAAGGCTTCGGATAGAATGACTTCATACGGTTAATTTCTTTTTTCTTTTTCTTCTCCTGCTGCGGCTACGTTTCCAACTATGACATCCTTTTATCTTATTTAGGGGTCCTTGTTGCCCATTGGAAATTGATCTGATTCAGCATCGTGTTGCTTTCTCGTCGTATAAACGGAGTGAATGGACAAGACTTCAGGCCTCTAATGCGGAATTAAATATGAGATTAGTGCCAAACGTGGACAAAAATATATATAACCTAACAAATAAAATATCTGTCTTTCTGTCACACAAAGTCTGTTATATTAATTTAGTTGAATTTTACACCCACATGGAAAGCTGCAAATATGGACGCCGGATATTGGTTGAAACAATCTGACTTTTGCAAGCAAATGCTTCCTCGACTGTAATATGCTTTTTTATTGCTAATGTAAGCCATTTGAATTTGAGTATAGTTGATAAGGTGTAGAAGTAAACGCTCCACAGGATGAAACAATTGACTTTTGCATACAAATATTTTCCTCACTCGCAATTTTTTTTTCCCTATTTCTATCAATCACGTTTGTCGTGGGACTACTCCGCATTATGCTTTATTCTTTAAAAAGATAGAAGTCTAACTTGTGGGATGCATGAGTTTGGTTGAAGAACTATTTGAATAAAGATGTCAAACAAAGAAATATACAATCAGTTAAGGATGAAAAACTATCTGGAAAGTTTTTCCAATATATGATGATATCATGGATGATAATGTTGTGATCGAGGATTCTTAGACACTACATTTTCAGTTGTAAATACACTGTGATCACCCTTGTATACTTAGTATAGTTCTTCTTTAAAATATATAACAATTATCAATACAAGAAAAGATTAAAGACATACTCTTGTGATGAGATCATTCATAATAAATAGGATCTCCTTAAGTCACAAAATATGTTGAATATATAGGTTTTTAGTTGTTTCAAAAATATTTTTAATACAATAAAATTCATCTTTTATAAACTTTTTAATGACTTCAAGTGTAATATATTTAAACCTAACAATATTCCTAAGAATCTAACTATTTTCTCATTTCAAATAGTACAAACAATAGGGAAATACACAAATTTAAATATATACTACCTTAAAACTTTTTCTTTTTGCATGACTAAAAAGTCAATTGATCCTTATATGCCAAGATACCTAAAATGGCATCATGTTAAGATATAATCTCTAGGTGAGACCAAGTTGTCATTAAGAATTGGCATTATGAGAACAAGGACTCTTAGATTTATCAAAAGTATTATATATCACAATTTTATTTTAAAAGTCTACAAGAAAATATACTATATCTCTTGCATACAAGTGGCCTTAAATTTCCAATCATATTATAATTAATTGTTGAGCGATGATTGAATATTGTAACTACACAATTTCATACTAGTTGACTTTAGGTTTTTTAATAATGATTGTTTTCCGTGCAAGGTGATTTAAAGCTACCAAAGTTAATATTAACCTAAAAAGGAGTTTAGATTAGTTTAATTAAAATTTATTTGTATATTTTTAACACTTCTTTTCTTTATGATTTGACCATGAGATGCAGTGCATGATCTAGCTTGCTTTTATTTTTTTATTTTTTATTTTTACTTTATGATGTGGCCTTGAGATGTGATGTAATAGATAGATTTTATTTACCTTCATGTTGTGGCAATGAGAAGCAATATATGGTCTAAGTTGCACAATCTGCCAAAAGTAGTAAAGAAGAAATAAACAGTGCAAATAAATATCACAACAATATATGTGGTTTGGCTTAAACTTACTCTTGAGCCAATATCCACTTTCACGTAATCAACTTAGTTAGACGGCCCCTTTTACTACACAGAACAAAAGATTACACCTTCTCTCTTACAACTACACAACTTCATGCTCATAGAAAAATCACACCAAAACTTGCTTGACCTCGGCCTTCACATTGTCTAAAACGATGTACAAACGCTACTTCTTTCTTCAATTACGCATAACAAACAAAAAGCCCTATATGCTTGCGCGGTTAGGTTTTCTTCACATAAAAGCCAATTTTAGATTTTGATGTTCACGTAAATGCTCCAACTATGTAGCAATTCATAGCACAATGAGTCAAATATAGTAGATTACAAGATGAGGAAACAATTAGGTCAAACTGAGACTTGAAGTGATTGGGACTGAGATTGTTGGTAAAAAGGCCTTCCTAACTTATTGGTTAGGAGATCATGGATGTAGGTGCCAAGTGTATTTGGGTTAAACCATTTAATTGCAACATGTCATTACTAATCTATCCACTTTATTACATAATCATATATTGAGAAAATTGTTTGCATTAAGAACACTGTGAATTACTTATTGTGGACAGAAACCCATAAAAAAAAAAAAAAATGAATCAAGAAGGAAAACAAATCCTTTAAGACAAAAATAGAAGCCCATTGACACCCCCCTTTCTTAGTTTGTCATTTAAAACCAACAGACAGTACTTCATGCCTTTTCACAACTATGATCCTGTTCGAGTCTTATTTGAGTTTGGGATTTTCTTCGACTTCTTTCTGTTTTTCTGTAATTTTTTTTTTCTTTAAGTAATCTATTCTTCACTCCCTCTATCAATAACGCATCACCAATAGCTATGTTTGTGAGTGCAATAACTAATGTTTGTCACCTATCAGGTAGGGAACCTAATAACAGCGTTGCCTACATTACATCTTCCGTTACCATTTTTGTATTGAAGATTTGGTTTGCTAGGTTTTGGAATTTCCTTAAATGTTTGGTCATTAGTTTTCCTCTAGTATATTTCACATTTACCAACATTTTGAGTAAGACTGCCTTATTTTGAGATGACCTTCACTCATAAAGACTTTCAAACTTCTTTCATAGCTCTTAAGTATTATTTTCTTTAATGATGTGGATATATATATTATGAAACTATGTAATATGTGCAAAAATTTTCTAATCCAATTTTTTATGCTCCTTATTGATCATACTTGAGACAGAATTGAATCACAATTCACAAGGTTGCATAAATTTCTACAAGTTTATTTATGGTTCCAAATATTGTAATTTGATGAATTCAACATAATTATGTCTTTATCACTATTGCTTATTCATAAATTTCAAAATAATAGGACTGCAAAATATCAAATGATAAACACTAGTAAAAGAAGAAAAAGAAAAAACCGTACCTTTTTTCTAATTGTTAATTGTTGATCGTTGAATATTGACTTTTCTGTTGACTATTGACGATTTGATCCAACCAAACTAGGTTATCCAGGCCCAATGGTAGAAGCCCAAACTAACAGCTTGTTTTGGTCCTTACCAATCAACTATTATGGTCCAAAAATCGAACCTTTTTGGGTGGAGCCTAGATGAATCTTTTTGATTCAAACCAAAACGCCTTGGACCAAGCCTAAACAAATTTTTGTGGCCCACATTCGAAAAGAAATTATTGCCCAAATTGAAACCGATCCGTTTCTAATCAGCTCATGGGTTTCACGCGTAGGGGAACAGGTTTTGCATGGGCTTTACGCACTGACCAGAATTTGTAAAAATGTTTCACAGGCTAATTGCCACGCGGCTCATCTTCCCTTGCTTCCCTTCTTTTCCCTTTATTCTATTTTTTTTTTCAAATAAAAAAAAAATTGAACTTTTTCATAAGCCAAATGTTTCAAAGCCTAGAGCTCAAGATACTGATTTAATAGACTTACAAGAGAAATATGATTTGATTCATCCAGGCTTTTGTGTGTGTGTTTGTGAAAGAAACCCATTGCGTGTTTGACGAAGTGACCAAGTTTGAACTTTTGCTTGCAAGAGACTACAAACCAACCCGTTCTATGGATTGTTTCCCATAACCAAATCATTGCTACTTTAATTTGACACAAATTTATTAAATAATCAAAGTAACATAATACCACCAAAAGATGGTTAGAGTTAATGGGTTAGTTAGTGAGCCTAATTAGAATATGGGCTCCTTGAAGTATGTAACATGATGTAGGAAATATGAAGAAAGGGATCAAGAAACTCTTTGAAAAAGAGGCAATACATTGTTTCCCTTTGTAGAAATTCCAAAGATTAAGGTTCCACTACCTTGGTAATAGAGCGCACCTACTATCTTCATGTTTTTATTAACTATTCTTTTATAATTGTTGATGTTTGATGTTATGTTGTATGTCCTTGTTCTTCTATAAAACAAAAATGTGAATAGTGTTTTAGTTGTGTTTTTATTGCTATTTTCTAAAGCTTTTAGCATGCTTATTTGTTATTTATACATGTACTTTCCTATTTAATGAAATCTAAGAACCATTAGATTCAAAGACGTGTATTTCTCTATTCAACTCTTTGTCTCCACTTTTAACTATGTCTTTCAAAGAAGTAGATCTTATAACTCACAAGTTTAGTCTCTTAAGTCTATCCAACGTCATCCCTAAATTCTCATTAGTGGTATCAAGAGCCAGTTCATCTCTAGAGGACATTTGTGTTCTTTCTTTTTTTTCTTTTTTCTCTTTTTCCATTATGGCTAGTATCCTTTTTTCATCATTTGGTGTCATTTGCTTTTCTTCTACTAATCCACCTACTCATATGATTCTAGACTCAGCTTCCACTCCTTATTTTCATCGAGAACAACTATCAAGTCTAGTATGCTAGAATGACCACATACCTAAAGTGTTAAAGATCATGGGACTTGATTGACAAAGGACTTCCTCAAGTCATTAATGAAGATGAAATTACTCCAACTAAGAGGAAAAGGCACAAGCGCAACTAGGAGAAAGAGCTCAAGGCTTTTCTTGTACTCTAACTTGTAGTGGCTGAGTTAGCTTTTATAAGGATTTCTCATGCAAACATTGCTCATAAAGTTTTAGTTATACTCAAGAATGAGTTTCTTGGCATCCCAAAGGTACGTAAGATATGTGTTCAAGGCTTAAAGAAACTTAGAGATTATTAGAAGGGAGGAAAGGGAGTCTATAGTTGATTATTTCACCAGAATTCATAATATAGTCAATAAAATTAGGGCCTTAGGAGAAAAGCTACTTGATAGCCATGTAGTTGAAAAAATTCATATAAGTCTTAATAAAAAGTTTGTTCTATTATTACAACCATAAAAAAGACAAAGGATTTTATTGTAATGCATGTGTTTGAGTTGATGAGCTCATTTAAGGCTTATGAGAAAAGAATTAGTAGAAAAAAGGAAAAAGATCTCTAAAGATTCTATCTTCAAAACTAACCTTATTCTAGATACACCTCATTCAAATGAAACCTTAAAAGACATAGAAAATAGTGAGTCAAAGAACAAGTTTCCTTTATATAGGATTCACACAAAAAAAAAAAACCAACCACTTGGAGAAATTTTATTAACATAAAGGAAAAACCCAATGCACTCATTGGTATAAATTTGACCACACTAAAAGAATTGTAACCTTAAAGAACAACCTTAAACCAATTTCAATGAAGATAAAGAAACTAGAACAAATGCCTTTTTTTTATATATGTCTTACTATAACCAATCAAGATCCTTATGTGTGGTACCTTGACAATGGGTCTAGCAATCATATGACCCTGGTTCTAGTACATTTAGCATGCCAAACAAGTCCTATAAGTCTTAGGTGAAGTTAGGCAATGATATTTTCTTAGATGTCATGGGAATAGGTTATGTTCTCATTAGAACTTCACTTGGCACTAAGAAAATTTGTGATGTTCTCTATGTTCCAACATAAACACTTAATCTTCTTAGTGTGGGTCAAATGATGGAACATGATTATATGCTATTGTTTAAGAGGAAGCATTGTTGGATCAATGGAGATAATGATTGAAGAAAGGAGATTGATATAAGAGATATGAAAAACTCTAGAAATTTTCCCATTTGGTTAAAGTATGAAGCTCCATAAATCTTGATTACTTTTAAAGGTAAATGTTGGCTATGGCAAAAGAGATTTAGTCACTTGAATTTTTGTTCCTTAGGAGAAATGCAAGACTTAGACCTTGTAGAGGAGTTGCCAATAGTGAAAATGAGTGAAAAGGTGTGTAAAGGGAAAAGCTATAAACAACATTTTCTTTCTAAAGACAAAGCTAATTGATGAGACCTTTTGGAGTTAATGCATCTAATGTATTCAATCTTATGAGTATTTTCACCAAGGAATGGAACAAATACTTCATTTTGTTCATAAATGATGCCTTAAGGTACTGTTGGGTGTGTTTTTTGCAAGAAAGGTCAAATGTCTTTAGTTTCTTCAAGAGATTCAAGGTCAGCTAAGTAGGAGTTAGGGAAGAAACTAAAATGCCTTCATTCAAACTATTAGGGAGAGCACTTTTTAGGATAATTCAATCAATTCATGGATGTTAAAGGCATAAGACATGAGCTAACAACAAGCTACTATAATGGAGTAGTTGAGAGGAAGAATATAACTGTGTTAGAACCAGCTAAAAGCATGTTGGAGGACAAAAATATCTCAAAAGAATTCTAGGGAGAAGCTATATCAAATGTGGTGTATTTATTAAATAAAAGTCCAATTGCTCCACTTAAAGGTAAGACTCCATATATAAGGCATAGAAAGGCCAAAAGCAATTTGTTAGACGCAAGAATTTTTTAGTTCCTTTGTTATATTCACATTTCTAAACAAAATAGACATAAGCTTAACAAAAAGGTAGAGAAAGGTTGGTTTATAGCTAAGTGTTCGAGGCTTATTGAGTTTATAACCTAGAAAGAAACAAGTTAGTAGTGACCAAGGATGTAGTTTTGTTTAAGAATGGAAGCTGAAACTAAGGATTAAAGGTATAAGAATATCATGACATTTCTCCCCTTTGTCTAGCGAGTAAAGATGATAACACATTTATTAAAGACAATAACTCAAAGAGTTTTATAGGGGAAGATGCACAACTAAGGACACCTTTAAGCCTTTTAAACGCAGTTCCTTCAATTCCTGATATGGGTGTAAATGCTCATGAAATTGCTCCATCAAAACCTCAATATGAATCCTCTAGTCTCACCCTTATCGAAATGAGATCACTTAAGGATATCTATGAAACCTGCAATTTTCTTTCCTTTGAACAAACATCTTATCAAGGAGCCATGGAGAGCAATGAATAGAAAAGTGTCATGGATGTAGAAATAAGGACTATCTTGAAGAACGATACTTGGGAAGTTTCTTATCTACTTTTTTACAAGAAAGAAATCAACTATGGTAAAATATATTTTTAAAGCAAAAGTTGATGCTCAAGGAAGAATTCTGAGATATAAAGCTAGATTAATGGCTAAGGAGTTATCATAAATTCTACGGGTAGACTTTGATGAAATGTTTACTTCAATTGCAAGGTATGAAATAGTTCATATGATACTTTCCATTGTAGCACAACAAAAGTGGGAAATTATCTAGCTAGATGTTAAAGCAACCTTTCTAAACGGTAAGATTCAAGAAAATGTTTATATTGATCAGCCACCAGGCTGTGAAGTAAAAAGAGTTGAGCATAGGGTATTGAGGTTAAAAAAGGCTCTTTATGGCTAAAACAAACTCCAAGAGATTGGTTTAGCAAGATTAGTATTTATTTTAAAGAACATGGTTTCACTTGTAGTCCTAGTGAACCAATATTATTCTTGGCAAGAGAAAGAAGTTCTTTTATAGTGGTATCTCTTTATGTGGATGATTTAATTTTCACTAGAATGACTAAGCCAAGCTGTTAGGATTCAAGGTAGAAAATGATGAAGCCTTTTGAAATGAATGACTTAGGAAGAATGCAATTCTTTCTTGGAATGGAGGTTTCCTAAGGAAATGAAGGTGTGTTCTTGTCTCAATCCAAACATAACATGGGCTGCATCAAGTATGTAACATGATGTAGGAAGTTTAAAGAAAAGAACCAACAAACTCCTAAAAAAAAAAAGGCAACATGTTGTTTCCCTTTGAAAAGATTCCTAAGATTAAGGATCCACTACTTTGGTAATGGAGTGCACTTACTATCTCTATGTTTTTTATTAACTCTTTTTTTTAATAATTGTTGAAGTTTAATGTTATGCTACATGTCTCTATTCTAGGATAAAACTGAGAATGTGAAAAGTGTTTTAATTATATGCTTTTATTGTTATTTTCAAGAGCATTCGGTGTGCTTATTTATTGTTTTTACTTGTACATTCCTATTGAATGAAATCTAAGATGGTTTAAAGACTTTGGTGTGTTTTCTTTATTCAACTATTTCTCTCCACTTTCAATTATGTTTTTCAAATAAGTAAAATTTATAACTCAAAAGTTCAATCTCTTGAGTTTGTCCAACGTGATCTTTAAATTCTTATCAAAGACAATAGCTTATTAGGGAGAATCTAAGAGGAAAACTTAGATTTATGTAATTAGGATTATTCCTATGCCCACAGTATCTATGAACAACCTTTCACCATAACAGGAGGAAAATAAAAATGAGACTGTCTCAGTAAGCTCTCTTTGTTTTACAATCCCACAAATATTTACCTTTCCACCCAAGGTAAGCCTTATAAACTAAATGAAGAGAAAGAGGAAATATTAGAGTCATCAATTACAAATTAGTTCATCACTTACGAATGAAAAAGATAAATCAATCCTTTTACTAAATTTACTCTAAAATCTATCAAAATTAAATTATAAAACCAAGGCATTAAAATAAAAATGAACGGCATTCCAATATTTAAGTTGTTAAAGTCTATTATTGCTAGCTATTAGAAATAAAAATGTTCTCTAGTTCACAATGGAAAAATTAGAACATTAATGAAGGGTGTTGAGTTAATTAGGTAGTTAATGAACCTAATTAGAATATGGGCTCCTTGAAGTATGTAACATGACATAGGAAGTTTGAAGAAATGGACTAACAAACTCTTGGAGAAAAAGGTAGCACAATCTTTCCGTTTGAAGAGATTCCAAAGATTAAGCATTTATTACCTTGGTAATGGAGTGCACTAGCTATCTCCATGTTTTTATTAACCTTTTTTTTTTTTGTATAATTGTTGAAGTTTGATGCTCTGGTGTATGTCTATGTTCTATTATAAAATAGAGAATGTGAACAATATATTAGTTATGTATTTTTATTACTATTTTCAAGAGCTTTTGGTGTGCTTATTTGTTATTTCTACTTGTACTTTCCTATTGAATGAAATCTAAGAAACATTAGGTTTAAAGACTCTCATTTATTTCTATATTCAACTCTTTCTCTCCACTTTCAATTTTGTTTTGCAAGGAAATAAAATTTATAACTCGCAAGTTCTATCTCTTGAGTTTGTCCAATGTGATATTTAAATTCTCATCAAAGGAAAC
>CM052364.1:26408583-26550110 GCA_028551485.1 Casuarina cunninghamiana
CGGATTTAGAATGGATTTAGAATGAGAATAAACTCTGCGTTCAAAATCTGCGACTTTGTTAAGCCCCTTAACAATAAGGAAACCTGTTTGCATACTGTCTAACCCAATGTACCGGTGGGTCCAGATGCAACAGGTGCTGACAGTATCGCTACGTAGGCCTTACGTACTAGTGTGAAAATCAGGCAATTGGACCGACACTCGAAACCCTACTGAGTCCAACCTCCCTAAAACTCCCTGCAAATCGGTAGAGGATTCATATTACCTACCACTTAGAAATGGATCTAAATAGGAAGTATATCCTATACGAATATATTAAAAGAATGGTATCTTATGGTATTAATATATATATATATATATATATATATATATATATAAATTTAGATGACTCACTCACTTAATGATAATAAGATAAACAATGTTATCTGTGCTTCACCTTGGACCATTTTCCTAGAGGTTTCTGTATCGTGTGGGCAAGTTGAAGTACATAGAGTAATAGAATTTATAAATTTTCCTCTGGAAATTAGGGTTATTTGCTCGTAGAGACTCTCCATTTGCCGTCCTAATGTCTAATAAAAGTTTGATTTCCTTATGTTTACTGATGATGCTCAAGTAACAATACTTATAGGCTGTACGCAGGAAAAATACAAGAAGGATGATTATGTGATCATGGTTAGCATTTTGATTGTATGATGTGATTTAACTCAACAGATTTGACTCATCAACGACCCAGTGGACGAGGGGCAATGAATGTATGAGATTGTGGCTGTAGAAGTGGTTGGTGAGGGTTGTCGGTAGCATTAGGCACAGAATGTGAACCCGATGGTGACAACGAAGGTAGTTGGACACAGTGGATGATCACCAGGTGTTTGCCACTGAGTAAGATAAAGGTGAATGGCCGGAGATGGTAGTTGAAGGTAGTCTTGTGCAAAGGTTGAATGTCCCTTGGTACTAATTTGAAGACGGTCAAAGCGTGGTGCAGTTGATGGTGTTGGTCAACGATTTGAAGATGCAGACAACAGCTAAATGCAATAACAAATGGTGTCGGTGGTATGTATGCGGCGGTTATTGGTTGCCATTGAGGTAGTTCACTAATAGGTCGGTATTGGGTCTTGTCGGACCGACAACTTTGCTGACGCTGGAGGCAGAACTGGGGAAACCACAGAACAATATGGCACTAATGGGGCAAGAGCAACCATGCGACAATGACCAGATTCTAATTTTGAAAAAACACTATGAAGTTTACAAATTTCCGAATGAACAAAAACTAAAATTTTAATCGTGAAATTTTTCTCTTTCTTAGGCTAGACGACCTCAAAAGCAAGTCAAAGTGATTTCTGTTTTAATGTGCTATAATTTACGAACAGTTTTCAAAATCATAGTTCAGTGTAATAATTTCTTATCTCAAAGCAATGCATATCACCTTGATAGAATGTCTTCCCGACAAAGTTTTCAAGAGAATTACTAAAAGATATTTTAACCTAGATGAAGATAATGTTGTGAAGTCGACAAGTGCTTAACTCAATAATAAATAAATGTTGTTTAGGTGTGTGAATTATTAAAACAGAAAAGAAAAGATAATATGTTATAAAAATCGAGACAACAATCATTACCAAGGTTAGTAGAAAAACTTCTAGAACTAAGAAGCTTTTTAAGTTTTTTTTTTTAAATGAATATGTGAGTTTATTCATGTAAGAATGAAAAAATACAAAGCTTATGAAAAAATACCTTAGCATTACAACTCATTTAAGAGAAAATCAAGTTTGGAATCCTTTAACTATTATATAACAAAATATTAACTTAAGAGGATTTAATGTTCTTAAATAGATATGTTTTCTCGTATACTACTTTTTTTATTCTAATTAATAAAATTTTATTTCAAAAACCTTATTTTAAAACATATATGATTTTTTTAGATCATATATAATACATACATACTAAAAAAAAGTTTAAAAAGTTTCACAGTTAAATTTTTTCCTTTCTTTGCTTGAATCATTCATTGCAATTTAAAATTTCAATCGTTGATGATCTTACTAAAGCCTAGTTGTACAAGGATATTTTTCTAAATTTATTTAGTCTTAGTATATTGAAAAAATAAATGCAACCTATTTGCAAATTTATATCAATAAAATTTATAATACAAGCTAATTAAGGGGAATCATCAAGGTAATATTTTTACTATAGAAACTCTATCTCTGCATATGAGTTATCCAATGGAGATGCGTTTGTTAATTCTACCTAACCATATCAAGTCATGCTATTCAACCTCGATATTAACTTGGTGCAATTTCTTATGTTTTATTTTATTTTATGAATATGTGAGTTTATTCATCGAAGAATAAAGAAGTATATAAGCTTAGGGGCATACCCTAGCATTACAATTCATCTAGGAGAAAATAGAATTTGGAATTCTCCAACTATGACACAACAAAACATTTGCTTGAGAGGGTTTAATGTTCCTAAATAAAGATGACTCTTCCACGGACTACTCTCCTGATTCTAGCTAACAACATTGGTATATCAACAGTTTTATTTTGAAAACGTCTACGATTTCGTTCTAACCATATACAATAAAGACAAGCTAAGAAAGAAAGTTTAAGAAGCTTTGCAGCTAAATCCTTTTCCTTAGTTGCTTTAATCATCCACTGCAATTCAGATCCCCAATCGTAGATGACCTTACGAATGCCTTGTTGTACTAGAATAATTTTCTAAATATGGCTAGTCCAAGTACACTGAAAAAACAAATGTGATATACTTTCATACTGAGAGCTATAAAAATTACAATACAAATTAATTGAGGGGAGCCATCGAGAAACCACTTCTACTGTAAAAAGTTTGTCCCTACATATGAGCCAACCAATGAAGTTATGTTTATTGATTCCTCATGATCATATCAAATTATACCATTCAACCTCAGTGTTCACTTGATGTAATTCCTTGTACATTTCCTTACAACAATAAGAAGGTTTGGAAAGTGTAGAGGTTAGAGTTTGTCGTAACTTTAGAAAACCTCTCTAACTCCATGCCATATTTCCTTTGATGTCAAGATACATAATTGAAGTTCTTTTGCATTTAGTACTATGAATCCACTTACACCATAAGATGAATTTGGACAATTGATGAGATTCCAGAAAGACCGCCCCAACAAAACTTTATTCCATACTTTAAGGTCTAGTAGTCCAAGACCTCTTTTTTTTTTAGGTGAACAAATAACTTGCCAAACAACCTTATGAGTTTTATGATCTTTTGAATATCCTACCTAAAGAAAGTGCTTAATCTTCTTCTCAATCTCATAAATGATCTGTTTTGGGAGAAGGAACATTTGCATCCAAAAGGTACAGATAGAAGTAAGAACTGATTTTGCCAATTGTAATCTTTCGGCATAGCTTAGATGTTTCATTCCCCATCCATCAATTTTTGTCATGATTTTCTCTGTTAAAACTTTGCAATCAGTGTATGTAAGCCTTCTTGTAATAAGAGGAACACCAAGATACCTAATAGGGAGTTTTCCTTCAGAGAAAGGAGTGTGATCTAGTATCAAAAGCTTTTCTTGTTTAGTGATCCTGAAAAAAATATCTAACTTTTGCTAGGATTAAATTGTAAACCTGTAAGTGTTGCAAATTCCTCCAAAGCATTAGTGAGACATAATATTGAATTAATATCCCCATGTGCAAATAAAAATAAGTCATCAGTAAAGCAAAGGTGAGTGATTTTCTCTTTCTTGCAATGCCAATGATATTTGAAAGTAGAAGTAGAAGTAAAAGCTTTCTCAATAATTATCCTATTAAGAATCTCCATGACAAACACAAACAAATAAGGGGACAAAGATCTCCTTGCCTTAACCCATTAGTGCCTTCAAAATAACCTACATGTTCACCATTGAAGTTCACAGAGAATCTAGTGGTAGTAATGCATTGGCTAATCAAATCAAGTAAAGTTTGAGGAGTATGAATAGCTTGGAGAACACCCAATATTGCATTCCATTTAACCATGTCATAAGCTTTCATAAGATCAATCTTAATGGCAACACGCTTTCCTTTATCTCCTTTATGATAGTTATGAAGCAATTCTTGACAAAGCATAATATTTTCAGAGATTTGATGACCTTTGATAAAAGCAGTTTGGTTTTGGCTAATCACCTCAGAGAGAATAAGGCTTATCCTTTCTGCAAGTAGTTTTGAGATTACTTTATATAACACATTACAGCAAGCAATGGGCCAAAAATCCTTTATGCAACTTGGATTAGGGATTTTAGGTATTAGGCATAGCAAAGTAGCATTAATAGCTTTCAGTAATTTCTTGGATGAGAAAAAATCTAGTACCGCATCTTCTATGTCATGACCAATAATAAGGCAAGTTTTCTTGTAAAATAGACTATTGTAACCATTAGGACCAGGAGCTTTGAAATCATGAAATCCCCAAATAACTCTCATCACATCTGATCGTTCAAAAGCAGGTAAATTCAGTAATTCATTTACATTCTCATAGAATAAGGAAGAGTACCTTTTAGTGAAAAAGTTATTAGCAGGAGAATTACCAAGTACATTTTGATAATATGTAATGACAGCTTACGCAAGACATCATCATCATCATAAATAGTAGATCCATCTTCTTGTACTAGGTGAGTAATTTTATTCTGAGCTCTTCTACGCATCAAAGATGAAAAAAATATTCTACTATTATTATCCCCCTTTTTCAGCCAAAGATTCCTCGGTTTTTGTTTTAAAAGGATTTCTTCATGTTTACTCAATGCAATTAGTTGCTCCATTTTAAGTCTTTCCTCAGAATGCATATCTGTATCAAATGGTTCAAGTTGTAGATTGAGTTGAACTTGTTGTAATTGATCTTTAGCAACCTTTACCTTCTGATGCAAATCACCAAATTGAGCAGAATTTAGCTTCCTAAGGTGTACCTTTAATGCCTTTAGTTTCTTCACAACTTTGAACATTTTTGTACCACTGACTTCTTGTTGCCAAACATAATTAATAGTTTCCATAAAATCAAGAATATTAGTCCAAAAATTAAAGAATCTGAAAGGAGCTTTTTTCCTTTTGTAAGTGGTATCTAACTTAACTAAGGAAGGAGAATGATCCGATATCAAGGGAGGCAAGAACTCAATTGAAAGTTTATTGAATTTGAGAATCCCTTCTGTGTTTAGTAATGCTCTATAAATCTTGCTAGTTCTGAGATTTTAGGATGAGCTTTTATTTGACCAAGTGAAAACAGAACCCATAAAGGAGGGTTACAACAATCCTAGTTTCCTAATCATATCATTTAGATCCTCCATGCCCCTTGTCCATTTAACATTTGGCCCAATACGTTCATCTACATGTCGTATTTCAGTAAAATCACCCACCAATAGCCATGGAATATTTTCAATATTTTGAGAAGAGAAAAGCTCAGTATTTGCCCATAACTCCTTATGTTCAGATTCTAAGTTGCTTGCATAGATAACAGATAAGAAGAAAGGTGGTAAACCTATCTTATCGATGCGACAATGAATGACTTGAGATGAAGTTCCTTGGATTGAAAGTTGTAACTCAGACGATTTCCATAAAATCCATATTCTTCCAACACTAGAATGCAAGTAATTGTGAGAGTAATTCCAACCAGTAAACATATTCTTCAAGACAAAACTTGCATTTTCTTCTTTTACTCTATGCTTTACAAAATAATAATGTGCGGAACTTGAGATAATACAAAATTAACAACTTCTCTTTGTTTGGGGCATTCATTGAGGCCCCTCACATTCCAAGATAAAATATTATTGATATGAAGGTTTTTCCCTTTCTCCACTATATCAAGGTTATCAAGAAGATCTGAAAGCTCATTATAAGTGGTCTGATTTTCATTAGCATTAGCAAGTTGAGCAAACTTGTTTTTGAGATAATTTCACAATCATTGTCCTTTTTCTTTCTAGGAGTTTTCTTCTTATTAGAAATAACGATAAATTCATAGTTATTTCCTTGAGAGAGAGAAGTAGCAATATTAGACTTAATAGTAATTGCTTGAGCAATACCATTGTCCTTAATTACTTGAGTATTCTGATTCTTTACTGTTATAGTTGGAAGTTGAACATCTCCTTTTTGATTTACCTGCAGTATTGGTACTTGGTAATGGCCTTCACTCTTTTTGGGGATCCATATATTTTTCTTGGTAGTGCAATCTTTATGACCAAAGCAATTATATTTCTTACACTTAGGAGGGATCCAACCATATTCCACAGTAATCTCAAATACCTCATTATTACCCATATCAACATCAAAATTTTAAGGAAACTCATTATCAATATCCATTAGGATACAAACTTTGGCATATGATAGTTGAAGCTTTTGTTCAGTAGCTTTGTCCATATATAGGGGTTTACCCAGCACACTACTAACATGGCTCATACCGATCTTATTCCATAAAGCATAAGGAACGTTAAACAATTTAACCCAAATAGGAACATCAGATATTTTGGCCTTTTCTAATATGATACAAGGATGCCATTTTTGAAGAAACAAAGGTTTACCAGTTATATCTCATACTCTAATTTCCATTACTTCTTCTAACTTCTGAATATTTGAAAATTGAAAGAAAAAGAAGCCATCCTCAATAGCAGTAATATCTAGTAAGTTATCTTTATCCCACATCTTTTCAACAATTCCTTTCACTGCATAACACGAAGTATTGGCATTCAAAAAATAACTCACAACAATGAGAAAGTTTGAATAATATAAATGTGAAAATCTATCTTAACTTTTCAAGTTTTTTGAAATGTAGATAAGCCATTAGGACTTCTTTTTTATTATTGTTGCATGCCAACTTTCATCTATTAGTAGAAAGAAGTATTGATGGCTTATCTACATTTCAAACAACTTAAAGAGCAAACTTGAGGAGATTAACTTCTTTCAATCAAGAAGGAACAAGTCCAAGATTTGCCTTGTTACATTACAAGATTTGCCTATATTAGAGGACAATGATACTACCAAGGACACATTTGTAAAATACCAACAAACTTAAGAACCTAATAGTAAGTCATTCTTTGAGAAAATCATAGACAAAAGAGTACTATCCCATTTAATGGACTTATTTTTGCTCCTATGTTACTGAAAATTTAGAATGCCACATTCTCATTAAACAATGGTAGAACACTTGGTCATGGTTATAATGCCAACTTCTTTAAAGTGTCATAGAACATAGTGGGAGATGATGTCTCAAGGGCCATCCAATCTTTCTTCTTATCAAGGTGCATGCTTAGAGAAACCAATGCCATTTTCCTTACCTTAGTCCCAAAAGTTCCAATTCCCACAGAAAATATACCATCATAGATCTCATAGGGAAAAAAGATAGTCCTAGGTTTGCTTTACAAGTTGACATTATGAATGTAAATAATTCATTGAATTGAGACTTTTCACAACAGGTAATGGAAGCGATTGGATTTTTTATGAGTGTTTTTGAATGAGTGATGTCTAGTATCAAGTTGGTAAAATTGTCAATGTATGTTGATGGGGAACTTGTAAATTACTTCTCCACAAATACAGTGCTTAGACAAGAGGATCCATTAATCCTATATTTATTTGTAATTGCTATGAGAGCATTACTAGGTTACTTGGAAAACTCTACAAATGCTTTAGGGTTTTGAAACCATTGGCAATGTTCTAAGAAAAGTATAACACATATGAGTTTTGTTGTTGACCTATTCATGTTTAGTAGAGGAGACAAAAAATTCTATATGGGCTTGCATCATAAATTTCTAAAGGTTCAAGTTAATGTTATGACTTCAACCTAATTCAAGGAAGAACATTGCATACATTTGTAATATGAGCTCAAAGGTGTAAGATTTTATCACCACTAGCGCGAATGCCTCCTGCTCCACCACCTACACCCACCCCTACTCCAAAACCTCCATTGCGTCCTGTGCCCCCTCCAACACCGGCACCTCCTCCACCACTGAAGCCTCTTCCTCCTCCAGCTTCTCTTCCAATACCACTATCCGAACTGCAGCCACTTCCACGGCAACCCCACCTGCCACCACATCCATGCCGTCTCCGCAGTCTACAATCGTCTTCTGAATCTCGTTTTGTCGAGCTTATCACCTCCAAGAGTGATTACACTCAAATGGAGGACAATGCATAGGACAAGAACACGTAAAGGTAGCCATTTCGAAGAGACACCCATGGCTTGTCTAAGTTGCGGTTTTGGTTTGCTATCTGTCTGCATGGAAGCTCTCCCTATACAGGCTTCACTCAATTACAAAATCTTAGCAGCTCAACTAAACAGTGATGAATGGGTGCAATTTGGTTATGGGACGAGTTGGGACAGCTGGAGGATCGATGGGGGCATTGATTGGATAAATGTAAGCCAAAGACCATTCAAACTGTTACGCGTAGAACTTCTTTAAGATACAGTCCACTTATGCCAAGTGCCCATAATATCAATTATGGGCTCTATTTCTGAGAGTATAAAAGTGATTTTGAGTTTGTTTGATTCAAAGAAAAGGATCGAGGAAAGGCTAGAATAGCATTAGTTGGCATAGTGAAGGAATTTGTATAGTCAGAGTGCAACTGTTAAAAAAGAAGTCGTCTGATAGCATTAGCTATTATAGCAACTGTATGTATAGAATTTTTAACTAGTTCGACTGCTATTTGATGGATTTGATTTGAAAAAAAAAATGAGACTTAAAAAATGTTAATGTGAAACTTAATGTAGTGATGCGAAATTAAGAGTAGAATAAATTCCAATTTATCAGGTAGTAGTAAATAGTATAAAAGAAAAACTGACGTACGCACATAGTCCAACATATAGTAACATTAAATTGGTTATATGGAAAGTTGATTTTTAATCTACTTGGATCATGGCTACTTTTAACAGACAAATAAGTTCTTAGAAAAATCTAATTAAAAGGGAAGTAGCATCGTGATCTAGTTTTTACGTGGTATTTGTTATATCTTGGACGCCGGTGCTTCCATTGATAATGAAGAATCATGTTTCAACAGTCTGAACAAATGTCTTGCTGGGTCCATATGCAGTAACTGTTATTAATCCCTCTATAAATACCTTGTCTCCGGGTACAAAAGTCAGTCAACTCCACCGACACTTCACAGCCGACTCAATCTTTCTAAAACTACCAGCATGTCGGCGACGGAAGCTTGTTTTCTAGAGATCGTTGATTTGTCTCTCTTTCTGCGTGTCAACCATTTGCACGTAACAACGAGTGGAAGGGCGCATGCATAAGGCTACTTAGTACAATAAGATCTATAACGTTGGGCGTCCGACGTGCTTCTACCTGGCCAACTTTTGGTACCTTGAATCCATTAGGGAAATCTCTAGGAGAGAACTGTGAATCTGTGTTTCGAATAGCAAAAAAAATTTGGGAATTCAGGCTCGCCATTTTCATAATTGTATTGGAATAGGGAAATTTAGTGTATCAAAAATGTTTAAGCGAAGACAGCAAAATATGAAAATAAAATTTGAGGTTGTTGGACCGTTGAGATGTTGCACTAATCATCCTCACGTCTAATAAAACTCTAATCTTAATCATGTTTATATATTGGTATAACAAGAAAGAAACCTAACTTATGGACTATGTGAATGTCAAATTATACCAAAGATAAATTACATGATAATGACCAGAATTCAATTTAATGATAGGATAAAATTTTATCTAACATGATAAAGAAAGGTTATATTTTTGACCCTCCACAGCCGGCTTGACTCATGTAAGATATACGAGTTGCTGAATGAAGTAAGCACAATTTGGCAAATGGGAGCTTCGATTGCGTCCTATTTGAACAAACTTTATTCATCGTGAGAAGAATACGCCAGTTTGATGACCATAGAGAAGAATACTCAATGGAGATGGCAAGGACCACAGCTTTCCAAGCACATCATGAGAAGACGGAGTTTTACCAATTTCTCCAGGGGCTAGACAACTATTGCTCGAGCCTTCGAACCCATATCTTGCTCATGAAGCGTCTGTCAGAGGTCAATTAGCCTAATATCGTCAACGGCAAGGAAACGCATCGGGGTGGATGATGGAGCAAAACAACGTGTCTTCATCGTGAAACAAAATGCAATGCATGGGCTTGAAATGGCATGTCGAGAAGCAACGTAAAATAGGAAGCATACATGTCGATATGATCTCAGAGAATGCGCTTCCCACATACATAGCTTCGTCCGCTACGCGGGAGGTTAAAACAGTGCCCAAAACAAATCCTCCGGTTAGGAGGAAATCAAGGGAGAAACGCGAAAATTGTTGAAAGTTGGGACACAATAGGGACGATTGCTATAAGTTCCAAGGATTTCCCACTAATTTGGTGTGTGATTATTACAAAATGTTGGGCCATAATAAGGATAAGTGTTATAAATTGGTGTGTGCAATCGGAGAGAATTTGCAACGGCAACCGGAAAATAGCAGTCCTGATGGAATAGGGGGGATAATGTAAATGGTATGCCATTTTCTCATTGAGAGATGGAAGCTTCGCCTCTTTGTTACTGAAAACAAACATTATCATTTAGGAATTACAATTGGCAGTAAAGCTATGGACAGCCATTGGCTCTCCCATAGAAAGCTGTAATTTAGTATAAGCTACCCCAGAACAAGAAGACTCAACTCAAATGAAAGCACAGCAACTTGAAACACGACCAACTATGGCAAAAGAGTGGTTTTGTGGGACAAATTTTTTAACGTCCTCCATCACCACGACCACCATTGCCAGAGCCAACTCCGGTTCCATGCCCTACTCCAGCTCCAACTCCAACTCCTACTCCAACTCCAATTCCTATACCAAAGCCCCCACCAGCACCGCCTCCTCCTCCCCTGCCAATGCCTCCACCTGCACCAAAACCACCACCATGACCTGATCCTCCACCTGCGCTACCACCTGCTCCTCCTCCGCCTCCAACACCGCCACCAGCTCCAGCTCCAACTCCAACTCCACCACCTGCACCAAACCCACCCCCATGGCCAGATCCTCCGCCCAATCCACCTCCGCCTCCTCCAGCTCCCCCGCCTCCTCCTGCACCCCCACCTCCTCCTGCACTCCCACCAGCACCACTTCCTACACCACCTCCAGCTCCAAAGCCTCCACCACGCCCTGACCCCCCACCAACTCCACCTTCACCGCCTCCACCTCCACCTCCACCTCCACCTCCACCTCCTCCTCCACCTCCAGCACCAGCACCAGCGCCAATGCCTCCTCCTGCTCCACCACCTACGCCTCCCCCAGCTCCAAATCCCCCTCCGTGTCCTGCTCCACCTCCAACACCACCTCCTCCCCACCACCAAAGCCACCGCCACCACCAACACCCCCTCCAGCAGCACCACCAACACCTCCCCCAGCTCCAAAACCTCCACCGTGTCCGGCGCCACCTCCAACACCAGCACCTCCACCGCCACCGAAGCCTCCTCCTCCTCCAGCTCCTCCTCCAATACCCCCACCCAGACCGCCGCCACTCCCACGACCTCCCCACCTACCGCCACATCTTCGTCGTCCCCCAAATCTACAATCATCGTCACCGAATCTGGTTTTGTCCAGCTTGTCATCTCCAATAGTGCTTGCACTCAAATGGAGGACAATGCATAGGACAACAAAACACAAAGAGAGCCATTTCGAAGAGAGACCCATGGCTCGTCTATGTTGCTACTTTGGTTTGCTATCCGTCTGGATGAAAACTCTCCTTATATAGGCTTCACCTACTTGCCAAATCTAAGCAGCTCAACTAAACAATATTTAATAGGTGCAAGTTGGTCATGTGACGCGTTGGGGACAGTTGGAGGATCGGCAGGAACATTAGTTCGGAAAATGGAAGTCAAAGAACGCTCAATTCCTTGCACTTACAATTCATACTTAGACGGAGTGCACTTGTTATCAATTACATGCTTCATTTCCAGATAAGCAAAAGTGAGATGAATTGATTTCAAGCAAAGCACTAGGATTTGAGAAAGGCCTAAAATCATAATAACACTGAACGAGAGCTTGTTCGTAGGACTGTCCCTCTAAGAAAAACAACGGAAGGGGTTTGGCAGCATTGTCCTTCCCGCGGCGAAAAGAGGTTTTATATCTTATTTCATAACTTAACATACAATGCATATCCTTAAAAATTCATATTTTGATTCTTTTACAATTTCCTTTTTAAAGTTAAATACATGTAAAAATCATAATAGGACGATTGTGTTGAAACGTTCTACATTACTTGTAATTGAAGCCTTATTGAAATAATTCTTTAACTATGATAATAAGGATTTGTAGTCAAGGAAAAAATGAATAATAACTATATGTGAAAACTCATAGCTTGTGTGAAAAATTATCTCATGGCCATTTTGTGGAGAAATTATATAAGATTTTAAATTTTTTATAAGTAAGTAAATCAATTAATTTCGACTTGTAAAATAAATTAAAAAAGAAAAAAATTGATCTATCAAATTTGTCCTGATAATAACATAACTAATAGCTGTGTGCCAAAATTGGTGAACTGGGATAAAACAAACTAAAATACGCACACTCAGACACTAAATTTAACATGCATTAGCATTCAAATTGTCTAGTTGATCAACTATTTATTACTCTCTGAGGATTCTAACCTTTGACTTGCTAATAAAGAATTCGTTGCAAAGCCTAATAAACCAAAATAATCAATATCAACGGTAGTATGAATATTAAAATGGTTAGAACTCACAAATGAATGAAATAATTACGAAGTACAATGACTTCAGGATACTTTTATCATAACTAATATGAGCTATGGGCTTTTAATCTTAAGATCCCATATTTGAATCTTCGTATCCCTTTTATAAAAAATAAAAAATAAAAAATAAAAATCTATAGATGAAAGAATTTTTAGGCTTACTTAGAATTTTTTTTTCTTTTGTAAATATGGAGTTAAAGTCATTAATGTGTGTGTACTCGCCTGCGCGTGTATTGTGTTATATTTTTACCCCTACATGAAATATGTTTCTGTATGAAATACTTCAAGATGTAATAATAAATCCATCATTGAAAGGCACACTCTTTAGATATCAGCTTTATATGTGGGGTGTAGTTATTTTGATCGTAGTTCAATTCAATTTTCTCCGTATACCAAAAATAAAGGTTGGTCGAAGTTTGTATTTTCCACATGTCCTTAGAAATTCTGCATCTTACTGCGGAGTATTACGTGGTAATTGTTATATCTTGGACGCTTGTGCTTCCTTCGACAATGAAGAAACATGTTTTCCACAGTCCGACCAAATGTCTTGTTGGGACGGCATGCAGGAAGTGTTATCGATATCTCTATACAGGCCTTACCTACAGGTACAAAAGTTGGTCAAAACTCCGCCGACTCTCAAGCGAGCTCACGTTTGCGCGGAACGGCGAGTGCCATGCATTACGCAACGTTGTTTCGATAGAACTTATAGCGTTCGGCGTCTTACGTGGTTCGACATGGCCAATCATTGGAAGTAAGTACTGTAACTTGATTTCATGTCGAGGAGTGCAGAATCCTAGTTAAGAAAATGGAGAGAAGACTTGGCCATAAATCAATGGATAGATTTCTCCATTTACATTTTGTTCTCTATATCGTTCCACTTGATCCTTTCTTCTCTAAATGATAGAATTTTTAATTGAAAAGAGGGAAATTATAATATTATGACATTTCTCTTCAGAGATCGAAGCTCCATCTCTTGCTTACAGGAAACAAACGTTATCTTTTGGGAATTATAATCTGCAGCTGTGCTGCGACAACCATAAGCTTTCCTGTAGAAAGCTGTAATACAGTTTAAGCTACTGATAAGCACACGACTCGACTTAAATGCAAGGATTCCAGGTTAACAAACGTATTCCAATATGCCAAAGACTGGTTTTGAGGCAGAGGCACAAGCCGTCCGTTTGAAGTTTTAAGGTCCACCAGCGCCACCTCCGACACCCCCACCTGCACCAAACCCACCTCCATGGCCAGATCCTCCACCCAAACCTCCACCACCACCACCTCCTCCTCCTCCTCCTCCTCCACCTCCCCCTGCACCCCCACCAATGCCACCTCCTACGCCACCTCCAGCCCCAAAGCCCCCACCATGCCCTGAACCACCACCAATTCCACCACCTCCACCGCCTCCACCTCCACCACCTCCACCACCTCCACCACCCCCACCACCACCGGCGCCAATGCCACCTCCTGCTCCACCACCTACACCTCCTCCAGCTCCGAAACCTCCACCATGACCTGCTCCACCTCCAACACCACCTCCTCCTCCCCCACCAAAGCCGCCACCACCACCAACACCGCCACCAGTACCAGCACCACCACCAACACCACCCCCAGCTCCAAAACCGCCCCCATGACCTGTCCCGCCTCCTCCTCCACCAAAGCCGCCACCACCACCTACACCGCCTCCAGCACCACCACCAACACCTCCCCCAGCTCCAAAACCTCCACCGTGGCCTGCACCACCTCCAGCACCAGCACCTCCACCGCCCCCGAAACCTCCTCCTCCTCCAATGCCACCACCCAAACCGCCGCCACGTCCACGACCACCCAATCTGCCACCACATCCCCTTCGTCCCCCAAATCTACAATCATCGTTACCGAATCTGGTTTCATCGAGCTTGTTATCTCCAAGAGTGATTACACTCAAATGTAGGATAATGCATAGCACAAGAACACTAAAAGAGAGCCATTTCGAAGAGACACCCATGGCTCGTCTTTGTTGCGATTAAGGTTTGCTGTCCGTCTGGATGAACTCCCTCCTTATGTAGGCTTCACCCACTCGCAAAATCTAAGCGGCTCAACTAAACAGTAATTAATGTGTTCAATTTGGTCATGTGACGCGTTGGGACAGTTGGAGGTTCAGTAGGAACATTAATTGAAAAGCCAGCAGTCAAAGAACACCAACTCGTTACATATCCAACTCGTCCGAGGCACAATTTATACTCATACAAAGTACCCGAAATCATGCACAAGTTTTTTCCCCCAAAAAAATCAGAGAATATTTGAATGGATTTGAAGCAAAGAAAAACGATTTGAGAATGTCCTAAAATAGAATTGGTTGAATAGTGAAAGAGAGTTTCCTAGTAGGTGGTCAGGATAATACCAACTCGGCGCTCCGGTCATTTCCTGTCGGAAAAGTGAGGCTTTTTTCTTTTCTTTTTCTTTTCTCCCCTCTAAATCAGGATACTAAGCTCCTTGTCTTCCTCCAACTAGTTCTTTAATTAAGATAACAAGGAGATGCATTCAAGAAAAGAACTTAATGCAGGAATTCATAATTCCTTTGACATGCCATTGGATGATAATTTTTATTGGAATTTAGTATGCATCCTACACTATCAATATACTAGAATGTTGATTTTCTTATATATAGATGTATTTTCAAATTTTAAATCTTCTGCCAGTTTCAGGAAAATCAATGAAATTAAATTTTACTAGATAGGGACCAACTCAATGGATTTCGAACTGCAATGCAAAGAGGGGAAAAACTTGTGTCTTATTAGGCTTTATGTGGATGGTAACATAAGCAATAATTTTGAGCCAAAGAAAGAAGATGAAAGAGAAATAAGAAAGAAAACTAAATCCAAAATTTATCTGTATTGAAATTAACTTGTTCTGAACTATTGATTTAGCTTTATGAAAAATCCTTATAGAATTTGAGAGAGGATTCTTGCTAATAATCAAGATGAGATATAACGTACTAGTTAATATGAGAAAAAGAAAAGTAAGATTCTTATGTTTTTCAATATTTGTCCTTTTATATAAAAAAGCCTATAACTCAGAAACGAATTACTTAATTTGATAGATATTTTATGTTGACATGGAAGACGTTCCAAAATATCTATCATTTGAAGCCCATGACATTCAGCCTTTTTTTTTTTTCTGTGGACACAATAGCAAACGATAAAATCCCTCTATTTAGGCATTGCTTTCATGGTAGATGTTAGTCTATTTGTTCTAAAACTTTTTCTGCATGTCGGCAGTGGAAACTGGATCTAAGATCGTTGATTTGTACTTCCGATTCTCAATGACAAGAAGCGTACATGCATAAAACTACGTACTTATTTCGGCCAGGCCAACCACTGGAGGTAGGTAGCTGGAACTTGCTGATGACTCGTCTAGTTCTTCCCAGAAATGACTCAGTTGACAGCAAGCAGTGCTTGCAGCGGTTTGTCTGGATTAGAACTCGGAAAGCGCTGTCCGTAACATAATCCGGAGATAGATACAGTGGCCTGAGGATCGCAGAAGACGACTAAGATAGTCGAAGGTGAATGGAAACGGTTGAGACAGTTGATAATGGTCGAAGGTACTCTAATATAATGGTTGAATTTGTATAGAGAGGAGGTTGGAGACGATTGTCAGAGATGGTTTATTACAGAGACCTTTTCTGTTAAAGCAACGAATATCTCGTTGAGGCAAGTGTCTATGCATGATGAAAAGTGCTACCTTTGTTATATCTCGTTGTGACATTAAATATCATTTGCAATATGGTCCTTTCTCATTTCCATCAAAAAGTTGATGGCTTCCGTGAGGTACGAGTTTAATTTCGTTTCAGTTCCGCAGTCCAACGCCACATGAAAATGCAGGGAAAACTTGAATCGGAAACCGAGGAATATTACTTTAATTGAAGAGAGGGAAGTTACAATATCATGACATTTTTCATTTCAAAGATGGAAGCTTCGCCTCTGACTTACAGAAAACAAACTAGCAGACGACTGGACTCAAACTCAAGCATTGCTGCTTCAAAATCTTGTTGAACAATGAAAGAGGTTTTGTGGGACAAAAGGTTTCAACGTCCACCACCACCACCACCACCACCACTGCCAACACCACTTCCGGATCCATGGCCTGCACCAGCGCCAACTCCAACTCCGATGCCAATTCCAATCCCAAATCCTCCACCGTGTCTACCACCACCAATGCCTTCACCTGCACCACCTCCGACACCCCCGCCTGCACCAAACCCACCACCATGACCTGATCCTCCCCCTAAACCGTCACCACCACCACCACCACCACCTCCAGCTCCTCCTCCACCTCCAACACCGCCTCCAGCTCCAGCTCCACCTCCTACTCCACCACCGGCACCGAATCCACCCCCATGGCCGGATCCTCCACCTAGACCACCGCCACCTCCACCTCCACCTCCTCCCCCACCTCCAACACCGCCAGCTCCACCTCCTACTCCACCACCGGCACCAAACCCTCCCCCATGGCCGGATCCTCCACCTAGTCCACCACCACCACCACCTCCAGCTCCTCCTCCACCTCCTAAACCGCCTCCAGCTCCACCTCCTACTCCACCACCAGCACCAAATCCACCCCCATGGCCGGAGCCTCCACCTAGACCCCCACCCCCACCCCCACCACCACCAGCTCCTCCTCCACCTCCAATATCGCCAGCTCCACCTCCTACTCCACCACCTGCACCAAACCCACCCCCATGGCCGGATCCTCCACCTAGTCCACCACCACCACCACCTCCAGCTCCTCCTCCACCTCCTAAACCGCCACCAGCTCCACCTCCTACTCCACCACCAGCACCAAATCCACCCCCATGGCCGGAGCCTCCACCTAGACCCCCACCCCCACCACCACCACCACCAGCTCCTCCTCCACCTCCAATATCGCCAGCTCCACCTCCTACTCCACCACCTGCACCAAACCCACCCCCATGGCCGGATCCTCCACCTAGCCCACCACCACCACCTTCTCCTCCTCCTCCGCCTCCTCCTGCACCCCCACCAATGCCACCTCCTACACCCCCTCCTGCTCCAAAACCTCCACCATGACCTGAACCGCCACCAATCCCACCACCTCCACCGCCACCACCACCAGCGCCACCACCACCGGCGCCAATGCCGCTCCCGGCTCCACCTCCTACACCTCCCCCAGCTCCAAAACCTCCTCCATGACCTGCCCCACCTCCAAGACCTCCTCCTCCTCCCCCACCAAAGCCACCACCCCCACCAATTCCGCCTCCAGCACCACCACCAGCACCACCCCCAGCCCCAAAACCGCCACCATGGCCTGCGCCACCTCCAATACCTGCACCTCCACCACCACCGAAACCTCCTCCTCCTCCAGCTCCTCCCCCAATGCCACCGCCCAAACCTCCGCCACCTCTATGACCATAGGGCCCGCGACCGTAAGGTCCACGACCATAAGGTCCACGACGATAAGGTCCACGACCTCCCCACCTGCCACCACATCCTCGTCGGCCGCCAAATCCACAACCATCTTCATCAATTGTGGCTGTGCCGAGCTTGCCATCTCCAAGTGTGGTTGCACTCAAATGGCGGACAATGCATAAGACAAGAATACTCAAGAAGCGCCATTTCGAAGAGACACCCATGGTTCGTCTATATTGCGGTTTTGATTTGCTATCCGTCAGCATGAAACCTCTCTTTATATTGGCTCACCTCCTTGCCAAATATGCATCTCAACTAATCAATCCAGTTCGGTATGTGACGCGTTGGGACAGTTGTGAGGATTGGTAGGAACATTGATTGAGAAACGAAAGTCAGACCAGTCTTAATTAGGTGTACGCTGGACTTGTCTGGAGCAAAATCCTTTCTCTGACCAAAAACAAAACACCCTGCTTACTCTGCAAATCTATATCTCATCAACTTGGGATCAAAGTCAGAGAGAGGAACTCAAAAAATAGTGAATGAGTGTTTGGCTTGAGTGAAGTAGTTGAAAGAAGAATTCCAGTAACCCTAAAATTGCATCTTAACCCTAAAAATGTTAACTCCCGAAAGAAGAATCATCCTTTATATATAGTTGACCTAGATTAGTTAGAAAGAATTCCTATTATTCAGTCAAAGCTGTTGGCATATGGGGCATCGGATCAAGGGTAACATCGACTTGTTCTCATCTGTGGCGAATTGATGAGAACACTGAGAGTGGGACCAGTATAATCCTTTTCTGCAAATAAACTTGAACTCATGCACCTGTGTTGACCAATTAGATTGCTTCGAGTGTGGGACCCTATGCAATAAGTATTGTACAGTATCTTTACGTAACGCATGCCTCCATTTATAGAAAGTCAGTCGACTCTACCGAAACTTCAACTCCTAACTGGAAACTGGATGAGATCGCTGATTTGCTTCCCTACCGCCTTTTGTCGGACTGCAGGTGGTTATACGTTCATAAATAACTGCGACTGGAGTTGTGCTTGCCTAACCCTGTTTGCAGGAGCGATCCAAAGGTTACGACGGGGTATCCTACTTAAACTGTAATGAAATCTCCGGCAGAGAACCTTGGATCCGTGACCGAAATGACTTGGATTTGGGAATTCAAGCCCTGCCATTTTGTAGAGATCATTGGATAGGGGTTTGCATAAGAGGGAGAGAGAGGATTTGATAACTAGAATCTGTTCTTGCTGAAGGTAGACTACCTGAAGGTGAAGCATATTAAGAGTTGTTTAATGTCCATTCTTATTTAAAGAGAGAATAATTACATTTATAGTTTTAAGAAAAAATGCTTTAATGTTCTTGAACTTACCACTCCAATTGTACTAAAAAGCCACGAAACTTTGAAGTAAATATTTGACCTCCTTTAAATATTACTTAATTTTTATTGTATTCTTTGTTAATTGTATGGATTAAAATCATTCAAAAGAAATACAAAACGCACATAGAACTTCTTTTAACTTAAACTATTCAAGTTACCATATTAATTTTTATTTTTTTGTAAACAAAATGAGGTTTGGCGGGGGGGGGGGGGGGGGGGGGCGCGCGGGGCGGGGGAGGAGAGAGTTGGGTTTGGGTGCCTTAAACCTAAGCCTTTTCCGTCTTAGGCCGCCTGGGAGCCAATTAAGCCAAGGGTGTTGACTCTCCCATTAAATTGTTAATAAGCAAAAACATTAATTATTTAAAAATTATTCTGACCTTTAAAGATGCTAAAAAAGGTCCTCAAAGTGATACATGAGATGGTTTTGTCATTCGATTAATCTCCAATTATTTTTAAGTTATTTTTTCAATTTAATAATTTTAAGTGCAATTAGGTAATTCAAGTTTGAAAGATTAGATGCCAAGATATTAAGTTGTACCTAAACTACATGCACTTTTGTGTTTTTTATTCATTATATTTTAATTTCTCATTCATTCGTTGCCTAAAAGAGTGTGTAACTAGTATAAAGTTTATTAGAGGAGATACTTTGAACACAATATTAATGCTTAAATTTGCTAGAAGAAAATCTATTCATTGAGATTATCAATTCTTTTGGATACTAAGTCACAAAACTTTTAAAGTAAGATTTGATCATTTTCATCTATCACTTCCTTATAGATTATGTGTCATTTATTTTATTCTATGCTACACTATAAAAAAATTACACATAAGTAAGGACACTCAAATTTGTACGTAAGAATTAATGCAAAAAGTTTTGCAAATCAACCTTCAAAGAAACTTGAAAATATCGTTAAACTATACTCAAATTTACTAAAGAAGAAACTATATGATGGAATGATGGATTTTTTTTTCCTTCTTTAATCCTCAGCAAATTAAATGAAACTTTTCAGAGATACATGTATAAAAAGGATAGCTACTCATTCTTATTACTATTACAGTTGGTCTCGCATCCTGTTGTTACAACTTGGATCTTGTCCAGCAGTTTTTCTCCATTGAACCATGAGAGGGTTGGATCTTTTCATAAAATACTTTCAATATCAGATCATACAGCAGCTCTATCTTTTCCGTAGAGACAGAAAGCGAGCGAGAGAGAGGGACAAGGATGAGGATCCCAGCAACTTCAATCAAAATGTATTATTTGACGTTGTCTCTCACTTTTTGGGTCAAGGATAGAGCTGTTGTGTCTTCTAATCTCAACCGAAGAGGTGGTGATACTCATCCTTGTCACCAAGAGCCCCTACCGAGGATGAATACCGTTGCGTTGAACTGGATGAAGCGCGGAAGGCCCCTTATCGTCATACGGATCTTGGCTCAGACCATCTTCATGATATTAATGTCCCAAATATCCGAAGTTCAACCAAGGCCAGGGACTTTGATCTCTTAGACTAGCTCTCCATGGTTACGCACATGTTTGAAGCTTATCTGCTAGGTATTTTCTCAGTCTAATTCGTTTGTCTATACATAGAATAAGAAATGATTTTTTGATAATCCAAGTAATGCATGTAGTGTCTTTACTGTTCCTCAGATTGCTGATATACTTTTCACAACGCAATGGAGCTTTGTTCACTGAATGCTCAAATGGTGGATTTGCAATGTTCGTCCATTAAAACATGAGGGGGTGGATCTTTTCATGAATACTTTCAGTATCAGATCATACAGTAGCTTTTCCTTTGCATAAAGCCAGAGAGCGAGCAAGAAAGAGAGAGGAACAAGAATGAGGATCCCAACCACATCAGCCATAATGTATTATTTGATATTGTCCCTCTCACTCTGACAAGGATAGAGCTACTGTGTCTTTTGATCTCAATCAAAGCGGCTGTGATGACTGTCCTTGTCACTGAGAACCTTCTATGGGGTATGGCTATCACTACTTTTAACTGGAAGAAGCGCAAGTGTGTCCCATTGTCGGCTGGGTCTTGGCTTGGACCATCTTTGTGAAGTTAAGGTCCAAAATCTACACCCTGCTCAAGATTTGAAGTTTAACCGAGTTGGGGAACTTCGATATCATCATTCAACAAATTAACATGGCTATGAGAATGACTAGTACCCTTAATGTTTGATATCTAATCTCAAGTATATTTTACAATATTATGGTAGATATTTTACCAGTCTTTCTGTATAGAAAAGTTTCAATCGTTTTTAAAGCCCTCCGTTATCTTTTCACAGTTCATCTGTTGTTTGAAGGAAACAAGGTCCATTGCAATTCAATGCGACATGTGTAGTAGCAATAAAAAGAATATCAGCGTTCCTGAATGGATTACGATTAACAATAGCACTCATTAACAATGCCTTAATTTTCCACAATACCAGCCCAATATCAAGACAATCGACAAACCACGATGAGAAGGAAAAAAGGGGAGAGGTGGCCATGAGGACATGGTATACGTGATTGTCGTCCTCGGCCTCGGTTGCAACACTTTGGATTGTCATCAGGATGTAAATATTCATACACAAAATTATCCCGGCCAAGATCTGGACAACGAAATTCCGCAAGGACATCATCTTCTTTAGACTAGCGAGCACCACCTCCCTGAAGTCAAAGACGACCACTATGTATATAAGTTGATACATCAGCTCTACCTTTGCCACAGACTCGTAAGGCAAATAGATCAATATTCTAATATCAATTTCTATCAAGTCAAAGGAAATTTACGATTAGCAATTGCACTAATTAAAAATAGTATTAATTTTCCACAATACCAGTTAGATGTCAAGACAATGAACTAACCCAATGAGAAAGGAAAGGGGGGGAGAAAGTGGCCTGTGAGATTGTCATGCTTGACCGCGGATGCAATGCTTTGTATCAAAGCCAGGCCGTAGATACTCATACACAAAATTATCCCAGCTAAGATCTAGATAAGGAAGTCACGTAGGGACGTTGTCCACTTTAGACCAATGATCGCTGTCTCCTTGAATTCAAATACAAGCATTAAAGGTTCAATGCTTTCGTTCATATTCTAGATCCTTCAAATCGAAAAGATCAAGCAAAGATATCAAGATTCTAATACCACGGATATCATCGTCTAACATATTAACTTGGCCATGAGAAGGACCAGTATTCCTGATTGTCAGTATTAAATCTCATGTAGGTTCCACAATTATTAAGGTAGATATTTCACCTATACATCTATATTGAAATGTTTCAGCCACTTCTAAAGCCCTACATTATCTCGTCGGGTTCAGGCTTGTAAAGCAATCAAAAAAATTTGCTATATTTGCCGTTTGATGCAAACAAGCTTCGTTCCAATTCAATGCAACGTGTGTATCATCAGAAAGAGAAATAGAAAGGTTCCAGCATGGATTAAGATTAACAACAGCATTGATTAACAAAAGCATCCATTTTCTAACCATGAACTAACCACAATCAGAAGGGGAAAAAGGGAGAAATTACTCCTAAGAAAGACATCAAACCTCCGCGTGACGATGAAGACATGGTCTACACATTTGTTGTTCTTGACCTCCATTGTACGGCTTCAGATCTAGATGTTAGGAAAGAGCATCGCCAAAATTATTGTAGCCAATATCTTTATTAAGTTTTTAAAGGAGAAAATAAGTCGTTAATAAATTCAAAATTAAGTCAACTGAATCCAAAACGAAATTACAAAAAAAAAATCTATGAAATGGGAGGCTCAACGTTTATGAAATAGGTTGTTTCTTGTGTTCCTTTTTATGCTTTTTCTCTAATTATTTCGTCTAATGTTTTTTAATAGATTTCATGTTGTCCGAAAATAACACATAAGCCATTCTCACATAAAAAATAGACCCTCTTGAGGAGTTTTGTTTTTGTGGTCATAAGGTCCAAAAAGCAAGGCCCCTCAGCAAGTGGCTCCTGGGAACATACCAAATACCAACCACCCCTGCAAATGTTTTACGGAGTAGACCCAATAAATGTCAATGCTGAAAGGCTTGGCAGAGATAGACAGCGTCAGCCCGTATTTGCCAGTTGAGATGAAATTCAGATTCCATTTAACTAATTTCAGACAGAATTTGTATTTAAAAACAAATAATTAATTTCCCCTGCAGCTTGATACGTTACCGTTTCATTTGGAGGGAAAACTAAGCATATCCTGCGAACTGTTCCTCTGATTACACAGTTCGTGTCGATTTGTCAGATTTCAATCCTTGAGAAGCTAGAGATGAAATAGAAAAACAAATGGGGCAGGTCGGAAGTAAATTTATTCCTGTTGGTCCCATGCTTTAAATCAAGCTTTTGAACCAGGTCTTTCTTAACGCGGCGGGGTTCGTCCCCAGTTATTACAGCACATGGCAAGCAGCCTTCATGGGTTCTTTATCTAGGGACTTCTGTATTCTCTCCCCTGCAACACTAACGAAATGTTTGCAGGATCTCAGACAAGGCTTATGGATGACTGGGTTGTGGCTTCATTGCTCTTGAAATATTGCATGGTTTTCTGTATAAATTACAGTTCTTTGTGCTAAAAGATAAGGTCAGTTTGAATCCACGATTTACCTATGTAAAACGCAGCAATGGAAAATGCACATTAATTGATTCTGCATTTACCTATGTAAACGTTTTCTTCGAGCCTGTTGATTCTTTAAAACCACCACTGTCTTGCATGATAGCCAGGATTAAGTGTTAATGATTAAACACTTCCAATTGAGAACAGTGATCGAACTATAATTGCCCTAGTCTCCATTAGAATTCCACCACGGACACATTATTAGGTTGACTGGTTAGGTACAAGCATGGACAGAACCTTGAGGCGAACAAATCCAGTTTATTTGAACGACTGACATGCAATACCTTGAATGCTAAAATTGTTGAATCGTCGTTCTAATAGACTAATCCGTCATAACCACTATTTTAACAGCACCCGGATTGGAAGCTTATGGGATAAACAAAAAGTATTGTACAAAGTTTTATTTTCTTTTCTTGAATAGATTCAACATCATAATCTCTTGAACTTCGAAAGAGTTCGAGGACAAAAATCTTTTGATTTTTGGAGACAATGCTTGGGAGAAAAATGCAGTGGAGTAAAAGTCTAAACAGTTAAACCATTATTATTAAAATTAAGAAGGACGTGAGAAAGAAAATTTCATCTAGCAAATGAGTAAAACTTATAAATTGAAATAAATTTTCACAAGAGCTTTAAA
Source organism: Casuarina cunninghamiana (assembly GCA_028551485.1). Classification (NCBI taxonomy): domain Eukaryota; kingdom Viridiplantae; phylum Streptophyta; class Magnoliopsida; order Fagales; family Casuarinaceae; genus Casuarina; species Casuarina cunninghamiana. Next base: position 26,433,274 of record CM052364.1, read on the forward strand.
ATTTGCCAAACACAATGTTTGACCTTAAATGACGATGATATAACTGAACAATCTTATAATTCTTTACGATGATATATAATTTTTGACATTTTACTAAAGAAAAATAGAACTTAGTCTCTTCATTTAGTAATAGACTTCTTCCCACCTATCCTATGCAAGTGAAAGATAAGAAAACTGATATAACTGAGTTTTTTTATCTTTCACTTGCATAGGATAGGTGGGAAGAAGTCTATTACTAAATGGAGAGACTAAGTTCTATCTCCAAATCAAACCAAATTTATTATGTCCACGATAGCGTTATACGTACCACCATCCATTCCACATTTTAAATTTTTGCTCAGACAAGATAATGCCCTAATACAAGGGGAAACAATATCTTTTGATCGACCAGAATCCATCAATATAGACTCTGCGTCAAAACCACTTAAAAACGGAAAAATTACTCCACTTTTACCTGTAGCCGATCCTTGAACCTTCCATATGAAGATGGAAGAACCAAACAAGGAGTACAGTATTAAACAACCATGAATCGAGTATAAACAAAAGAAAATAAAAAGCAACAACTCTTGATTAAAGCATAGGTAGTATTTATATCCCGGACAGGAGTCAAAACAACAAATAGTTATAGAACTATTTACTATTTCATCAGGACCTGCCTTCCAGTGACGCAAACCAACTTCTCAGGCCACTCCGGCTAGAAGCTGTTTACCGGGAAAAAGAAGTCCTCCGTACAATGAATTCCGAGACTATAAAAGCTCTGCGTTCTTTTAAACATAAAATTCAAGAAATTAATTGATAAATACAAATTTCATAGAAAAGAATAGGCAAACCCAATTTTTAATTTTCCCGAGATCGGTGCACCTGCCTAACTCGATTGCCCTAATAAAATGTCAGGTAGTGGCTTTCATGGTGACAGAACTAAAAAGCAAAAGATTAAAAGTCGACTTCTTTCTGGTCATGAAACATGTGGAGTGAGAACGCGCAAGAGATAACTACAGCTTTCTGGTGACTTGGATATGGAGCCTGGATCAAGATCTATGGACCTCTCACCAACATTTTAACAACCCTGTCATTGAGGTGGTAGAGCTGTGTTGTTTACATGTTCTAAATATTTGCATCCACATTTTTTTTGTCTCGAACATAAAATAATTTAATTATTTATTTTCTATCAGATTTTTTATTCTTTTTCTTTTGCAATAATGAATATACTGCAGCACATGCTGCATGTCATTGGGTTGACAGGGTTCTCCCTGGATCAAGATCTGGATGTCATTGGGTTTTTTATACCCAGATTAAGTTCATCATGGTCCTTAAATTCAATGAAGGAAAAAACATATGATGTACCTCAATTTAGAACTACAAGGTAGCATCTCATCTACGAAGTATTCTAAAAACATACGACGTGGCTCAATAAAAACAAACAAGGCAATAGTTTGAGTGACATAAGATGTGCCTCATTTTAGAACTACAGGGTAGTATCTCATCTACGAAGTATTCTAAATTGAATGAGTGGCTGGGACGGGACAGAAGTTCTCTAGTTCTACCATAACTAAACACCGATAGTACCCAGCTCTAAATAGGTAAAGCAAAGAACCTAAGAATAAGCCGAGATACAAAAGCAACGTTCTTATCCTTCATATTGGACAAATTGACCTTTAAAACAGTGAGCTTATGTTCCATGTCCAATCGGCAGTGCCTATCACCTTCTAAAACAAATGGAAGAATCAAAGCCCCAGCAAAATTGAAAGCTAAAGTAAAGGAGAAAAGAAAGCAACATGCACATTCTCACCGTGACCAATTCCACAGGATACTTCAGCATTTCTTTTGACCTTCCTTTTCCATTAAGCTCATGTTTTAGACTGCTTTGTGCTTTCACCTGCAGACTATGGAAAGTTGTGTGCCAACAACATTCTTCTGTACCTGCACCTTCATGATTGTCAAATCACCACCATTCTGCCGTCTCCTCCACTCCTTCCAGAGCAAATAACTAGTCCCTTGATTCTATAGTGAAATCCACATCATTTGGCTTTCCCAACGGCAAAGAGCTGATTTTCTTTTTGGAATCTCCTGACTCTCCATATGGTTAAAAAGGGAAGCTAAGAGACATTTTGTTAAAACAGAAAATAAGGGACAGAAGGAAATCAGTGCACATGTGTATGTGTGAGTATTTAACCAGCTAAACAAGTTTTTAATCTTTTCACACCCTCTTTGGGGTCATCCGCAATAAGAGATGATGTTTTGAAAAGTTTTGACAATGGCCCTGCTCGTAAGTTTTCTAACCCTTTGGATAAACCCTTTCCAGGACTACCGTCAGGTACAAGTATTCCAAATCTATGCAGTAAGGATTCAGCATAGTTCATTCCTTCACCAAAACGAACACCTGACACATTCAAACTATGGCATTGAATATCTCGTTCATCTAGTGGAATCACAAGTACCACGCTTATGTCCAAAATGGAACTGCAAAATAATTGCCTCTTGAATAATGGTCCATTTTGTTCTGTACCCAAAAGACAGCTCTTAATTGAGGGTATTCATTCCCACTAATGAAAGGACCATCTTCATCATAAGTTAATGGTGAGCCATTTTGATGTGCCTACTTTCCCTCGGTGTCCACACAATCTACCTGAATACTATCCCAACGTAAAGTTGATGAAACAGCAATTGCCCCACCGAGGGTTCTGTGAGTAACTCTGATAAATAAATCATTACCATAGCGCAAACACTTCCATCAAACTTCTCAACTACCACTGCAAATATGACAAAAACAGACAACCATAGTGCAATGGCATCATAACCTGATGATGTTTATCATGCTCCTTAAATTCCATGAAGAAAAAGACATACCAGGATCAGCAAATGTTGCTGCCAGAGGAAAGTGTAGCTCGCTCCTCTCTGGCTCTGCACTGGTGCGCTTCACCTAGTATCCACCAATGGTAGTGCTTGTCAAATTTGCTCGAATGGTGATCGATCCAGTGGTCTAGAGCCACTTCAAAGAATACAGACAATCAGAATATAAGCGAATCAACATCGTAAAACAACATCAACGCAGAAAACCGATTGCAACTACCGGGGATCTTTCAGGCGAGAAATTCTTCAAAATCATGAAAAAAGTGATTAGCTTGACGATATATCGGCATATGTTGTCTTGAAAACTGAAACCCCTTCCAAAATAAAGGTTAATAAACGCTATACAGAGATTTCAACCTCAAAAAGATAAACTGAATCGAGTAAATGCAGAGATAGTACATATGCATCAATAAAAACACACAATGGAATCATTGATGAATAAGCAAAAAGAAAAAAAAAATTGGTGTGATAAAAGAAATAGAAATACCACTTGGCGCAAAGGCGGTAGATGAAGTGGAACCAATAATGAAAGACGGAGAACAGCCAAAAGACCTTAGAGTGAGTTGTGGGACGTTCTTACTTTGTGCTCTCTGCGTATCTGAAGAAGTGGCATATAAATTAATCAGCTGGGAGAGTGTGAGGTCCAGGTGCATTGAACCTGGTCACTTCACTGTGGGAGTCGTGGACACGACTGACAAGCCCAGCCATGAACTTGTCCACGTAAGTTGTCTTCCTTGTCTCATCTCCATGGCCATCTCTTTCCTGCTCAGGTGGCCGGGGCAGTCCTTGGTACTAAGGCGGTGCTGCAAGGGTTGCCAAGCCAGTAGAAGCAGAGGCTTAGGGACCTTCCTTGAAAGTGTTGTTGCATATGGGGGTCATTGCCGAGGCGTGGTTGACCCTTGGGCTTTGCTTTTCCATCCTTTTTATCCTGCTCAGGGGTCCTAAAAGCCCACTACTAAAGGTTTGGTTGCTTGCTGTGGCAACTGTGGGACTGGTTGCAGGATCTAGTTACACGGGACCTTCTATAAACCCTGCAAACCGCTTCTGCTGGGAATTTGTTGATGATCAGCATACCACTCGGGACCATTTTTAATTTTACTCCGCCGATCAAGCGGAAGAAGGCCTGAAGAAGCAGCAGATAAACTCCTCCTGTTTATGCCCTAGGATTTCCGTTTGCCTTCTGTTTTTCTCCTTCTCAGGACGTCTTAGACCTCATCTACGGTGAGGGTGTGATTCACACACACCAAAGAAAATGTTAAAAAATGCTTAAATACTTCGACTCAGCGTTTTTCTTCCTAATACTGATGCAGGCGACCTAATTGCTTACTAAACAATGAATGATCTTCCAAGTTATGTGATTAGCCTTAATGATTTTCGAGCAATCCAAACAAGCAGATGCAAAATAAGAATCTGGTCCTTAATTCACCGTTCCATGGGCCATACCTTATCGTGGGTAATTTCACTTGTTACATAAATTTTGAGCTTTTGACTCGACTACTTCATCAGGTTCAGAAAATATTGATAAATTAATCATCGATTCCAGCACAAACTCGAAAAGCAGGAGCAAACTTTTTTTGATTTGGAAAATCGTAAGAGAGGCAACAAAGAAATAGAACAAAATACGAAACCACATATATTATGAACATTAAATTTCAACTAGTCTCTCCCCAAGAAAGAAAAAAAACTTCCAATATGCTAGCACATGGGAAGACGTCTAATTAGCAAGCATATTCTAGTGCAAAAAGCGATAGAATGTGTATGCACATTATTAAAACCATATTGCTCCCTGTGTTCGCCTTCCACTTTTAAGTTCCCGTGGAAACAGTAGAACAAAGGGATAGATATGCTTCTGGATCATGTTCACAGCAGCAACTCATGATCACAAAAGCTTAGAAAGTTTGAAGTTGTAAAGGGGAACTCTTCTCTTTTAAGTACAAGAACATAGGATCTCTACCAAGCAGAAGTTGGCAAAAGCAGCAGGATGTGGCAAAACACATTTTTGCTACTCAGAAATCCCAGTTCTGTACCAGAAGATTGTGTAAGAAGCTTCACTCATTGCCATACTGAATGGAGGGCACTGCCAAAGGCCATTTAATGATCCTTCCATACCTTGAAAAGACCACAATCCTTGGCCTCACGTCCTCCCACCAACAAATCCCTTCTCTTTCACCCTGCCATGGCAACGCTGTTCTGATAGGCGGTTCATACAGAATTGAGAAATATCCCTGAAAAGGAATACAGCTGAACAGCGGGATCGTGGCTAGGAGGAAGCTCCCACATTCGCGATTTTCAACTTTTGCCACTGCATTCCACTTCCACAAGCCGCAAGTAGTCCCAGTAACCTGATTGCGTACTCCGATGCTTTGAGAATGATGTTTTAGTTCAGTCATCCAAGGAAGTAGCTCCTTGAGAGCAGTCCAAAGAGGCATCTTCCTCCGGACTTGGCAGCATTCTTGGTTTCCATCTTTGTGGGAAAATAATAGCCCATCCTTGCCCACCAGTCCCAGTTCCACCACCGCATCTTGGCACATGTAGTTAATGTGAAAGGCATAGAACTTCTTCAGACCATTAATGCAGTGGTAAGTCTTTGAGATCAGCCTTCCAGTGTCTCGGCTAAAAAACCAGAAAAAAAAAAGACAAGCCAAAAAGTTGCCATAAATTGATCAGAGCATGAAGTCAAACGCGACATGGCTTCCTAATAACTTAGTGACAAAGATGTTACGACAAACTTACCAAAATTATTGTTTGAGTACTCAGTAAAAGAAGATACACAGAAAAATTTCACCAAGTTTTAATTGCATAAAAAGAATTCCTACTCATTTTATTTTTTCTTCCTTTCCTCTTATCATCTTTTGAAGATCAATGTTTTTCTTACAAAATAATGGTTACTTTTAAACTCTGTTGCCTTGCTGCCTTTGTTGATTAATCACTCTCTTGTCAACCGAAGTGTTCGAGTTATACTAACAAGAATAGCATTAGCTGAGGGACGCAAGCTAGTCAACGACATATATCTTGTGTAATGAAACAAGAACTTAGCTATTAGGTAATGAGTGTAATGACTTTCCTTTTCAAGTAAATCCAGTCCCCGCCATGCTCTTTTTCTTTCTCCTTTTAGCTCATATGCTCCACATAATTGTTTTCGATCTTGGCTCAGTCACAAAGTTTAATCTTTTCTTCAGCCGTGCGGATATGATTTCCCCCTTGGGCACACTATTCACAGTCATACCTGAGGTAGGATTATATTTCTTTTCTATATGTTTTTCCCGTAATCCAATCCTTTAGTAAGTTAAAGATTTTGGACTACGTGCAATCAAGTCAACCATATCTTATTGATTTAAACTGGAATCGACCAGCTAGGAACTGGGTGAGGTGACCAAAGTAGTCATTATTAACATAAAGTAATTAATCATCAAAAACCAGTCTTAACCATCATAGATAATTCAAAAAAATCTTAACCAATGCATGCATACATAAGCTGTGAAACAGCACGATGGTACATAAATTTGAAATGGATGCAATGACCTGACTCAACATGAATAAAGAAAAAAAAAATAAAAAGAATTGAAAAAAAGAAAAAGAGAAGACGATCTTGAGCTTTTGTAAGCTCTGCGTTCAGATCTAGGGTATCCCTTTTATCATGATCGACTAAAAGTTAACTTACCATCAAATAAAATATAGAGAAAGGGAAAAGTTCCAACCAATTGGCTTATGAATAAGAGTATCCATGAAGAATCGGTCAATGAGAAAAAATACCTGAAAGCTACAGCGTTATTGTCACCAAGCATTTCAGGGGCTTTTGTTGTGAACCCTGGCGGAGATGATTTCCCATGATACTTACTTAGTTTCTCATCGCCTTCAATACTTCCATCAACCTTCTCAACTACCACCTCAAATATGACAAAAACAGACAACCATAGTGCAATGTCATCACAACCAAGAAGATGTTCATCATGCTCTTTAAATTCCATGAAGAAAAAAACATAACAGGGAAAGCGTAGCTCGCTCCTCTTTGGCTCTGCACCAGCGGGTTTCACCCAGTATCCACCATTGGTAGTACCTGCCAAATTTGCTCGAAATAGTGATCGATCCAGTGGTCACAAAGAGCCACTTCAAGAATATAGAAAATCCGAATATAACCGGATCAACATCGTAAATCAAAATCAACGCAGAAAAACGATTCCCAATACCTAGGTTCTTTTAGACGATGAAACCCTTCTAAATAAAGGTTAATAAACGCTATACAGAGGCTTCCTTCACAAAAGATGAGCTGAATCGACTAAATGCAGAGATACTGCATATGCATCTAGAAAAACACGAGAGGAAATCATTGATGAATAAGCAAAGAAAATGAAAAACCCATGGACAGATAAAAGAAAAGGAGATACCATTTGGCGCAAAGGCGGTAGATGATGCGGAACCAATACTGAAAGACGGAGAATAGCCAAAGACCTTAAAAGTGGGTTGTGGGACGTTCTTACTTTCTGCTGTGTGTATCTGTAGTAGTGTCATACATGTTAATCAGCTGGGAGAGCAGAAGGACCACCTACATTGAACCCAGTCACATCTTTGCACACTACGAGCCCCAAAAAGGAATCCGTGGACACGCATACAAGTCCAACCATGCACTGGTCCTCGTAAAGATGGCTTCCTTGTCACCAAGCAGAACAATTTTTTTTTTTTTTTCAGAAGAAATAAATGGAGAGTGTCGCATATCTTGGATGATCAAAATCAACTACTTCTCAACGAGAATGTTTGATGATATGTTCGATGGAAAGATCGTACATGTACTGCTATTTGACAGAGAACAAATTATGCGTCTCTTCCAGCATATATTCTCACTAGATTCAAACTTATCCTGACGCAAAGGTAAACAAAAATCTACGGAAGCCGAAAAATAGAGAGAGAAAAAAACCTAGAATATTATTATGAATGGTGTTGACTCTATATCTAAGCCAAATCACATATAATTTGCATCTTTATTATTTCAATTTTTATAGAATAGATCTTTGGGAGTTGTTTTTACAAAAACAGTCATTTTGCTATTGTTTTTAACAGAAATTACATCAAATGGTCGCTTAAACATATTAATATTAATTATTCGTAGGCCGTAAGAATCAAGTTTCAATTTTAAATGGAAAATAAAGAGAACTAAAGGTGATTGATTGCCTTGCTAGATGTCTTTCTCCTCGAACATAATTGGGTGGTGGTTAAGGGTAATACCTTTTAGAGAAAAAGGGAGGCGAATAGGATAAAACAGCGCATAGTGGCTTCATTTTGATCATTCTCTTGTACAGAAGGATAAAACACCCATTCATAGAAGACAAGAAGTTAGAAAATTAGCTATTAGAGAATGTCAATTGTCACTTTTTTTTTAATGTTTAGATTTATGTTGAAATGTTTTAAACTTTATTTATATACTCCATATTTTACATTTTGATATGTAAATAGATATTGGTACTATAAAGAAAGTAAAGGATTACTCAAGTTCATTGTTTTACTGTTATTTCTTAAAAGATTAACTACATAAATAATATTTTTTACACAAAGCTCTTGATGCTTACGTCTCAAGACAATCTAGCAAACACAAGCACATTGTGTTTTTCTCCCTCACATTATCGAGTCTGACTCTTTTTATTTGGTGTAATGCATGCTACATCATTGGAAACGTCCATGGTAGTTGAAGTATGTGTTATGAAATTGTGTTAATTTGCTACCCTCACACATAATGGTTTGACACATTTTTAGAAAGAGAAATTATGGCCATAACGTTTTGGATGTACAAATTTTGATCAATTATGCTCCTTACCAAGCTCATGTAAGAATGCTTTTAAAAAAAATTAGCTTGGTCTATGGAATTATAGACTTTCGTAGGACTATGCCTATCAACACAAGTGTGCTTAAGCTGAAAACTTAGTTTGTAGGTTTCTCGATCCTAAAAATACGTGAAAAAAAAAAAGTGTCAAGACAAACGGAATTACAACCTATGGAAAAAAGAGAGAGGAATATATGCAAGCAAAGAACTAACTTAAACACAAGATATTTATTGGATATTAGGAACTAAAAGATATGATAGAATCTCAATGTACAATCTTTTTTTAAAATTTTTATATATTGTTTTTAAGTCCAAACGTACAATGAAGAAAGAGGAATATCATTATGAATGTAGGTATAAAAGTCATACTACATCTACACTTTATATAGATGAAACCATAGGAAACAAAAAAAAAAATACAAAAATAAACCACTAATAAATTGGTGACATTACTCACAATTACTCTGTATTATTTATAGAACACTCTTACTTATAAACTAGTCTTTTTCTCCATGAATTAGTTTATTTGATAAGGAATTATGAATAACTATGATGAGAATTGGATAATGAAACCAATCTAGAAACTCTTTCAAGAACTATTTTACCCTAGTTCCTTATAACTTGTCCTCCAAATAGACTATATACTCAATAGTTCATTTGATGGATGACATTCAGATTAATCGATCTTATTAAATATCTAAGAAATTGCCATATTATCTATGACCATGTTTCTGCTACTCAATACGAAGACCATACTTTTAGCTTTATAATATAGTATAATATAGGATGGTAAATCTGTTTTTGCGCATGTGTACCTTGACGAAGTCATTCTCTTATAGCATCTTAAGGTGAGCATACATGTCAAGTGTCCCTTTATATTCACCATCGGTCTTCTAGAAAATTCTATACTACTTTATTAAATATTGTAGATATGATCTCCCAATATCTTTTACAAAGAACCCAGTTGGATCATTACTTGATGGATTGGCATAGATAATCTCATTAGGTCTTTCCAGTGGAAAAAATATTTTTTAATTCTTATGAGTGACTCGTCTTGTCATAATTTTCTTTTATAAATTTATGTGCAAGTTACTGATAAACTTAACTTTACTATCTAATATTATAGACTTAGTAGTACTATATATTGTAGGATCTTGAGGAAAACTATAATGGCCATAGTGAATCTGCAAAAGTTGAACAAAACGTTCAACAAGATTACAATTTTAATTAAAAATCACTTTTTTATTCAATGATTACTACAGTGAATGATCCTACGCATATTTATACACAAACTCGATCGTATACAAACAAAAGACAGTATCACTACAATATGATGCGAAGCTTGCAAGGTTTCCTTCTATTTCAATTCTTTTTTCTAATCTTCACAGCTTGTCTACTTTGTGTGGATTGATTCATGTTGGTAGTCCCATGATGGCCTTCTCTAGCTTAGAGAATCGCAAAGGCTGCCTTTTCCTTGTTCCATAATGTTTCATTAACCCAGAGTGAAACAGTAATTTTGCCTTTGCTAAATAATGGTCGTTGTTCCCCTATGCATGGCTTCTGTCCTTTTTGATTCATCATAACGATATTGTTCGATTGTCGATGTCTTTTTGATCAACAGTGTCATTTTGATTAACAAAGTCCATTCCCAAATCTCCTGCTAATCAAAATCCATTATTGTCTTCTCCCACTAAAGCTGAAAAGTTTCTAACTCCATGATAAGTAGGCATTGCATAGTTACTTTTGGTGCTAAGTTAGACATCCAACAGGTACGCAGGTAATAAATAAATAAAAAAGATGGTGAAGTTGCATTTTTAACATGGAATTCAAACAAGGGATCTAAACGTCTACTTACTTGTAACCTTTTTTTATGACACACTATCCTGTACACATTCATCAATTGCCATCTTTCATTAGAATGAGTAGGGATAAGCAGAGATGGTGATGTACACTTACTCTTACCTTTTCTAATCAATCACTTCCGAATAGGGTCTTCAACCTAAACTCACACGATCCCATGCTTCTTCAAGCTCATGTGCAATTTTAGGTAATGGAAACTAAGAATGGGATCCAACTACGTGTGAACAAAGGGATCTAAACTTCCACTTAATTGTAACGTTTTTTATGACACGACATTCTATACACATTCATCAACCGCCATATTTCATTAGGATGGGTAGGGGTGAGCGGAGATGGTGCTGCATGCTTACTCTCTCTTTTTCTAACCGATCACTTCCGAGTAAGGTATTCAACCTAAACTCCCATGATCCCCTGCTTCTACAAGCTCATATGGCAATGCTAGGCGATGGAATCTGAGAATGGGATCCAACTACGTGCCAACAAAGGGTTGGTTGTTTGTCTTTAAGTGCAAAGCTTGATCTATGCCTATAGCACAATATTTTCATCACTAGCCCTTCGATAATCACTTTTTACACTTTCTAATTTAACAATGCACCAACTTCTAACAAGATTATGTCTTTGGGGGTCCCCTTGGTGGCTTAGAGCAAATGAAAATCTCTATATTACATGAAAGACTTATTTATACTTCATACTTATTTTAAAATTGATACTTCTAATCTTTATCAAGATTTGTGTCACATAGGTCTGCTAAATCTATTAGATTCACTTGACGCCTATCAGTATACTCATTTAAAGTGATTGTTAGGTTATAAAGATCAACATCAATTGCTTGGCATAATTCTCTCATATGGGTTATTTGCCATACCTTTGTTGAGATGTGGAGTCATAGGTAGTTTGTCCCTAATTTCTTGTTAGTAATTCGCAGATGTTATTCGAGATTAAGTGGGTGATTGCTCTAGTTTAGTTTGTTTTTCTTCAGTTAGGGTGGAATGAGGAGAATCTGAACGTAGCCTGATAATTGCTTTGGTATTTTATGGTCAATTAACTACTGATATGTTCAGGGTAGTATGAAGAGTTACATAATTTTGTATCTATTTCTCAGCCCTCCAATTTTTCTCACAATCGGCTGGTTTGCTGTCTCATATTGATTACTGCAGCCCTTAACTCATTAGTGTACTCTTTGACAAATACCTATAATTTTATACCGGTAGTACAACATGTGCGTCTAATCTAGACCAAGAACATGTGCGTCTAATCTAGACCAACTTCTTTATCTTCTTTCAAGTCTCATGGGCTACTTTCGTTGCTGATTATTTTGCATATTTTCGCACTAGTTCTAACACCACGCCTAATGGAGGCGGCACACATAAGAGTGCCAAAACTAGAAAAACAAAACGAACAAAGAAATCTGTAAGGGGATTGCTAAAAATCAGCACAAGATTCTAAATGATGACTTTTGCATATACCAACTTGTAAGGATGTACTCTTACAAACTTCCCTAGATATATTTGAATTTCTTGTACATGATCTATGTCAGATGATTGTTTGATTTCCAAAATGTTGAAGCAGTAGTGTAAAATGGTTTTTGGTTGGGAATATGACTTTGGTGGTGCCTCTTGATGCTGTTACATTTATCGTCATTTGGCAGTGTAAGTTGCCGCCAAAAGAGCCACTTTACAAGGGAGGAATTCTCAAAGATCGGCGTATTTCTCGTCTTCATCTTATTCTTCTTCAACGTCATAAAATGACAAAGATTTGGATGAGTTTGTGTTTTGCACATTTTTTGGCCAATAGCATCACTAAAAACAAGTTCTGGCTGTAGTTTGAGATGAAGCAGAGACCTCAAATGGACAAAGGTAATTAGAGGCAAGGGCCAAATAAGAAATTAACTTTCCGGTGCCAGGACACGGAACAGGACAAGGTCTTTGAGATATATATATAAAAAATAAAAATAAAAAGGTACCATAACCATCAAAATTCCATCTATTCTAACATGTCTCGTTTATATCCAGTACTTGTTATGGAAATCTCTATTTGTGATTGAATTATCCCAGACGAATGTCAAGGGAATCATAAATGTTCTGGATCGTGTGAGTTCCTTCCCCCTTTACCACCAGCATCTTGTGTCCAGGAATCTTACGTTGATGGAGGATTGTGAGCCCCACATTTGATATCCGGAGACTGTATGTCTTGCCTGCCTAAAAAAGCCGGATAAAAGTTCTATTGACACCCAAGTTATATCTATGTAAATTGTACATAGGTTAGTGCAAACAAGCTAAGGATATAGGAATCTCTAAAACCTAGCATAATTAGTTATTTAGAAGAGCTTCGATTTTTTAAGGGTAGCAATTCATAGTTTGATATTATTGCTGCAAAACATGATTCATGTTGTTGAATCGAAACTAGCAAAGAGATATAGGGATTACTTTGTGCGTCAGATTATTAAGGTGTGCCTACTCTCTGTTGTTATGCAATCTTCTGTAGCACTCCTACATCTAGAGGCTTTTTGTAGTCTTCCCTCACGTTTTCTCCGGCAAAAGCCCATAGGGGTGATCAATGATTTGGAGAGAATAAGCTGGAGAAAGTATCAATGGGATTGAACAATTCTAATCATGTATGAACCACAACTTTCACAACTAAAGATAACAAGTTGGTGAAAAATTAGTAGACGAATGCAATCAGAATGTGAATGGTTCGATCACCCTGGATCCAGCATTTATGGAAAGCAATATTAGCTACTACAAAGAGTCACCAACTAGCCACGGTAGCTAATCTTCTCCATCAGATTGGTTCTGGCAAGAAATTGAGGTGTTGAATTTGACAGTGGTTAGCATCTTCATACAGAAAAAGGAGAAGCTAAAAGAATTCGGAGGCCCACTAGGCGATATCTTGAAGAACTATCTAAAGTAGAATCCAGAGATTATAGCCAAAGGTGGATGGGTTCTGTTAGTTTCTCTCTACAATCAGCTTCTGTGCAAGTCGATCTACAGATCTACACAAAATTTTAGCACAAAAATTGCGTTTTGAGTCCATTTTCGTTTTTGCCCAAAACCTAACATTTTTGGTTCAAATTTGGTCATTTTTGTGGTTTAATCGGCCAAAACAACCTGTTTTACCTGATTTTCGGCAAATCTGTGCCGGAATTGGTGCAAATTTCGTGCCAATTTTGCACGAATCCGCGAATCGTGAATGAAATCGTTCGCGGTTCATTCGAGTTTCGTTCGGGTCGTTTTCAACCCGAATAGCTGGATCGACCCGCTTCGCGGGTCATCTGGGTCCGGACCCAACTGGGCTGGACCCGGGTCAGGGTGGTCCGACCCATTTGGGTCGGGTGGCCTGGCCCATCGGGGTCGGCCCGGTCCAGCCCATCTGGATCGAGTCACCGGTTCGGCCCACTTAGGCCCACGGGTTTGGCTCATTTGGGTCAACCCGATCCGGCCCATCTAGGTTTGGCCCATTTAGGTCAACCCCGTCCGACCCATTCGGGTCCATGGGCCTGACCCAGTCAACGGGTCAACCCAACCCGGTCAATGGTCAATGGGTCAACTCGACCCTGTCAATGGTCAACGGTCAATGGTTAAAAAAGTCAACCATTTTGACCAGAAACTTTTACTAGCGCGTGAGAGCTTGTGGATTGTTCAAATTGAGTACGGTTTAAACCAAAATGTGTATTTTTGAATAACGAACATTTTGATATATTATATGATATGTTTTATATATCTTTTCAGTCTCTTTTGATGCTTTAAAGTTTAGAGCATGTATGTTGACATCTTGTTTTCTTTCTAACATGCTTAAACTTGGTCATATACAATATATTGTATGCTATTATGGTAGTATATGTAATTATAGCATGCATTTAGTTAATTGTATTACAATGTTTATTCATATTCTAATGAGTACATAAAGCATGTCCCGTAATATGGGAATGATCCAATTATGTTGTGACTGTCAAAGTGGCATAACTTAATTGTGTTCAAAAAGAGGTTTTCTCATGCGGATGGGGATGTTTTCATTTTAGTATATAGTTATACTCCCAAAGGAGGTGATTATATATTAGAACATAAAGAGTTGCATAGTTGAAATGCATGTGTTTAGACTAATTGGATTAGTCTATACATCCAAAGGTGGTAGATTATAAAAATTAGAATATTCTTATGGCCTTTACTATGTTGAGATTTTACATTAATTTGTTATGTATTATGCCCAAAGGTGTTTACATGATAGAGTTTGTGAATCTCCAAGTATGTGATTGAATTTATATTGTACTTATATATTACTAATCTTGTATTGGCTCACTTTCAGTCACTTTTCCCATCAACAATCAAATAATAACTATTGAGACACTTACGGGTGCGAACTTTAAAAGATGGAAAGAGGATGTTATGTTTGCAATGGAGATGGTAGATGTTCATTCTGTTTACACTACAGAACAGCCAGCTGCTCTCACTGAAGAGAGTACTGAAGAGCAAAAGAAAGCTTTTGAATCATGGACAATGAGCAATTGTATTTGTTTATTGTCCATGAAGAGGTCAATCATGGATCATCTTAAGAATGGGTTGCTTGTGGATGGTACAGCCAAGGCATTTATGGAAGCTGTAAAGAGCAGGTATCGGGTATCTTCAAATGCTGAAACAGGTCAGCTTCTTGAAGCATTATATGCCATGAGGTATGATGGTGTTGGTGATGTAAGAGATTACATCATCAGAATGGTAGATTGTCAGACAAAGCTTAAAGCATTGGATGTAGCACTCCCTGATGCATGTGTTGTCCACCATGCTCTGAATTCGCTTCCTCCTGAATTTGGAATAATCAAGACTGCCTACAATAATTAGGAAGAGAGTTGGTCTTTTAATGATCTGATTGCTAAAGTAGTGGCGGAAGAAGAGAAATTGAAGCGAGACAAGTCGGATATGGTAATGTATTCTCCCAATTCAAATGTGGGGAAAGGAAGAAGAGCAGCTGCATCAAGTCATCCAAGTATTCCTTCAACCTCTAAGAATGTTAGTTCATCTGGTCATAAAGGTGGGGTCAAGAAAACACTCTTTAAGAAAGAAAGTGACCGTTGTTTCTTCTGTAAGAAGAAAGGTCACATGAAAAAAGAGTGTAATAAATATAAATCTTGGCTTCAAAAGCGCAAGCCAGCAGGTAATAGTTCTTTGGTTTTTGTTTGTGAATCTAATTTATATGTAGCCCATCAAGTTCTTGGTGGCTCGATACTAATGCAACTAATCATGTTACTTTTACCATTCAAGGGTTCATAAACAAGCGGAAACCAAGTAAAGATGAACTATGGCTTACAGTTGGGAATAATGCTAAAGTCCCTGTAGACTTTGTGGGAGATATTGTTTTAACATTAGATTCTGATTTTGAAATGTTATTGAAGAACACTTTTTATGTACCGTCTTTTAGAGGAAATTTAATTTCAGTTTCTGTTTTAGACATGGATGGTTATGTGTTTGAAATAAAGAATTCAATGATTACTTTGTTTTACAATTTAAATCAAGTTGGATCTTGTGTTTTATCATATGGTTTATATCAATTAAGATTATCTCCTTATAATGTCTACAATAGTGAAAAGGTTGTTCCTAAAAGGTCTCTACCTAAAGAGCAATCATACATGTTGTGGCATAAAAGGCTTGGTCACATTTTTAGAGAGAGGGTGGATAGATTGATAAAGTCTAACATTCTTCCTCCTCTTAAAGATGATCTAGAGACATGTGTTGATTGTTGTAGAGGCAAAATGGTCAAGATAAAAAAAAAGACTACAAATCGTAGTTCTGATCTCTTAGAGATTATACACACTGATATCAGTGGACCCTATACATCAACCTTATGTAGAAATGTATATTTTATTACATTTATAGATGATTTTTCCCGTTATGGTTACCTGTATTTGATTAAGGAAAAGTCTGAGTCTCTTGATAAATTCAAGATTTTCAAGACTGAGGTGGAAAAACAGTTGGGAAAAATAATCAAGGTTGTTAGATTAGATAGAGGGGGAGAATATTATGGCAAACATGGCGATGCCGGACTTGGACAGATGCCTCAAAGATCTTGTGTCAGGTCTGTTAGGAATGTGCCTTTGGATGGGAGAACTATTGTCACCTGGTTGGACTTTCTTGGAAGATCTGGTGTTCAGGCTCCATATGTTTCTCCGGTCCGAAGAAGCCATCAAACGAAAAATGTCATGGCTCTTATGATATGTGAAACCTAGGATATCTGAGAAACATTGTTATGTTTCACCTTATCTGGACTCATTTTTTGACCTTTTTTGCTTTTTAAGCATATAGTATAGTCCTTCCACGACACTTGTATGCTTCTTAAGCGTATAGCTTATCTGGACTCATTTTCTCTCGGGCCTTTTTCTTCATTCTTAAGAAGAGGGCTGGAGGGAATGTACTGTACTTCAATCCAACAAAAACTTCTTATGATCAGGTTGAAATTCGGGTCCCACGATGTCGTTAAAAAGGAATTTGAAAAAAAAAAAGGAAAAAGAAAAATAAAGAGCTTCCATCAAATGCGGCACCCAAGGACATTCCAATGTCAAAAATTTACTGCATTTTACTCTTCTGCTAAAGACTTTCATTCTTTTAAAAAAAGAATTATTTTATTTTTTTAAAAAAAAAGTTAGGCAAAGACAGCAAGAAAAGTTAGTATAGACAATTTACATGAGAGAGATTTCAATTGTCAATTACACTACTGAACTACTAGTAAATTGTTAGAGACTTAATATTAATTCAACCCAATCGAATCTATCAAAAAACCTCCAATATAATATTATTAGTCTTTTTGATATGTTAGTCCTTCTAAAATATGTATGATGTTGATTTAATCCATATCATACTTTTGGTGTGCCCAGTCTTTTGTTTACTTTAAAATTTTCCAAAGCAGGTAAGCCCAAGGAAAACAAATAAAAAAAAAGGTCAATATGCATGCATCAAAATTATGCAAGTTGGGAAACCCCAGTTTAGAAAGAAATACAGTCTATTAACTTTTAAATTCTGCAATCTAAGTGAGTCTAGTCCAAACACTAAGAAAAAAAAATACAGAAAAACGAATATTCTCACCCTATGATTATGCAATTTTTGGAAGCACAATATTTATATATAAAAAAAAACCTAGTTACTCTAATTATGCAAGCTGGGTGTGCCTAATCCAAATAGAGAAAGGGAAAATAACTGCTGATTTGAGGACTATGCAAGTTAGGCGAGCTGAAAATGATTTTACTCATGTTTTAAAAGTTGGCTAATCATTAGATTTGTTAAACATAAACATATGATGAAGACCAATCAAAATTTCTTTATTTGTAAAATTGTAGGTATAAGTACCTACATTATAAGGATGAAAGTAATTATTTTCTCAATTATTTGCAATAGTCACATGTCTGTCTTTAGTTTTACATTTCTTATTTCTTTACTTGTCAA
Organism: Casuarina cunninghamiana; assembly: GCA_028551485.1. Taxonomy (NCBI): domain Eukaryota; kingdom Viridiplantae; phylum Streptophyta; class Magnoliopsida; order Fagales; family Casuarinaceae; genus Casuarina; species Casuarina cunninghamiana. The sequence continues at coordinate 26,451,220 of CM052364.1, forward strand.
GTTCATATTTTCCCAATATATCACACTATTAGTTCATTTAATTTTAAATGTTGTAATCAAAATATTGAAAATAATTATATAATTCATTTTGCGAACTCTAAGTCCAATATGAATTCTATGAGGCTTTTCACTCTTTGCTGGGCCAAAGTTTGTCCAAACTGAGTACCTGCCAATTCCAATCACCTTCTGAAACCTGAAACCAAAATGCCATCCTTTAAAGACTCGGAGCTCAGTGTTCTGGAGCCAAAGAATTGGGTTCATTCAAGCCGTTTAGATTTGCTTGGTGGAAGTTGGTGGATTCTAAGTGAGAGCTACAATAGAGATAATCCAACAGCAAAACTAATAGTAGTGATCGTTGCCCCATTTATTGATAATATGGCAGCAAAGCCAAGAACATATGTTTGTCTTCTACAGCTTTCAGAGATATTAATACTCTATATATTATCGATTTTTTTTCCAACACACTTAAGTTGCCCTACTCTTGTAATTTTTCCTGTCATGCCGGTCTTCATACTTGTTCTTTGCTAAATTATCATCCACAATGTAGAAGAAGGGAAATTAATACTTGTATGATTCTTCCCATGTATATAAAGCGCTTCTCTTTTTCTTTCTTAGGGATGTATTTGCATTTTTCAGTCGTGAGTCGCTCCTTTTGCTATATTTAAGCTTCTGCGGACATACGTCCCCGAGTTTATTGATCGAGCGTGCAAATCCTAGTAACTTTAATCACTTGTACAACAGAGTAGGTATGCTTGCGTTTATCACAATTGATGATCTAGTCTTTGCTGTTTACAAGCTTTCCAACCTACCTCATATGGCCTTTTGACACGTCAAAAGGTGTAGAAGCATCGTTGTACTAGATTTTCTTACGGCAAATTCTTCCTTTTATGGAGTCTTGCCCCTTGAAGGCCCACTGGTTGTGTGTGGCCGTGTTGAGTGACTAGAAGTGGTTGCCCAATTGGCGTGCTCGTAATGGAGATATCCTTCGTAATGTTAGCATTGTCATTTTAGGGCTTTGCTGTGTATTTATTTTTGCATATTCAGCTGATGTTTCTTCAAACTTTGAAAACAAAGAGACAAATTAGGTCATTAAATACTCATATAGTGTTTTTTTTTTATTGGCGAGGTATTCCTATACTACAAATCAATTATCAAATTATTCAGAATCTTCACCGACTCTAATTAAATTTTTCCACATAATAATAAAATCACCTCTCATTTTGAGTCTTGCATATTCCTCCAAGAAGATCACTCAGAAGATCATAAAACTCATAAGGTTGCTTGGCAAGTTGTTTGTTTACCAAAAAAGGAAGGAGGTCTTGGACTACTAAACCTTAAAGTATGGAATAAAGTCTTGTTGGGGCGATCTCTCTGGAATCTCATAAATTGCCCTAATTCATCCTTATGGAGTAAGTGGATTCATAGTACTAAAAGCAGGGGAAATTCAATTATGGAGCTTGACATCAAAGGAAATATGGCATGGAGTTGGAGAGGTCTTCTAAAGTTACGACAAACTTTAACCTCTACATGGAAGAGCTTCTTTATTTAGAAACATTAAACTCTCTCAAGCTAATGTTTTGTTGAGTCATAGTTGGAGAATTTCAAAGTCTATATTCTCCTAGATGATTGTAATGCTGGGGTATGCCCCTAAGCTTATGTATTTCTTTATTCTTCGATGAATCAACTCACATATTCATCCAAAAAAAAAAAAAAAAAAAAAAAAAAAAAAAAAAAAAACTTTAACCTCTACACTATCCAAACCTTCTTATTGCTGTAAGAAAACGTACAAGGAATTATGTCAAGAGAGCACTAAGGTTGAATGGTACAACTTGATATGGTCAGGAGGAATCAGTAAACATAACTTCATTGGTTGGCTCATATGTAGAGACAAACTACCTACAGCAGTAGTGGTTTCTCGTTGGCTCCCCTCAATTGATTTGTATTGTAATTTCTGTGGCTCTCAATATGAAGATAGATCACACTTGTTCTTTCAGTGCATTTGGACTAACCAGGTTTGGAGAACTATTCTAGCTCAACAAGGTATTCGTAAGGTCATCTACGATTGGGAATCTGAATTGCAATGGATAATTAAAGCAACTAAGGGAAAGGATTTAGCCGCAAAGCTTCTCCAGCTTTCTTTCTTAGCTTGCCTTTATTGTATCTGGTTAGAACGAAATCGTAGACGTTTTCAGAATAAGTCTATTGATATTCCAATGTTATTAGCTAAAATCAGGAGAGTAGTCCATGGAAGAGCTTCTTTATTTAGAAACATTAAACTCTCTCAAGCTAATGTTTTGTTGAGTCATAGTTGGAGAATTTCAAATTCTATATTCTCCTAGATGATTGTAATGCTGGGGTATGCCCCTAAGCTTATGTATTTCTTTATTCTTCGATGAATCAACTCACATATTCATCAAAAAAAAAAAAAAAAAAAAAAAAAAAAAAAGAAAGATATTTCTTGTAATTTTTGAGGCAATATTCACGATACACAATAGTAAAAGGAAACTTGTTTTGTGAAGAGTTTGCATATTAAATATTTAAGTTTTTTTTTTTTTTTTTTTTGGTAATACATCCTCCCTAGTTTGGAAAGTATTTGCTCAAATCTTTGAAGTTTTGGTAAAGCTAAACTTTGCTGCAAAAGGTTGTTTGATATTCTCATTTCATAAGAGATATGTTCTAAATCATGCCTAATCAGAAATTTCTCTTTGTCATGTGGTTTCCCACTTTTGATTCAAAATGAGTGTGCATCTTTGTGAATAAGTAGAGAATAAGTAGATTAGGGGGGGGAAAAAAAGGCGAGTTTTTAATAGGCATGAAGACACCGTGATACTAGTTTGCAATTCCTTTTGATTTATTCGGCAAAAACGATTTGATAAAACATTTTTAGCAGGGACTGCTACTAATTAGTCAGCAGTGTACCAAAAAAGAATAACAAAACTTACTATGTTGATACTTTACCTCCTTTAAGTTACCTTCATGGTCATTGACTTGAAGAAGTGTCTTATTCTTTCTCTTTTGGTAAATTATGCAGCAAGAAAGGGAAGTGATTTTTCTTACCTTTTAAATTTTGATGTTATTAACTTTTTCTTTGATTTCTATTTTATAAAAGCGTTTTTATTTTTATTTTTTTATTTTTAGAATTGACTTTATAATTTGATTGTTTTTATTATTGCACTCGCTTTGGTATTCAGGTAAGCTGCCAGAATTCATCTATTCATCAAAACCGAATCTCTTCAATTGCTACCCAGAGAAAGACGATGTTAGACTATCATCTTCCAGACGAGGTACTCTTCCTGATTCTGTCCTGGCTACCAGTGAAGGCAATTATCAGATTTAAGTGCGTTTCTAAGACATGGTGCTTTCTCATCTCCAGCCCCCACTTCATCAACCCACCTCAATCACTCTCGTTCCAACCCCCGACAGCCACCATATCTTTTGTTCTCCTATTTGGACAACCACCTCAAGATAGGGCGTCTCACTCTTCCCTCTTTCAATGACCCTTTCCACCGCCACAATTTCATAGAATGGCGCAGCACACACCAGAAAATCGACCAGTCAAAGTTCATAATGGGTTCATCCAACGGCCTACTTTGTCTTACTTTTTGGGATCCTTATGTATCTCATATGTTCTCTGGAACCCTTTTATTCAGAAAGCCATAGCCCTTCCGAATCCTAATGTTGTAATCAGAGCTGATGGATTTTTTCAATTTTGTTACGGCTTTGGGTATGTTCCCAAGACCGATGATTACAAATTGGTGAGGATCGTGTATACTAATACCTCCCGCGATCCCAACAATACAGTACAACGTTGGGTTCAGATTTATACGCTTCGAACCCGCGCTTGGCACACTGTCACATACTCTGGTCCTTTCTATTATATTCAAAGGGGGGTCTCCTTAGCTTTCCTAAATGGTGCAGTCCACTGGCCAGCGATCATTCGACGACAGCACCTGGGTGTACTGTGCAAAGTGATCGTATCGTTTGATATGGAGGATGATACGTTTCGTAAAGTGGGTATGCCCAGGGGTTTACAAGTGGCGCGTAACTGGGACGTTTTTGTTGTCGATGGTATGCTTGCTCTTGTCCTCCGTAACAGCATGGTGAGGGATTCAATATCCGTGTGGGTGATGAAAGATAATGGAGTGATTGAATCTTGGACCAAACTGTTTGATATCAACAATGTGAAATTTTCAGATGGGGTGGTAGGCTTTGGGGAGAATGGTAATGTTCTGCTAAATAAGGGTGGACAGTTATTTTCTTACGAACAAAGCAGCCAGCGGACTGTGGGTCTTCCATTCCGTGGCCCAGTAAAGTCTTTATATTCGGAGAAGTATGTGGAAAGCCTAGTCCTGCTGAACGTGCAACACGGAGTTCTTGGGCAACCCAATTGGCTTGCTCGTTGTGGAGAAATCCTTCCTCATATTGAAGCTGCCATGTTGGTTTTCGTGTTCGTGGTATGCTATTCATTTCTTTTGTTCGTTTTTACTCCCAGTTGTGCTATTAACACCATGCATTGGATTGCAAGTGTGCTTACTTACATGGTATATGTCAGAAATTTTGCAAATCCACCTCCTGAATGATGATGTTGAATTGGACAATATAATGGAATTATTAATGTCGAAAGCGAGTGAATGTCGAAAGCGAGTGATTTCTGAAATCCACCTCCTGAATGATGATGTTGAATTGGACAATATAATGGAATTATTAATGTCGAAAGCGAGTGCGTTTTCCTCTTTTGCTAAAAAGTTGATTTTTCTTTTTTAATTAGGCAAAGGCAGCAAAAAAAAATTAGTATAGACCTCTCAGGTGAAAAATACTTCAAGCTGTTAGTTACTTTTGCTGGACTAATAGTAAATTGTTAGAAACTTGGTATCAATCATAATGCAATCGAATCTATTACAACCTCCAACATAATGTTGTTAGTCTTACTGATACGTTAGTCCATTTAAACTAATGTATAATATTAATTTAATCCATGTCATAACCACGGTGAGCCCAGTCCAAACAGAAATGACAATATATTTACTCTAAAATTTTCCAACGTAGTTGAGCCCAAAGAAAAAAATGTCAATATGCTTGCATCAAAATTATACAAGTTGGGAGAGTCCAGTCCAAACTTTTAAGGGAAAAAAAATGCTTATTCTATGGTTATACTTTTGGAAAAGAAAGATATTTTAGAATTAAATATTTATCAAAGCTTTCTATTCCATCATTTGTACTACAAGAATATTTGTGACTTAAGTAAACAAGATCTTTCCTATAAGAATCATGGTGTTAATAAGGTAAAGATTTACACGAAAATAATATCATTGAAAACTTTTCCTTGTGGTTAATTTGAGAAATATAGAAAGAGAGGAAAAAATCATATCATGCTGGATGAATGAAATAATGTAGTCTCTATTTTTATATTTTTGTGACGTCGAGCAACTATTTCAGCTATGGCTCTCTTTGTCACGTTGATGTAATATGACATTGAATATTTAATAAATTTGATTAGATATTTTATAGCATTGTATTAATCATTTAACGTGTAAAATATAAGCATTGTGATATTTTGGATCCTTGTTGTTGCTCATATTTTCTTTGGAACCCTTTTATTCAGAAAACCATAGCCCTTCTGAATCCTAATCCTTATGTTCCAAACATGGGCCAGTGTGTCTTTACATATATTGTCACGGATTTGGGTATGTTCCGAAGACCAATGATTACAAATTGGTGAGGATTGTGTATAATATTAGCAACCTCAATCCCGACGGTTCACTCCCACGTTGTGTTCAGATTTATGACGCTCCAAACCCACACTTGGCGCACTATTATGGACCATGGTGTCACGGTCTTGGTAGATCCGTGCAGCACCAAGGTCTCAGTAGAGATCTGGGTCAGCCTTCTAAGCTTTCAATAAACTACTTGAAAGCTGCAATGGGACAAGTTGGTTAGTCCTGAGACAAGTTTGTAAGGAGGTTGGTCATGAAACAAAGAGCACACACAAATACAAATCTGAATATACATCTTTATTGAACTAGAGAATCATCCAAGTTACAAGCAACTAAGCAAACAAGCTGCAAGCAACTAGACAAGACTCCCCACAACCAACAGGGTGCATTCTATACAAATGGTCGATTCGGTTTACATCGCAGCGGAAATACATAACAAAGTAAAGTACATAATATTTACGTAATATATTACAAAATAAAGCACCACCCAAGTAGATGGCCCATTATAGGAAAAAACACAGGAGGCTAGATGTCTAGCTGCACCCCGAGCCACCTGTACCAGAGAACAGACGAGCCACATCCTTGGTGGCCTGGGTACCTCGGCCCGTACTACCAGTTCGGGACATTGGTCCTCTCTATTATATTCGGAGGAGGTTCTCGTTAGCTTTCCTAAACGGTGCAGTACACTGGCCAGCGAGCATTCGACGACAGCAGCAGGATGTGCTGTGCAATGTGATCGTATCGTTTCATATGGAAGATGAGACGTTTCGTGAAGTGGATATGCCCAGGGGTTTACAAGTGGCGCGTAACTGGGGCGTTTTTGTTGTCGATGGTATGCTTGCTCTTGTCCTCCGTAACAGCATGGTGAGGGATTCAATATCCGTGTGGTTGATGAAAGAGTATGGAGCAATTGAATCTTGGACCAAATTGTTTGATATCAACAATGTGAAATCTTCAGATGGGGTGGTAGGCTTTGGGGAGAATGGTAATGTTCTGCTAAATAAGGGTGGACAGTTATTTTCTTACGAACAAAGCAGCCAGCGGACTGTGGGTCTTCCATTCCGTGGCCCAGCAAAGTCTTTTTATTCGGAGAAGTATGTGGAAAGCCTAGTCCTGCTGAACGTGCAACACGGAGTTCTCGGGCAACCCAATTGGCTTGCTCGTTGTGGAGAAATCCTTCCTTATATCGAAGCTGCCATGTTGGTTTTCGTGTTCGTGGTATGCTATTCATTTCTTTTGATCGTTTTTACTCCCAGTTGTAGTAAGTTTGTCATATAGGCATTTTGGCCGTGTATATTACTGGTTTGTCTGGTTTTGGATGATATGTGAATGTTCTGCAGAAACTTCAAGTAATTTCCCGCAAAACGAATCTTCCCTTCTTTCTTTCTAACAATTCAAAAATCATTTATATATTCAGCCGATGCTTTTTGAAAACAAAAGGCCAAATTAAATCAGTAAGTTTCATGAAATAGACGAAAATTTTTGAGTTTAGAAAGCTTTGTCAAAAAGAAAGGAAATGCGGCAAAAGTAATCAATTTGAAATGAATTTTAAATTAGAGGATACTAGTTTAGGGTGAAATGCGACTAAAATGGGAGTTTAAAGGAGTGTTAAACGTCTAAGGAATTTCTAAATTGTAGTTTTTTTTATTTAGTCTATTTTGGTATTTTGCTTCTATTTCATTTTTACTTTCCAAAAATTAATGATGACAAGGTGATTTGTCTATTCTATATAATTAAGTAAAATCGTTACTTGTTTAGGATAGTGTTAGTTGGGTTGCATTTGTTGTGATCTACACCTTTTTTTGAATAATATATTTCATTTTTCTTTTCTATTTAGCACACAATAAATATCAAAATAAAAAGAATAACTCCAAGCATAAAAAATAATAAACGGAAAAAAGAATGCCAAGTTTTCTGCACATCCATCAACTGCCACCGAAATGCACTCATAACACTCATAAGCAATGTCTTAGAGAAAAACAAAACAAACAACAAAATACACTAATAAGCAATGTCTTAACAGAAATCTGTAAACATAAACAGCACCGAAATCTGTCATTAGAGGAAAACAAAGCAAATACCAGAAACATGAACAGCAGTAAAAAGCAGTCGCATGGTCGTATCCATCACTTCTAGTACTATTCTCTCCGTTCTATCCCAATTAACTGTGGTTGGTCCTCCAACTGTCTTAAGGCAACAAGCAGTGTTGCAACTTGATGCAACGCGTGTAGCAACAAGGAGAGCATCAACGAGTTTTGGATGTTTTGGATGGTGAAAAGACGGTAGATGCCCATTGTAATGATAGTTCCGGCTAGAACATGAACTGCAAAATGACGGACATAAATAATCCATCCGTCGGCAGCAATAACTTCATCTATGTAATCACAAATGAGTAAGAATGCTGCCTTGAGTAGTATATAGCAGTAGAGGAGCTCAATAACAGTAGCAGCAGATTCGGAGAAACGAGAAACCACGAGAATGATAATCACTTCGATTAACATCAGCACAAGTAGGAGGTTCTCCAGCACCAAAAGCAGCAGGTTTTTCATTTTCGCAGAAAGACAGGGAGAGAGGGAGAGAAGAGTGATACAGTGGAAGCGATGGGAGAAATAGTGTGGGAGAGAGGGAGGTTTTATACTGAAATATGATTTTTTTTTAAAAATAAAATAACAGGGTATATTGATCAATGGGCAATTTTCAGGATCCCAAATCGATGCAGTCACCAGTCTGGTTGGACGTTCAGGTATTTCCGTAACCTCGAGGTCTCCACTGCCAGTCTCCTTGTTTGTTTCATTGACGTCACCGTGTACGATTAACAGCTTTCTGCTTCATTGGAACACGGCTACACCAGATCACCGATTCGCTTCTCTATGTTCATAAGGGGTGCTCACGCACTAAAACGAAAATTTTTGCCACGTGTTTCTCAGTGAAAGCGAGTGCGTTTTTCACCATCGCTTTAGCGAGTAGAGGTCAGCACTAAATTTAACAGAGAACCTTGTCGTTTAGGCTTCGTCAAAAATCAAACTCTCATCCGTCTCTCGCGGTTAAAAAGAAAATATATATAAGGAACCGAAAATTTCACAATTATCATAAATTAATTTCAATAATCGACGAATCTCTTGGGGTTTCAAGTCAGAAGGGCAGAATCAGACAGTAATTTATGTTTGTTGTTGGTGATCTCCACGACTTTTTGGAGGAATCGTTTTATCTGCTGCATGTCGGTTCAGGTAAGTATATGAATTTCGTTTCGTTTTATAAATTTGTGGTTACTTCGTTTGATTTTGCTTAAAAGTGATCTGAATTCGTCGAAAGGGGGTTTGATTGTTTGTTTTTGTATTGTTACGGAGGATCTTTCATTTTGGGTTTTGGTGTGGCAGATCTGGAAAATGATCAGGGGCATGTACGATGAAATGGGTGCAAGTTTTCATGGGCGAGAAAGGGGGTGGATTCTATTAGCGTGTTTTACGGGTCTGGACAGCGACATCTTCTGCACGGGATTCTTCACGAGAGGTGGTAGGGAAAGACACTCCAAAATTTCGTTCGGGCCTTGCCTTCTCATAAGCAAAACCCATAAAACCCCCTGATAGAATTAAAGAAATCCGGCAGGATCAACCAGAGAAGAAAGCCGATTCAGAGGTAAGATCAAAACCCTAATTCTGTGAAATTTCTGATGATTATTTTATTAGAAATTGAATCATTTAAATACACGATTACATACAGAATATAAACAGAAAATCATTTACACTTAAAATCGAATCCAAGATCTTTACAAAATTACAAGATCTGAAAAAGGAAGGTTTTCCGGCAACGAACGGCGGGTGAGATAGCTGCGCTCGATCGCGTGCAGGAGCGAAGCGCGAGTAGCTGACGTGGCCCTAGGGCTGATGTGGCACAGACGTGGCCACTGACGCGGCTGCTAACATGGACTGTTCTAACATCCTCCCGCAAGCTGAAGGGGCAGTATGGACTGTCAGCTTGGAGCGAAGAAGCGAAGAAGCGAGCAGAGGAGAGACCTTTGGTGAAGATGTCAGTAGGTTGATCAATGGTGGAAATGAACTGGATGAAGAGTTGTCGCCGAGCTAGGCGTTCTCGAACGAAGTGAAAGTCAATCTCAATGTGCTTGGTTCGAGCATGGAAAACAGGATTGGCGGTCAAGTACAGAGCAGACATGTTGTCACACCAGAGAGTGGGTGGCTGGGGGGGAAGGGCCCTGAGATCGTGGAGAAGGTACTCAATCCACATGAGTTCTACAGTGGTGTCAGCGAGAGATTTGTACTCTACTTCAGTGCTGGATCGAGCAACAGTGCGCTGTTTGCGAGAGCTCCAGGAGATGAGGTTGCGGCCAAGAAAGACGCAGAAGCCACACACGGACCGACGATCATCCCGGTCACCAGCCCAACCAGCATCAGAGAAGGCATGAAGGGAGGTGGCGGAGCCGTGGGTCAGGAGAAGACCTAAGCGAGGAGTTGCAGTCAAGTAGCGAAGAATGCGCTTCACCGCTTGCCAGTGAGCAATGGTGGGACAATGAAGAAACTGACAGGCAGTGTTGACAGAATAGGCAATATCGGGCCGAGTGAGGGTGAGATACTGTAGAGCGCCCACAATACTGCGATACTGGATGGGATCAAGGAGCGGATCCCCTGAGTGGACCGATAAGGGTTCATCAGTGGAGCATGGAGTGGAGATGGCCTTGGCGTCTTGCATCTTGGCACGAGTCAGGATGTCCACTGTAAATTTGGCCTGATGGAGAATAAGGCCACAGGGAGTCGGTTGAACTTCAATACCCAGGAAATAATGGATAGGGCCCAAATCCTTAAGAGCAAATTCATGATGGAAGGCCTGAAGAAGAGTAGAGAAAGGAGCCTGCGAAGATCCAGTGAGAATAATATCATCCACATAAACAAGTAGGACGAGACTGTACCGTGGGGTGTGGAGTGTGAACAATGAGGTGTTTGCCATAAAGATGACAAAGCCAAGTGAGACCAGGAATGAGCTGAGACACTGGTACCATGCACGGGGCGCCTGCTTAAGGCCATAAAGAGAGCGGTAGAGTCTGCAGACATGGTGAGGACGCTCAGGATCTATGAAGCCTTGGGGTTGTGTCATGTAGACGACCTCAGATAAATTTCCATGAAGAAATGCATTAGAAACATCCAGTTGGTGAATGGACCAGCCATGAGAGTAGGCGAGTGTGAGGACAGTGCGGACAGTGACCGGCTTCGCGACGGGGTTGAAGGTCTCAGTGTAGTCAATCCCTTCTTGCTGATGAAATCCTTTAGCCACAAGGCGAGCCTTGTAGCGTTCGAGGGAATCGTCAGACTTGAGCTTGACCTTGTAGATCCATTTGCAGCCAATGGGTTTCACACCAGGAGGAGGAGGAACCAAGGCTCAGGTGCCATTCCGAAGAAGGGCAGTGTACTCAGCAGCCATAGCATCACGCCAATGAGCCTCTCGAACAGCCTGAGTGTAGCAAGTAGGTTCAGAGTGGGATGGGGTCGTGGCAAGGAGGGCAACTGTATGGTCACAGTTGAAGTGACGGTGAGGAATAGTGCCATCCTGCAGGCGAGTCACTGGGCAAGAGGGCTGGGGGGGAGGGTCAGGGGGTCCAGGTGAGGGAGAGGAGGGAGGAGATGCCAGGGGCGGAGCTGGAGGGGGTGAGGGGTCACTGGGAGAGGGAGGCTCCTAAGTACCGATGGGTGGTGATGGGAGAGGGACCACAGGTATGGGAGGGGGGGGGTGTAGGGGAGCCTGGTGGTGAAGGGGTAGGGGAGGAAATTTGATGATAAGGGAAGTCCTCCTCATGGAACACAACATCAGCAGTGATGTAGGTGCAATGCGTGACAGGACAGTAGCAGCGGTAACCGCGGTGACCCGGAGGATAGCCAAGAAAGACATAAGCACGAGAGCGAGGAGCAAGTTTGTGGGGAGCATAGGGACGGAGATAGGGAAAGACCGCATAACCAAAGACACGGAGATGTGTGAGATCGGGAGCTTGGCGAAACAACATTTGCCACAGGGAGAGATTATGAAGGACCGGGGTGGGGAGACGGTTGATGAGAAATATAGCGGTTTCAAAGGCAAAGTCCCAAAAACGGGAGGGAACAGCGGCCTGAGTCATAAGAGTGAGACCGGTCTCAACAATATGACGGTGTTTGCGTTTAGCCACGTCATTTTGAAAGGGATAGTAGGGGCAGGAGATGCGTTGGTGAATACCAGCGGATTGAAGATAAGTACGAAAGGACTCATAGAGGAATTCAGGAGCCCCATCACACTGGATGGCTTGAAGACGACATTGGAGTTGATTTTCAACAAACTTGTGAAAAATAGTGAAGATTTGAAAAAATTGAGAGCGTGTGCGGAAAGAGTAAAGCCATGTAAAGCGAGAGAAATCGTCAATAAAGCAGACATAAAATTTATTTTTATTAGAAGATTCAATGGGGGAAGGGCCCCAAATGTCAAAATGAACTAGTTGCAAAGGATGACTCGATCTAGACTGGGAAGGCGGATGGGGATGACGATGGCTCTTACTTAGAGCACATGCCTTACATGGGGGATATGAAGGGGAAACATAGGGAATACGACTACTCTGAAGCAGACGAACTAAAATTGGTGGAGACGGATGACCCAAGCGATGGTGCCAAAGAAGGAGTGGACTGGAGCGGGACGCCAAAAATGTAGGAGGAGACACGTCAGACGACTCAAGACGGTAGAGTCCACGATCAAGTGTTCCGTGGAGGATAATCTGGTTTGTGAGATAAGAAATTGCCTAAAAATGAGTCGCATAAAAAATGAAATAACAATTATTGTCTGACGTGAATTGAGAGATGGATAAAAGATTTTTGGAAATTGAGGGCACGACTAAAACATTGCGTAATTGAAATGAAGGGGTGTGAAGGTTACCTGTGTGAGTGATGGGAAGGGAAACACCATCACCCACGGTGAGCTGTTGAGTGCCGGAGTAAGGAGTGATACTAGAGAGGGCAGCCGTAGAGTCAGTGACATGATAGGAGGCCCCCGAGTCAGGGTGCCAAGAGGTAGCATCTAGAGAGGAGGGTGGGGGATTGGGGGGGCCATAGTGGGAGAGGGGAGGCGGAAATTGAGTGTAATGGGCTTGAGGTGGGTAGTATGTAAGAGGGGAGTTGGGGTAGGAAATGTGGGCCTGGGGATTAGGTGGGCCGTGGGTAGTGGGTGGGCTAAATGCGGGTTTAAACCACTCACGATAGTTGGACACATGATGGTCGGGCCTGCGGCATAAGTGGCAGTAGGGCCCATTGCGGCGGCGGTTGCGGGAGGACCAGGAATTGTTTGGTGGGCTGGGGAGAAGCCCGTCGGAATTGGGCTGGGCTGCAGAGAAGGCGGGCTGGCGCGAGCCTGCGCGTGCGCCTGGGCCTGAGCTGGAGTCGGCTCGGCTTGAGAAAGCCAAGCCCGAGTGCACGTGGCCCGCGAACGGGTCCGTGTTCGCATGGCCCGCGGGCTGGCCCGAGCTCGCATGATCTGCGAGCTGGCCCAAGTTCGCGTGGCCCGTGAATTGACCCGAGGCTGCTTGGCCCGCGTTCGCGTGACCCATGAGCATACCTTGGAATGCTGCGTAGGCAGCAGGGGTGATCTGGGTGGTGTTCCGGCTGGTGGAGCGCCCTTCCTGGGCCAAAATCAGGCCATGGATGGCCTTGCGGGTAAGGTTCTGTGTTTGTTGCAGAACGGAGGCCGACGTATTCATCGCCAAGGCCGCGGAAGACGTGAGTGAAATACTCATCGTCGGAAATCAAGCCGCCTATTGCGGCTAACTGGTCCAGAATTTCCTTCACATCGTGAAGGAATTCGGTCACAGTGCGAGATCCGCGGCTGATGGTGTGGAGGTGGAGACGGAGAGCGGACGAGCGCGCGCTCGACTGGGCCGTGTAGGAGCGCGTGAGATGCGTCCAGGCGGCAGCCGAGGAGCGGATGTCGGTCAGTTGCGTGACCACGGTGTTCGTGGAGGTGGCCAAGATCCAACCGAGAGCAGCTTAATTGTGGAGGAGCCACGAATGGTAGGAGGGGTTGGGCGATTTCGTCCCGTCGGGCCCGATGAGGGTTTCGGGCGGTGCGGGCTCACGACCGTCAAGGATCGGTAGGAGCTGCTGGGAGATCATAAACGGCAGGAGGCGCGTCTTCCAAACGACGAAATTCATGCCGTCGAAGCGCTCAGTGGCGGTCGGAGCGGGCATCGTCGGCGATTGGGAAGCCGCCGGAACTGTGGGAAGAGGAGGGGTAGGATTAGGGTTTGAAGAATCGGCCATGGGGGAGAAGGGGGTTTCCGGTATGGAGGCGTTGGCCGTGGGCTCTATCGATACCATGATAGAATTAGAGAAATCCGGCAAGATCAACCGGAGAAGAAAGCCGATTCAGAGGTAAGATCAAAACCCTAATTCTGTGAAATTTCCGATGATTATTTTATTAGAAATTGAATCATTTAAATACACGATTACATACAGAATATAAACGGAAAATCATTTAAACTTAAAATCGAATCCAAGATCTTTACAAAATTACAAGATCTGAAAAAGGAAGGTTTTTCGGTGACGAGCGGCGGGTGAGACGGCTGCGCTCGATCACGTGCAGGAGCGAAGCGCGAGTGGCTGACGTGGCCCTAGGGCTGATGTGGCACGGACGTGGCCACTGACGCGGCTGCTGACATGGACTGTTCTAACACCCCCCATCCCCCTTTCTTTTTCAAAACCTGTTTTTTGTTCTTCGTTTTGCTTTCACTCGCTATCCCTCTGTGTTTCTTATTCTTTTCTTTGTTTCTCATTACCACTTATTTTCTTTCTCCGTTGCTCTCCATTCCCCCCCTCTCTCTCTCTCTCAACATTGAAATTTTCATGACGACTCTCCTTTCCCTCGTGAGCATGGTCGAAGTGATTATAATTCTGACTGTTATCCCTCCTTCTCACCCGCTTTTGGATGAATCTAAATTCATTGCTAGGATAGGGCTACTGTACCAGGTGATACTGGCACAACTGGTCAGCTTTCTTCTTGTTGCTGACTTCCGTATGAGAAGGATGGCTGGGTTAGAGTGGGTAAAATCACTACGCACTGCAGCTCCTTCCTTACTGGTCATCACAATCTTCATGATCCTGTGTTTAGATATTAGCGGTCTCACAATGATCAGAAACCGTTCAATGAAGGCTGGGAAAGACAATTTCGCAGGCCATATCCTCCGGCAGAACCTCAGCATCTTCTTCACAGGTAATTTGTTTCCATTCTCTTTCTCAATTTTAGCTCACGTTGACTATCTTCTCTTCTCTTTCTCAGTTTTAGCTCACGTTCACTATCTTCTCTTCTCTTCTCTTTTTCATTTTAGCTCACGTTCACCATCTTCTCTTCTCTTTTTCAATTTTAGCTCACGTTCACTATCTTCTCTTCTATCTTCTCTTCTCTTTCTCAGTTTTAGCTCACGTTCACTATCTTCTCTTCTCTCTTCTCTTCTCTTTCTCAGTTTTAGCTCACGTTCACTATCTTCTCTGCTATCTTCTCTTCTCTTTCTCAGTTTTAGCTCACTATTTCTATCTTCTCTTCTCTCTCAGTTTTAGCTCACATTCACTGTCCTTTCTCTGTTCTGTTTTAGCTTACGTTCACTAAATTTCTACAGGAACTTTGCTATTCCTTTTTATGCTGACACACATCATGCGTGGGATTGCAAGGGAGCTTACTTGCATGGTAAGGGCCAGAAATCAAGGAAATCCAGCAGATCGAGTAGCAGATCCTGCAAATCCATCTCCCCAGTGATGATGCTGAACCAGATAAGATAATGAAGAGTTACTAAACTGTTTTTTACTGGCTGTTCATGTTTTCGGATTTCTGTATTTCGGTGCTGTTAATGTTTTCGGATTTGTGTACTTCGATGCTGTTAATGTTTTCGGATTTGAGTATTTCGGTGCCCTTAATGTTTTCGGATTTGTGTATTTCGGTGCTGTTAATGTTTTCGGCTTTGTTTAAGACAATTACTTAGGAAGTATATTTTGGAACTGTTCATGTTTTGGGATTTGTTTAGGATATTACTTTTGAAGCGAATTTCTGTGTTGTTAATGTTTTTGAAATTGTTTAAGACACTGTGTTTTCGGTGCTGTTAATATTTTTGGAATTGTTTAAGATAATGTATACAGCTTATGGTTTGCAAAAGCATAGAGAGGTAGGGATGCCAGGAGGGGTATGCACTGTTGTAGCCGGTAGAGGGCGTTACATGGGAGCGACGAGTTGAGAAATTATTTTTTATTGATCAGCATATTGTTTAAGCTTATTTAAACGATTATGATTAAAATCAGTTAAAAATTAAAGAGGTTTTTTCTTCTTCATATGGAGGTTGGTTAAATGGAATGACCATCGTTCGTACAAACTTGAGTATAATTTAAGCTTATTCTCTAGTTTCTTTATAGACTGATTTACAAAATTTTTAACTTTTTCTATTATTTGTTATTCTTACGTACAAATATGAGCATTCGTATTTTTGTGTAATTTTTTATATTTAATATGGAATAAAATAAACAATAAAGTCTAAAACCGAGTGATAAATGAAAATGCTCAAATCCATCTTAGAAGTTTCATGACTTTAAATCCAAAAGAAGGGATAAGGTCAATGAAAGACATTTTACTCCAAAAATTTTAATTTTTGACATTCTTTTCAAAATATCTGCTTAAATTGAACTTTATCCTAAATTACACACTCCCTTAGACCGCATGGAACAAGAAATGAAATAAAAAAAGAAAAGAGCATGTAGTTTAAGTAAAGCTTAATATCTTGGCATTTAGTCTTTCACACTTGAATTATATAATTTCACTTAAATAGTTCTAGGGTCGTTCATCGAAGGTAATTCACTGCTTGCAAACTGTATGCATTACACATGTGCATGGAGGCCAAGTTTTGTAACCCTAGGTTTGCCTCTCCGATCTAGGGGCCAGTTATGGTTGCCCAGGGTCAAGTCTAAATATGAGGGCCTAGGATCAGGGCCTTGATTCGGGTCCATCACTGGGTTGGGTGGGCTCCAAGTTTGGATTCCGAAACCTAGTACAGAACCTTGAAATCCAAACTTGCGTACTGCACATAGGATCCTGAACTAAGGTACCCGAACAAAGGTGCAAGCCTAGGCACAAACCTATGTCCCCGAATCTAGCCATCTGAAACTTGTTCCCACGCCTTAGAGTCCAATTCGGCCTTAAACTTGGGCATCCTATCTGTCACCCCACCTAGGCTCCTAACCTAGACCTCCAAACTTGCATACCCAACGCTAGAGCATCAACACAGGCCTAAGCTTTGGCATCGAACTTATGTACTCGAAGCGAAACGTCACTCTAAGCATAGGCTCAGGACCTTGGTATCCGAACATTGTTAGGAATATTGTGATTCCATTGTTCTTTTGAAGATGATAAAAAAGAAAAAGAAATATATTTCATGAAAATGTGACAAAATGTTTTAAAATTTATGTTTTAAATGTCTTTTTCGATTTATTTACTATAGAAAATGAAGATGTGTAAATTATAATATCAAACATTATAAGCAAAAAATTTCCTAAAATTGGTTAAGATTTATTAGAAATAAGATATTCTTTTATTGTTTGTATGTTGTTTCATATAAGGAAAATAATATATGAATATTTTTGAAGGAAAAATGATTTAGAAAGTTAGTTTATGTGGCCCCTTCATTCCATAAAACCCAATAGTGCAATCCAATTAGTGAGCCCGAATCAGAAGTCCAAAGCTAGATACTTTGCAGCCCAGTTCTATCCAACAAAACCAGCCTAGCATGAAGAGACAAAGTTTCTTGGTCTAGCCGAGTCCATGCAGGCCCGCACAATCCAATAGTCCAATTTGCGACCCAAGCCCTCGACCCAGACCCGGTTCATCGCTCATGAGCTGAATCCGAGCTGTATGACGACGGAAACCATGCAGCTTGACATGCTTTATTGAAGAGAGAAACCTAATATAAGAAACCCATGCTTTATTAAGTGATTTGTGGAGAAAAAGAAGCGACCTGTGAAGTTCTAAGACCAGGTTGAACGAACGAGAAAGGGGTGATGAAATCGAGTGATTATGAAGCCTAAACCACATGGATTTGTTGAAGAAGAAACCAGTTTATTGATTTGAGACTAGTCCAGAAAGATTCAAGTCAAGAATGAAAAGATTTGGGCAAGATATTGGCAAAACCCATAGCTTCGATCCACAACCCCCAGAAGCGACCTGTAAAGACCCGAAAACAAAAAATAAAAGAAGCCAGCCTGGATTCTCTATACTCTAATTTTTGGTAATATTATTGGGTTAGGAATGCCCTGGAGATAAATCAAAGCTAATTTGATGGAGTGCGTGGTCCAGGGAATTATAGAGACCCAGGTACATTTCAAAATTCCTTCCTTTCTAGCTGGTGCCATTGATATTTTGCGTTGATCCTTTTTCGAATGCTTAAGAGGGTCTTCTCTATTAATATAGAACTTTGGTGAAAACCTTGCGTCAAATATCTGCAGCTAATAAGGCACGGCTTATTGGTGGTGGGGCTGGCACGGCTTAGATTGTGACAAATATAGGGATCCAACAGGATGGAAAGTGTCGTAGCATGTCAAGCCGTCATATAGGATGGATATATTTTCTTTTAGTTAAAAAGTGATTTATGTCATATGCATACTGAAGAAAATGACTTTAGCAACCCAAAAAATGGAGTAAAACTTATTTTCTTTTAGTACATCCTCATTTTGCAACACTTGCTGCTTTTTTGGGTTAAAGAAAAAGGAAAGGAGCTTTACATCATCAGTTCTTTTTCCTTTACTAACAAAAAAAAGATTAAACTCAGTGTCGTTATAGAGGAAAACTAGAGAACTATTAAAAGAAAATCATAGATTTGGGCAAAATGCGGAAGCTTTTGTATTAGAAAGGTAGAGGATTGAGTTACAAAAGACTTGTTATTCTCTTAGGCAAGCCGCACCTATTTATAAGGTGTTAGCTCCCACTTATACACGTCATGTAAGTTTTCAAGAACTTTACATGAAGACTATTACTTGTACTCAAAGGCAACGCCCCATTCTTCACTTCCTCTAGTCCTTTTCCTGCTTTCTCCATCCTTCACGTCAGGACTATTTTGTTCAGTGGTTTGTGAGTAAGTGTGTGTCTAAGTGCTGGGGACAGTACTACCTTCACAAGACATGCTTTCCACCGTAACTGTAGTGTGTGTTGATTTTACAAATGTTGACTTAATCAAGCCAATGGTATAGTAGTATGTTGTTGCTTTGTAGTACAGAGGTGGACCCTGAGTGTTCTGAGCTCGGTGTGGTAGCACTATGATTGGTTTATGCTGATGTGGTTTCTGCATTGGTGAGGCTAGGTATGTGTTGTTGTCCTCTGGCATGTCTAGATCCATGTTCTCCACATGCTCATGCGTGTCTGCCATGAACAGTTCAGATGATTGAGCTACCATGCTCAATACTTTAGGTGAAACCCCATTATACAGCCAGTGGTTAACTCGATATACCACTGGCTATCTTGTGCGACTTGATGTTGCATGCAAGCCAGTTGCATTCTCACCTTATGGAGAGTTTGGTACTGCAGTGTGAAATGGAGACATAATAGGAGCTCGAGAGGCTTCTTTCACACTATTACTTGTGTTACAAGGAATGGGATGGCAAGCTATATATATACATACACACACAAAAGATACAATTCGTGAGATTACTAATAGCATTTTTTAAATATATATTATATGCAATTCTTAAGTTATTGGTTTTTTGAGAAGCTAAAATAAATTTAATTGCAACGTGTAGCATAATGGAGTTGAATGTGATTGAAGAAGAAGCTATTTTGTACCACCCTTTTGCTTCAACTCTCACCCTTTGCAGGCTTAGGCAAGAAATTGGCTCTGTGGACCAATAGTGCAAGATTGGATCCATGTATATCAATGTGTTTGGGTTTCATCATTGAAGCTAACGGCAATGTGGCATAGAAAAAGAACAAACAAGTAAGAAAAAATACTAACTGGTTAATGAGCTAAATGTACTTGGAAAATACTAATACCATTAAATATATCATCAAAATACTAATACCATCAAATATGTCATCAACATAACCCATTTAAAGTGAAAAAAAATCATCCATCAAATATATCATTTGTTAGAAAATGTGGTCTCAAACAAGGTTCTTTTATAGGATCTAAACATTAATCATGAAGAGAAAAATGGGTTTCTATACATAATACAAAATAGGTCCAAGAACATATCGTATTTCTCTATTTTCGAGTTGCAAAATTTTGACCAAGTCTTCCACTCTATTCCTTCCTAATATTGGCTTGATGAGGTAGCCAAGAAACCGCTACAAAAGTATAGGAAGAAGGTGACAATATAGTGACGGTGTAAAAACTCTTTATTTCTTCATGTGTGAATAGTAACAATTATTTTTATGTATGTGTGTGTGTTGTGTCTTTTGTAAGCAAGTGCAATTTGTGTTTTACAGGAGAGAGAGACATAGTGGGCAACATGGTGAAAATGAACTAAAGGATATTTTCCCATAGCCAAACTCAATAAAAGTAATCAACACCGTTAGTTCCAAATTTCTTCCTGCAACAAGGTATGATGTTTATAAATGGAGAGCTAAAGAGGGGACTTAGCTAATTAGTAAAGTGCCTATACAAATAGTCTCACTCATTAAAGTCTATAAGATGGATAAAAGACCCACACTAGTTAGTACCATATATGCAATAAAAGGAATATGTGCACAATATATGTATAGTTAAAATAGACCATCAGAATCACATTGCCTTGTCATGGTATGGAATATTAGTTTTTGTATCAATGATATAAGCCCACATTACTTGGACTCATACAATAAGCCAACATCATTGACATAACTAATTCAAAATAAGAAAATCATCCATAAATCAGTTACTCAATTATTTGTTTAGTGACTCTTCATTATTTTATGTGGTTTAGTGAGGTAGATTTGGCAGATTTCTAGCCCGCACTATGGAAGTAGGCTCACTTGCAATCCTATGCATGATGTATATCAGCAGATAGAGCAATAACAAAGTTTCTATAAAGATTTACGGTCAAGAAATGAATGTGAGCTAAATAGAGAAAAAAGAATAAGAAAGAAATTACCTATAAAAAAAGACATTAAGCTTCTATTAATCACAAAGACATGGCTTGCAAAATTGACCTCCATTAGAGGACTCTTAATCATCAAGAGACTATTGATATTGAGAAACATGATCATGATAAATGTGGTGGCTAGTAAGGAAGGGGTTGTAGTGTGTAGGATTTTCAACCATTCTAACTTAGGCATCGTTCATATATGAAAATCAGCAACAACAAGGAAGGTGACAAGCTATACCAATATCAACTGGTACAATGGCCCTATCCTAGTGATAAGTTCAGGGAGCATGTGAGAAAAAAGGATAACAATAAGTATTAGAACTTCTTCAACCATTATAACAAGAAAGAGAAGAATGAAAGGCATTATGGAAATATCTATATTAAGAGAGGCAAAGAGAGAGAGAGAGAGAAAGAGAGAAAGAATGAGAAAGAGAGATAGATAGATGTAGTGAGAGTAAGCGAGCGAGTGAGAAATAGGTAATAGAAAGGGAGAGCTAATGAGCAAGAGAATAGAGCAATAGACACAGAAAATAGAAAGGGAGAGAAACAAAGAACAGAGAGTTAGAGTGACTGAGTAAGAGAAAGTGAGAAACAAAGACACATGACAGAGTGACCAAACAAGAGCAACATATTCCATTCCCTTTCTCACCCTTAAAAACATCCCTCGTTGGCTATTTCACCATAAAAAAGCACCCATAAAAAATGTTATAGGATGAAGAAGTCCCTTTATAATCATGAAAAGTTTCTCCCATTTTCTTTCTCTTCCTCTCTCTTTATGTTTTTTTCAATTTTTTTTCTTTTTATTTTTTACTATTATTTTGATGGTATTTGGATTCTTCAAAGCAAATTTGGTTCATTTAAGTTGTTAATTTCTCGAAAATCAAGCTTTTGAAATGCACTTGTGGGCTTAAATATTAGTATTTTTTTAAGGTTCTTTTACAGGGATATGTCGTATTAGTTTAGGTTGTGAATTCTTGATTTTTCATACATATTTATGTTTGAGTGTAAACAATTGAAATTATATAGTCTTTTTTGTATTTCTAAATTCCTACTATGTTTTGTACATCTATTTTGGGTGCTAAGTTTGTACATTTAAGTTGCATGTGATGAATTTTTTATGGAAATTGTGGTTGGAGTTGAAGGGAATGATGAATTGGGGCTGAAAAAAGTAGCTTTTCTTTATCTTTACCAAAGCAAATTGTTGATCTAGTTGCTTGTTTGAGTTTATTTTGCTAAGAAAAGTAGCTATACTTTGTCGTCGCCAAAGCATATTGCTAATATGGTTGCATTTTGGGTCTATTTTCGATCTAATATTAACTATACATATGTGTCTTTGTATTATAATGTTATTGTTGACAATGCTTTCATTTTAAATGAAATGAGAAAGTTGTTTCTCTCATTATGTACGAAAAATGCTGAGTGGGGGTTATTGGAGATACAATTGCAAATGGGCACTTTGTACTTTTATGCCCTTTGTTTCTTGAAGTAGACAACATTTTGAACATCATGCGAGGTGTTGTCCAAGAGACACCAATAATGATTAAACTTAAAACATAAGCCATCCTACATGGTTTTAGGAACAAGTAATGACTAGAGTGGGTAGCTCTTAGAAATTGTTGAGAAAGCATGGCTTATGGAGCATGGAATATAAGTTTCATTATATCAAAACTTGCACTAATAAATCTGCAAGAGATGGAAACAACAACAATTATGTCTCTTGGTCACATGTCTTGGGCATATGATGTTTAAGTCAGCAGGGAAATGCCTAGATGGGATTTCTAAGGAGGAAATACTAATTGATGACCAAAAGGGTAATATTTGACAAGCTACTTATCCTTTTTTTGTTGTGTTGGTACCATTGATCCTTTGTCCTTTAGCATCTCATTGTGGAGTAATGTGTTCCAAAGCAATGAGTTACTTGCATAGCAGCACATTATGTATATGGATAAACTTTTGGTGTTTGCTCAGCAAAAAAGAAAATGTCATAATTCAGCATCGAAAAGTATCAAATTATTAGCAAAAGCATCATGAAATAATAATGATATACCAATGTGAAAATAAAAAGGAGCATATAGACAACATATTACACATGGAAAATAGAGACCACTTGAATAAAAGGCTATATACTTCTTGAAAGAACATCAATTCAAGGAGTATGTTTAATCATTTCACTAGCTAAAAGAACTGGTTTAACATCACATCTTGGTGTAGGTAGTCAACAAGTTGTCAAAAAAGCAAGCTTAATTATTGATACAATTAAAGTTAATGAGTAGATTTCATATGAATCAATTTACTCCAAAGGCTAATTAATAGTCAACGTTTATGTCCAGAACCTCTAGATATGGGTTGTATTTATGTCTACATCTTTTGTTGCAAATTTTAAACAACATTCATAATAATAGTTGATAAATATTTACTCTCTTAGTTATACATAATGCTACTTGTCAACATATATAGTAATAGTTGCACAAAGTTAACATGTATCAAACTAAAACTAACAACAAAAGAGATGCCTTTCACATAAACTACTACATCCTTATCTAGTTCCCAATTTAGCAAGCAAAAAAAGAAATAAAACATGCATCAGTACAAATATCTCAACCTCAAAAGAAATTCCATGAAGTCCATTTTTAGTAACTAATAAAGACCCAAAAATAAAAAAACCTTTCACTTCTATAAGGCCCATTAGTTGCAAAACCGAAGGCGCTAGACAAATTGCTTTCAACAAGCACAAAATTCAAGTTGAGTTTAATCCTTATTGGTATCTCTTGGGCAACATTGCATATGATGTTCAAAATGTTGTCTACTTCAAGAAACAAGGGGCAAAAAAACACAAAGTGTCCATTTGCAATTGCATTTCAAGCAACCTCTACTCAACATTTTTCGTGCACAATGAGAGAAACAACTTTCTCATTTCATTTAAAATGAAAACATTAGCAACAACATTATAATATGAAGACACACATGTATAGTTACTATTGGATTGAAAATAGACCCGAAAATGCAACCAGATCGACAATTAGCTTTGACAAAGACAAAGTAGAGTTACTTTTCTCAGCAAAATAAATCCAAACAAGCAATTAAATTGGTAATCTACTTATCTTACCAATTCAATTGCTTGTTATCTTAGCCCCAATTCATCATTCCCCTCAACTCCAACCACTGTTTTCATTTCAAGCAACACCCACTTAGCATTTTTTGTGCACAATGAGAGAAACAACTTTCTCATTTCATTTAAATTGAAAAAAATTGTCAACAACAATATTATAATATGAAGACACACATATATAGTTAGTACTGGATCAAAAATATACCTGAAATGCAACCAGATCAGCAATTTGCTTTAGTAAAGATAGAGTAAAGCTACTTTTCTCAGCAAAATAAACCCAAACAAACAACTAAATCGACAATTTGTTTGGCAACACATAGTAGAGCTACTTTTCTTAGCCTCAATTCCTCATTCCCCTAAGCTCTAACCATCATTTCCATGGAAAATCAATCACAAGCAAGTCAAATGCATAAACTTAACACCCAAATAGATGGACACAAAATACTAGGAATTTAGAAATACAAAAAGACTATAATTTCAATTGTTACACTCAAACATAAACATATATGGAAAATCAGGATTTCACAGTTTAAACTAATATGACATGTAACTGTAGAAGAACCTTAAAAAAAATATTAACATATGAGCGCATAAGTGCATTTCAAAAGGTTGATTTTCAAGAAATTAACTAATTAAATGAACCAAATTTGCTCTAAAGAATTCGAATACCATCAAAATAGTAGTAAAAGAGAAAAAAAAAAAGATTGAAAAAGACATAAAAAGAGATGGAGAAAGAAAGAAAGTAGGAGAAACTTTTTGCAATTATGATAGGGCCTCTTCATCCTTTAACATTTTTTGTGGCTGCTTTTTACGATGAAACATCCAGTGACAAATTTTTTTAAAGGTGAGAAAAGGAGTAGAATTTGTTGCTCTCACTTAATCACTTAATCACTTTATCATGTGTCTTTCTTTCTCGCTTTCTCCCACTTGGTCACTCTAACTTTTTATTCTTTGTTTCTCTCTCCCTTTCTATTTTCTATTTTTGTTTATGTTTCTTTATTCTTTTGCTTGCTAGCTCTCCCTATCTTTTACCTATTTCTCACTCATTCATTTCCTCAATCTGCATCTCTCTCTCTCTCTCTCTCTCTTTCTCAATATAGATATTTTCATAATGTCTCTCATTTTCCTCCTCTTTGCTATCATGGTTGAAGAATTTCTTATACTTATTGTTATCCCTCTCTCTCACATGCTCCCTGAACTTATCATCAGGATAGAGCCACTATACCAATTGATACTGGTACAACTCGTCACTTTCCTTGTTATTACTGATTTTCACATAAGAATGATGCCTAGGTTAGAATGGTTGAAAATCCTACGCATTGCAACCCCTTCCTTATTGGCCACCACAATTATCATGATCTTGTTTCTCAATATCAATAGTCTCCTAATGATCAAAAACCCTTAAATGGAGGTTAGTTTTGCAGGCCATGCCTCTGTGATCACATAGAAACTCAATGTCTTTTTTACAAGTAATTTCTTTCTTTCTTTTTCTTCTCTATTTAGCTCACATTCACTATCTTGACCATAAATCTCTATAGGAACTTTGTTATTACTTTGTCTACTGATATACATCATGCATAGGATTGCAAGTGAGCCTACTTTCATAGTGTGGGCCAAAAATCTACCAAATCTACCTCACTAAACCACATAAGATAACGAAGAGTTACTGAACATATAATCGAGTAACTAATTGATGGATGATTTTCTTAGTTTGAATTGGTTATGTGGATGACGTTGGATCATTGTATGAGTCCATATAATGTAGGCTTATATCAATGATGCATAAACTAATATTTCCTACCATGGTAAGACAATGTGATGTTGTTGGTCTGTTTTAATTATACACATGTACACATATTCCCTTTATTACATATATGGTACTGGTTAGTGTGGGTATTTTGTTAATCTTATAAACTTTGATGAGTGAGGCTATTTGTATAAACACTTTATTAATTGGCTAAGTCTTCCTTTTAGCTCTTCGTTTATATACACCATACCTTGTTGCAAGAAGAAATTTAGAGACAACGGTGTTGATTACTTTTATTGTGTTTGGCTATGGGAAAATGCCCTAAAGGGCATTTTCGCCATGTTGCCCACTATGCCTTTCTCTCTCGTAGAACACTAAGCACACTTACTCATAAAAGATACAACGCACATATATAAAAATAACTGCTACTATTCACACGGGTAAAGATAGAGAGCTTTTAGGTAGTCACCATTTTGTCACCTTCTTTCATTGCTTTTCTAATGATTTTTAGGCTACCTCATCAAGCTAATATTAGAAGAGAATAGAGTGAACGGCTTAGTCAAAATTTTTGCAACTCAAAAATAAAGAAATACAGCATGTTTTTGGACATGTTTTGTATTATGTGTAGAAACCCACTTTTCTCTCCATGATTAATGTTTAGATCTTGTAAAAGAGTCTCATTTGAGGCCACATTTTCTAACAGATGATATATTTGATGGATGATTTTTTATTTTATTTTTCACTATGAATGGGTTATGTTGATGACATATTTGATGGTATTAGTATTTTCCTAATACATTTAGCTCATTGGCTGGTTAGTATTTTTTCTTACTTATTTGTTCTTTTTTGATGCCACATCGCTGTTAGCTTCAATGATGAAATCCAAACACATTGATGGGAATATATGTATCCAGTCTTGCATTTGGTCCACACAACCAATTTCTTGCCCAAGCGTGCAAATGGAGACAGTTGAAGCAAGAGGGTGGTACAAAATAGCTTCTTCCTTGGTCATATTCAACTCTGTTATGCTACATGTTGCAATTAAATTTATTTTAGCTTCTTAAAAAACCAATAACTTAAGAACTGCATGTAATATATTTTTGAAAAAAATGCTATTAGTAATCTCACGGATTGTATATTTTATGTGTATATATATATATAGCTTGCCATCCCACTTCTTGTAACATAAGTAATAGTTCTCTAGTTTTCCTCTATAACAACATTTTGTTTAATCCTTTTCTGTTGGTAAAGGAAAAAGAACTAATGATGTAAAGCTCCTTTCCTAACCCAAAAATGCATTAGGTGTTGCAAAATAAGGATGTACTAAAAGAAAATAAGTTTTACTCCATTTTCCTTGTTGCTAAGGTCATTTTCTTTATTATGCATGACAGAAATCACTTTTCAGCTAAAAGGAAATATATCCATCCCATATGATGGCTTGACATGCTCTGGCGCTTTCCACCCTGCTGGTCCCCTATATTTGTCACGATCTAAGCCGTGCCAGCCGTGCCAGCCCCGCCGCCAATAAGTTGTGCCTTATTGACTGCAGATCTCTGACGCAAGGTTTAGGCAGCTAAAATAGAGAAGACCCTCTCAAGCACCCGAAAAAGGATCAACGCAAAATATCAGTGGCACCAACTAGAAAGGAAGGAATTTTGAAATGTACCTAAGTCTCTATAATTCCTAGACCATGCACTCCATCAAATTAGCTTTGATTTATCTCCAGGGCACTCCTAACCCAATAATATTACCAAAAATTAGAGTATAGAGAATCCAGGCTGGCTTCTTTTATTTTTTGTTTTCGGGTCTTTACAGGTCGCTTCTGGGGGTTGTGGATCGAAGCTATGGGTTTTGCCAATATCTTGCCCAAATCTTTTCATTCTTGACTTGAATCTTTCTGGACTAGTCTCAAATCAATAAACCAGTTTCTTCTTCAATAGATCCATGTGTTTTAGGCTTCATAATCACTCGATTTCATCACCCCTTTCTCGTTCGTTTAACTTGGTCTTAGAAGAACTTCACGAGTCACTTCTTTTTGTCCACAAATCACTTTAATAAAGCATGGGTTTCATAGATTAGCTTTCTCTCCTCATAAAGGATGTCAAGTTGCATGGATTCTGTTGACATACAGCCCAAATTCAACTCGGAAGCGATGAACTGGGTTTGGGTCCCAAATTGGACTACTAGATCGCGCGAGCCCACATGGACTCAGCTGGATCACGAAACTTTGTCTCTTCATGCTAGGCTAGTTTTGTTGGATAGAACTGGGCCACAAAGTTCCGAGCTTTGGACTTCTAATTCGGGCTCACTAACGGGATTGCACTGTTGGGTTTCACGGAATGAAGGCGCCACATAAACTAACCTTTTAAATCATTTTTCCTATAAAAATATTCATATATTATTTTCCTTATATTAAAACAATATACAAAAAATAAAATAATATCTTCTTCCTAATAAATCTTAACTAATTTTAGGAAATTTTTTGCTTTATGATATTTGATATTATAATTTACACATCTTCATTTCCTATAGTACATAAATTGTAAAAAATATTTGAACATAAATTTTAAAATATTTTGTCACATTTTCATGAAATATATTTTTTTTTCCTTTTTATCATCTTCAAAATAAGTGGAATCACAATATTCCTAACAAAGTTCGGATACGAAGGTCCTGAGCCTATGTTTGGAGTGGCCTCTTGCTTCAAGTACATAAGTTCGATGCCTAAGCTTGGGCCTACGTTGATGCTCTAGCTTCGGGAATACAGGTTTGGAGGTCCAGGTTAGGAGCCTAGGCTGGAGGTGACAGATGGGTGCCCAATTTTAGGGCTGAATTGGACTCTAAGTTGTGGGAACAGGTTTGTGCCTAGATTCCGGATGGCTAGATTCCGGTATACAGGTTTGTGCCTAGGCTTGGATCTTTGTTCGGGTACCTAGTTCGGGATCTTATGTGCAGTACGCAAGTTTGGATTTCTAGGTTCTGTACTAGGTTTAGGAATCAAAACCTGGAGCCCCACCACACCAGTGATGAACCCAAATCAAGCCCCTTTTCCTGGGGCCCCATAACTGGCCCCTAAACCGGAGAGGCAAACCTGGGACAGCAAACTTCGGCCTCCATCCTTGGGTCCCAAGCCTCCAGTCCCAATCTTGGGCACCTAATCCTAGGGCCTAGATATTGGATCGCAACACTAGGTCCCGATCCTAGATCCCAATATGGGACCACAACCTAGGGATCATCCAACGTATATTGGATCGCAACACTAGGTCCCGATCCTAGATCCCAATATGGGACCACAACCTAGGGATCATCCAACGTATGTGACACTATTTATTTCTTTTCAAGGTGGGTGTTCGTTCATCCAACCTATTCTTATACTTGCAAATCAATTATCAAGTTATTGACAATCTTCACCAATTCCGATTAAATCCTTCCACATAATAATGAAATCACCTCTCATTTTGAATCTTGCATATTCCTCCAAGAAAAGAAAGATATTTCTTGTATTAATAAGGCAATAGTCACGATGCCCAATGGTAAAAGGAAACTTGTTTTATAAAGAGTTTGCATCATAAATATTTAAGGTTTCTTTTGTAGTACATCCTTTCTAGTTTGGAAAGCATTTGCTCAAATCTTTGAAGTTTTCCTAAAGCTACACTTTGCTGCAAAAGGTTGGTTTGATATTCTCATTTCATAAGAATATTTTCCAAATCATGCCTAATCAGAAATTTCTCTTTGTCGTGAGGTTTCCCACTTTTGACTCAAAATGTGTCTGTATCTTTGTGAAGAAGTAGATTAGGGGAAAGAAGGAAAAAAGGTGAGTTTTTAATAGGCATGAAGACATCGTGATACTAGTTTGCAATTCCTTTTGATTTATTCAGCAAGAACGATTTGATAAAACATTTTTAGCAGGGACTGCTACTATTAGTCAGCAGTGTACCAAAAAACAATAACACAACTTACCATGTTGATACTTTACCTCCTTTAAGTTAGCTTCATGATCATTGACTTGAAGAAGTGTCTTCTTCTTTCTCTTTTCGTAAATCATGCAGCAAGAAAGGGAAGTGATTTTTCTTACCTTTTAAATTTTGATGTTATTAACTTTTTCTTTGATTTCTATGTTGTAAAAGTATCTTTTTTGTGTTTTTTTAGAACTGAATTTATAATTTGATTGTTTTTATCATTGCACTCGCTTTGGTATTCTGGTAATCTGCCTGAATTCATCTATTCATCGAATCTCTTCAAATGCTACCCAGAGAAAGACGATGTCAGACTGTCTTCCAGACGGGGTTTTCTTCGAGATTCTGTCCTGGTTACCAGTGAAGGCAATTATCAGATTCAAGTGCGTTTCTAAGACATGGCGCTTTCTCATCTCCAGCCCTCAATCGCTCTCGTTCCAACCCCAAACAGGCACCATATCTTTTCCTCGCCCATTTCGACGACCACCTTAAGATAGGGTGTCTCACTCTTCCCTCTTTCGACGATCCTTTCCACCGCCACAATTTCATAGAATGGAGCAGCACACACCAGCAAATCGACCAGTCAAAGTTCATAGTGGGTTCATCCAATGGCCTACTTTGTCTCGCTAGTGACTTTTTGGTTCCCTTATATGGCTCATATTTTCTTTGGAACCCTTCTATTCAGAAAGCCATAGCCCTTCCGAATCCTAATATTGGAATCAGAGCTCAAGGTTTGTTTGGATTGTGTCATGGCTTTGGGTATGCTCCTAAGACCGATGATTACAAATTGGTGAGGATTGCGTATTATAACAAACGCAGTCCCGTCCGTCCAATCCCATGTTTGGTTCAGATTTATAGGCTTCGAACCCGCACTTGGCGCACTATTATGGACCCCGGTCCTCTCTATTATCTGCAGTCGTGTTTCTCGTTAGCTTTCCTAAACGGCGCAGTCCACTGGCTAGCGATCGTTCCACAACAGCATCCGGGTGCGCGACGCAATGTGATCGTATCGTTTGATATGGAGGATGATACGTTTCGTGAAGTGGGTATGCCCAGGAGTTTACAAGTGCTGCATAACTGGGACGTTGTTGTTGTCGATGGTATGCTTGCTCTTGTCTTCCGTAACAGTATGGTGGAGGACTCAATATCCGTGTGGGTGATGAAAGAGTATGGAGTGGTTGAATTTTGGACCAAACTGTTTGATATCAACAATATGAACTCTTCAGTTTGGGTGATAGGCTCTGGGGAGAATGGTGAGATTCTGCTAGATAAGGATGGCGAGTTGTTTTCTTACGAACCAAGCAGCCAGCGGACTGTGGGTCTTCCCTTTCGTGGTATGATTTTACCGAAGTATGTGGAAAGCCTTGTCCTTCTGAACGTGCAACGGGGAGATCTCGGGCAACCCAATTGGCTTGCTCGTTGTGGAGAAATCCTTCCTTATATTGAAGCTGCCATTTTCTGTCTACTAGCCCTTGTATTCCTTTACCTAGCATTTGAGTATTGTAATATCTTTGTCCTATACGCATTTTGGCCGTGTCTATTACTAGTTTGTCTGTTTTGGGATAATAGGTGAATGTCCTGCAGAAACTTCAAGTAATTTCCAGCAAAATGAATCTTTCCTTCTTTCTTTCTAACAATTCAAAGATCATTTATATATTCAGTGATGTTTTTCTCAACAGTGAGTCCCTTATTATTTTGCAAAAATAAAAATTTGGATGACAAAACCGATCCAAGTTTGCGAAAACTCAAACGTTGAAAAGCTAAATTAAGTCATTAAATTTCATGAAATAGACCGAAAATCACTCAAATTTAGAAGGCTTTGTCAAAAAGAAAGGGCGTGGCAAAAGTATCCTATTTGAAATGAATTTTAAATAAGAGGTTAAAATAGTAGTTTTAAGTTTTGGTGGACGAAATACGACTAAAATGTGAGTTTAAAAGGGTGCTAATCGTCTAAGGAATTTATAAATTATAGCTTTATATTTATTTTTTCTATTTTGATATTTTGTTTCTATTTCATTTTAACTTTCCAAAAAAGTGATGATGAGAAGGTGGCTTGTGAGTTCTATATAAAAAAATTAAATCGTTACTCATTTATGATAATGTTAGTGGGGTTGCACTTATTATGATCTACAACTTTTTTGAATAATATATAAATATATATATATATTTTTTTTTTATTTAGCACAAATTAAAAAAATGAAAGAATAACTCTAAGTATGAAAAATAATCAATGAAAAAAGAATGCCAAGTTCCATTACAAATTAATTAGCTATAATGACTTTAATTTACACATTACAACAATAAAATATTTTCTACTGTCAGAACAGTAGTTTAACATAAAGCTTATACAAAAAAAGCTCAAATCAAGCCGCAGCTTCATCATCTGTAAATACACCTATTACTAGTTCACTTACATGATCCTGTCAACCCTTCGTGACAGTTTCTTAAAAAAGTCAAATTTTGCAGGTTAGTGAAGGCGTGTAGTGTCCACATAGAATTGCATTTGTTGGTTTCGAATATTCATCTTTCCAGGAATTTGCAAGGCGAGTCCCGTTCTCAGACCTTACGTTCCTCATTCCCACATTATCCAGGGGCATGTAAACTGCCCCAGCGAAAAGGACAATTTACACAAGAAAATATTTATATGTTTTCTCTCAAAAAATGTTGATGTCAAAATTTTAAAATATTGAAAATAATAATTATATAATTCCTCTTGTGAACTCCAAGCCTAATACGAATTCTATGAGGCCTTTCATACTTTGCCAGGCCCAATTTCATGATTACTGGGCTATCACTGTTCCTTGGAATTGCCGCAGTACGTTACTAACTACGTGCAAAATCCTGCTATTGCTAAGGCATCAATGCTAGACTGTGTCTCTCCAGCCACCAAAGCTTTCTAAACTTGAGCGATTTTTGCTCTGTTTCATGAAGTTTAATGACCTAATTTGACTCCTTGTTTTCAAAGTTTGAAGAAAACATCAGCTGAATATGCAAAAATAAATCCACAGCAAAGCCCTAAAATGACAATGCTAACATTACAAAGGATTGCTCCATTACGAGCACGCCAATTGGACAACCACTTCCAGTCACTCAACACGGCCACACACAACCAATGGGCTTCCAAGGGGCAAGACTCCATAAGAGGAAGAATTTGCCGCAAGAAAATCTAGTACAACGATGCTTCTGCACCTTTTGACGTATCAAAAGGCCATATGAAGTAGGTTGGAAAGCTAGTAAACAGCAAAGACTAGATCATCAATTGTGATAATCGCAAGCATACCTACTCTAATGTACAAGTGATTAAAGTTACTAGGATTTGCACGCTTGATCAATAAACTCGTGGACGAATGTCCGCAGAAGCTTAAATATAGCAAAAGGAGCTACTCACGACTGAAAAATGCAAATACATCCCTAAGAAAGAAAAATAGAAGCACTTTATATACATGGGAAGAATCATACAAGTATTAATTTCCCTCCTTCTACATTGTAGAGGATAATTTTAGCAAAGAACGAGTATGAAGAGCGGCATGATAGGAGAAATTACAAGACTAGGGCAACTTAAGTGTGTTGGAAAAAAATCGATAATATATATAGAGTATTTATATGTCTGAAAGCTGTAGAAGACAAACATATGTTATTGGCTTTGATGCCATATTATCAATAAATGGGGCAACGATCACTATTATTACTTTTTCTGTTGGATTATCTCTATTGTAGCTCTCACTTAGAATCCTCCAACTAACACCGGGCAAATCCAAACGGCTAGAATGAACCCAATTCTTTGGGTCCAGAACACTGAGCTCCGAGTCTTAAAACGATGGCATTTGGTTTCAGGTTTCAGAAGGTGATCGGAATAGGCAGGTACTCAATTTGGACAAACTTCGGCCCAGCAAAGAGTGAAAAGCCTCATAGAATTCATATTCGTCTTAGAGTTCGCAAAATGAATTATATAATTATTATCAATATTTTGATTACAACATTTAAAATTAAATGAACTAATAGTGTGATATATTGGGAAAATATGAACTTGACAAGTAAAGAAATAAGAAATGTAAAACTAAAGACAGACATGTGACGATTGCAAATAATTGAGAAAATAATTACTTTCATCCTTATAATGTAGGTACTTATACTCGCAATTTTACAAATAAAGGAATTTTGATTGTTCTTCATCATATGTTTATGTTTTACAAATCTAATGATTAGCCAACTTTTAGAACATGAGTAAAATCATTTTTGGCTCGCCTAACTTGCATCGTCCTCAAATCAGCAGTTATTTTCCCTTTCTCTATTTGGATTAGGCACACCCAACCTGAATAATTAGAGTAACTAGGTTTTTTATTTTTTTTATGTGGATTGGGCTTCCAAAAATTGCATAATCATAGAGTGAGAATATTCATTTTCTGTTTTTTTTTTTTTTTTTTCTAAGTGTTTGGACTAGACTCACCTAGATTGCAGGATTTAAAAGTAAATAGACTATATTTCTTTCTAAACTGGGCTCTCCCAACTTGTTAATTTTGATGCATGCATATTGACCTTTTTTTTTATTTGTTTTCCTTGGGCTCACCCGCTTTGGAAAATTTTAAAGTAAACAAAAGACTAGGCACATCGAAAGTATGATACGGATTAAATCAACATCATACATATTTTAGATGGACTAACATATCAAAAAGACTAATAACATTATATTGGAGGTTTTGATAGATTCGATTGGGTTAAATTAATATTAAGTCTCTAACAATTTGCTAGTAGTTGACAATTAAAATCCCTCTCATGTAAAATGTCTATACTAACTATTCTTGCTGCCTTTGCCTAACTTTTTTTTTTTAAATAAAATAATTCTGTTTTTAAAAGAATGAAAGTCTTTAGCAGAAGAGTAAAATGCAGTAAATTTTGACATTGAAATGTCCTTGGGTGCCGCATTTGATGGAAGCTCTTTATTTTTCTTTTTCCTTTTTTTTTTCAAATTCCTTTTTAACAACATCGTGGGACCCGAATTTCAACTTGATCATAAGAAGTTTTTGTTGGTTTGAAGTACAGTACATTCCCTCCAGGCCTCTTCTTAAAAATGAAGAAAAAGGCCCGAGAGAAAATGAGTCCAGATAAGCTATGCGCTTAAGAAGCATACAAGTGTCGTGGAAGGACTATACTATATGCTTAAAAAGCAAAAAAGTCAAAAAATGAGTCCAGATAAGGTGAAACACATCAATGTTTCTCAGATATCCTAGGTTTCACATATCATAAGAGCCATGACATTTTTCGTTGGATGGCTTCTTCGGACCCGAGAAATATATGGAGCTCGAACACCAGATCCTCCAAGAGAGTCCAACCAGGTGACAATAGTTCTCCCATCCGAAGGCACATTCCTAACAGGCCTGACACTAGATCTTTGAGGCATCTGTCCCAAGTCCGGCATTCTTAGGTGAACTCATCCGCGTTTGGCTATAATCTCTGGATTCTACTTCAGATAGTTCTTCAAGATATCGCCTAGTGGGCTTCCGAATTCTTTTAGCTTCTCTTTGTTCTGTATGAAAATGCTAACCACTGTCAAATTCAACACTATGAGTTCTCAATTTCTTGCCAGAACAAATCTGATGGTGAAGATTAGCTATTGTGGCTAGTTGATGTTGGAATAACTAAGCTCGAACGAGCTCAAAACCGGATCTTTGCCTCTCATTTAGAATACAAACAAATAATAAAACGTCAGGAGAGAAAAGTACCTTGCTTGTTGTCCATACTGGATGAATGTGGCTTGATTCTTCTCCTCTATTCTCTCCTTTAGACGCTGGCTTGATGAGGCAGCATTGGTTCGGTGAAGACCAGGTACGAACAAGTAAGGGTAAAAGGCAATGGGTAAAGTAAGGCCTCTATCGTGTCACTTAATCGTGTGTGCATGTCATTGTAAAAGGAAAAGTGCTAGAGTGTGTGACGTGTCCAAAGGCCATAATTACTGAATTCACTCGTATATTCAATTATGCCACTGAATGAGTTTAAACCCCTCAACTTACCAATAATGTAGGATCTTCACATAATGTGGATTATCAGTATATGAATGGAGAGCTAAAGGAGGGATCTAGAAGCAAGTTACTTTTCTCTCCTGACGTTTTATTATTTGTTTGTGTTCTAAATGAGAGGCAAAGATCCGGTTTCGAGCTCGTTTGAGCTTAGTTTTTCCAACAATTGGTATCGGAGCCCACTTCAGTAAGGACTATAAAATAGTCCAACAATTGACTCTTTGCAGTAGCTAATATTGTTTTGCATAAATGCTGGATCTAGGGTGACTGAACCATTCACATTCTGATTGCATTCTTCTACTGATTTTTCACCAACTTGTTATCTTTAATTGTGAAAGTCATGATTGATACATCACAAGAATTGGTCAATCCCATTGCAATTCTCCTTTTAAGGCACAGCTAGCCTTTGACTGTAGTTTCTCATCCAAACGTTGCCTTGAACACTTCATGAGGTTCTCTGATCGATAGTTTGTCCAAGCCAATTTCTCCCCTTAAAATAGGAAAATCAGGGTTCAAAGAACCAGCACAGAGAGCAGATTCTGATGATCCAGTTCTTAGCATTTGTTCAGGAGGATCCGGGCACTCCCCTGTGCTTCCAGATTGATTGTTGTGGTTGTCATTCAAACTTGGTGCTGATGAAGGAAAGGTTTCCAGCGAGGGAAGTTTAGGTTCAAGCTTTTTCTCAACACCAAGCAATTCAAATACCACTCAGAACATTGGCTGTCTACAATTGCAATTGTACGTGTAAAAGAATGTTTCCTAATGTTTGTCTCTTGCAACATCTCATCAGCACACAGCAATAGAATTAAACAGGCAACCAGGACTCATGGGAGTTAATTATCACATAGACTAAAACAAAATACATTCACACATAAACAGGCCTACGTCAACAAATAGGAAATCAAATAATCCAATTTGATTGATGAAATTAAGGCGTAGAATTGGCAAGATCATATCTGTGCACAAGGGAAGCAATATGTATAAAATATACCTTTTCTTCCTCTTCTTTTAGTGCTAAAATGTTGCAAAAGGGTGCAACATATATTTCCTAATTCAAGCAAGTCTATCTATCCAAATCTAAAACATTAAATTTTCCACTGACATTACTTCTCAGCCCATCAAATCTTATTGGCAACACTAACATATAAGTGCATTAAAACCTAACATTCCGGATTTACAACATCAGAATCTCATGCCATATTCATTTCCTAATTCTTATTTTTAAAATGTATTTATCCCAAATTACTCATCCAAGATGGAGCAATAATCTGAATTTGAATCTTACACTATCTTTCTCAATAAATATTCACATCTAAGCATATCCATGAGTCCAACATCCGAGTTAATCTTCATGTTTTAATCTGATATCAAAATGGATTAGAATATCTTTTCAAATAAAAAAAATGCTCCTTATTATTATTATTATTATTATTATTATCTTATTTTATTTTGTTGTTTTTGTTATTGTTCTTCAAAGACCAAATTTTCACCTCGTAAGTGGTCTAATCGTCTACAATTATTTCAACCACCGATCCAATTATACATGTTGGTCGACTTTCTCGTCGTAATAATATTACATTCAATTGGGTCAATAATCAGAAAAACAAAGTTTTATATTAATACTCTAAAAGAGCATAAGAGGGTAGAAGCTGTAGGCAGCTAAAATAGAGAAGACCCTCTTAAGCACCCGAAAAAGGATCAACGCAAAATATCAGTGGCACCAACTAGAAAGGAAAGGAATTTCGAAATGTACCAGGGTCTCTATAATTCCTTGGACCACGCACTCCATCAAATTAGCTTTGATTTATCTCCAGGCCACTCCTAACCCAATAATATTACCAAAACTAGAGTACAGAGAATCGAGGCCGGCTTCTTTTATTTTTTGTTTTCGGGTCTTCGCGGGTCGCTTCTGGGAGTCGTGGATCGGAGCTGTGGGATTTGCCCAAATCTCTTCGTTCTTGGCTTGAATCTTTCTGGACTAGTCTCAAATCAATAAACCGGTTTCTTCTTCAACAGATCCATGTGTTTTAGGCTTCATAATCACTCAATTTTATCACCCCTTTCTCGTTCGTTCAACCTGGTCTTAGAAGAACTTCACGGGTAGCTTCTTTTTCTCCACAAATCACTTTAATAAAAGCATGGGTTTCATAGATTAGGTTTCTCTCTTCATAAAGCATGCCAGGCTGCATGGATTCCGTCGTCATACAGCTCGGATTTAGCTCGGGAGCGATGAACCGGGTTTGGGTAGGGGACTTGGGGTTGTCAACTGGACTGCCGGATCGCGCGGGCCTGCATGGACTCGGATGGATCACGGAACTTTATCTCTTCATACTAGGCTGGTTTTGTTGAACAAAACTCGGCCGAAAATACCGGGCTTTGTACTTTTGACTCGGGCTTACTAACTGGATTGCACTGTTGGGTTTTACGGAATGAAGGGGCTACATAAACTAACCTTCTAAATCATTTTTCCTACAAAAATATTCATATATTATTTTCCTTACACTAAAACAATATACAAAAAATAAAAGAATATCTTATTTCTAATAAATCTGAACCAATTTTAGGAAATTTCTTGATTTATAATATTTGATATTATAATTTACATATCGTCATTTCCTATAATACATAAATTGTAAAAAATATTTAAACATAAATTTTAAAATATTTTGTCACATTTTTATGAAATATATTTATTTTTCCTTTTTATTATCTTCAAAATAACAATGGAATCACAATATTCCTAACAAAGTTCGCATACCAAGATCCTGAGCCTATGTTTAGATTGACGTCTTGCTTTGAGTACATAACTTCGATGCCTAAGCTTGGGTCTATATTGATGCTCTTTCTTTGGGTATATAGGAAATTTTTTGCTTTATAATATTTGATATTATAATTTACACATCTTCATTTCCCATATTACATAAATCGTAAAAAATATTTAAACATAAATTTTAAAATATTTTGTCACATTTTCATGAAATATATTTCAAAATTCGCTCGAATTTGGTCCAATTGAATGATTTGGGATTTTTCTTAATTTTTTTTGAAAATCATGATTTTACCTGTGTAAATCCAAAAACTCTTTGAAAACTATAAAAAACACCAAAAACTTGGAAAAACTAGATTTTAGACCCAAGCAACATTTGCTCCGATACCACATGTAAGAAATTTAATTGATCTCTAATAAGATTGAAACCTAGGATCTACGTAGTCACCAAATATAAAACATTAGATAAAACTAAGAAAACATACCGTGTTTTAATCCTTATGAAGATCTACAAATGCAGAAATTGATCTTCAACTTAAGTGAATATTCTCTAATCTCATTTTGAAAGCATTGGCTTGATGAGAGAAGCTAAAGGGTTGTAGCTTTTCAAGAATGAAGCCCCTTCTTACCATAACCGGAATAATATGCTTATATACATGAGCTAGAGGATAAGACCTAACTCTAACCCTATGTGCTACCCAATTAGGCTCACTCATCATGGCCCTATTTGGTTAGTCACGACTCACACCAGCTAGTCCATATTTTAGAACTCATGGACCAACTTAATATAGCCCACTTAAAGTAAGCCTAAAAATTAGGCTTACAGAAATACCACATGGCTTGACAACGATAGATGAAGCGATACCAATAATGAAAGATGAAAAACAGCAAAAGACCTTAAAGTGTGTTGTAGGACGTTCTTACTTTCTGCTTTCTGTGTATTTGAAGAAATGGCATATACATTTATCAGTTGGGAAAGTGCGAGGCCAAGGTAAATTGAAGCTAGTCATTTCTTTGCAGCGTAGGAGCTGTAAAAAAGGGAATTGTGGGAGTCCAAGACCTGTAGACTGACAAGTCCAACCATGTACTTGTCCTCGTAAGTTATCTTCCTTGTCTCATCTCCATGGCCGTGCTCTTTCCTGCTCAAGCGGTCGAAGGAGGCCTTAGTGTTAAGGCACTACTGCAAGTGTTGCCAAGCCAATACAAGTAGAGGCTCAGGGGTCCTTCCTTAAAAGCGTTGTTGCATATAGAGGTCATTGCAGAGGCATTGTTAACCTTTGGGCTTTACTTTTCTATCATTTTTATCATGCTCAGGGGTCCTGAAAGCCCATTACTAAAGGTTTGGTCAACACACCCATTCGGCCAGGCTTTCACGAGAAATCCTTCATTATGTTGGTGTTGTCATTTTCTTACTGTGCGATGCATTTATTTGGTTTGTTTTTGCTGGCAGTTGTAGTAAGGTTGTCCTACAAGCATTTTGGCCATGTATATTACTAGTTTGTCCATCTTTGGATAGAATGTGAATGTTAGGCAGAAACTTCAACTAATTTCCATAAAATGAAACTTCTTTCTTTCTAACATTTCAAAGCTCATTTATATATTTAGCCAATGCTTTTTGAAAACAAAAGGCCAAATTAAGTAAGTTTCATGAAATAGATTGAAAATATTTTAAGCTTAGAAAACTTTGTCAAAAAGAAAAGAAATGTAGCAAATATGAAAACTAAGAGTAAATAGCAAAACAAACTATCTTAAACAATTTTAAAAACATTAATAGCCGAAATACATTGTCTTAAACAATTCCAAAAAATTAACAATATAGAAATACGCTTCATAAATAATGTCCTAAACAAATCCCAAAACATGAATAATACTAAAATATTCTTCGTAAGTAATGTCTTAAATAAAGTTGAAAACATTAATAACACCAAAAATACACAACTTTGAAAACATTAACAACACCAAAATAGACAAATTTGAAAACATAAACAACAGTAAAAAGTAGCCAGTTTAGTAATGTCTTAAACAAAGCTAGTTTGATGTTGACATTTTGGGATAGGCGAGAAAGATCTAGACAGATGTTCCTTCATTGTATTCCAATAGATGACTGAGATTGGAAATGGATTTGGGAGATGTGAGATGGATTAGATCCACATAAATCAGTGTATTGGACAATAAAAGGTCCATTACCGTAACTGCCATTAGAGTCTTGAGTTTTGATGTGCCATAAACGACAAGGTTCCTTCTTAAATTTAGTGCTAACTGCTACTTGCTAAAGCAGTGGTGGAAATGCACTTGCTTTCTTTGAGAAAAATGAGGCAATTTTTTTTGTTTGTTTTAGTGCATGAGTGCCCCCAATTATAGTCATTGGTATGCAACACGTGCACAAACCCTAAAAAATGCCATGATACTTATTGGAGCATAGGATTCATTTACATTGCAAACCAAATTTTTTCGATACATAATGTGGCCTTTACCTTTGATCACAATAAGAGTATTTTGATCATGATATAGCTACACCACTATTTTTGTTTTTCCTTGGGAGTTTGGCCAAGGTAAAAGAAAGAAAAAAGAAGCACAACAACCAAAAGATTAGAAAAGGCTTGTCCAAGACATTGAAAACATTGATAATTAGGTTATAATTGGTGATTGCATCGATTTAAGGCCCTAAAAATTGCCCATTGATCAATATACCTTGTCATTTTATGAAAAAAAAGAAAAAAGAAAAAAGAAAAAAATATATCATAATTCAACCACAAAGCTTCCTATAGGATATGTAGATGTCCTGACCCAAAAAAAAAAAAATGCTAACGAATTCTCTCTTACCAACGAACTCTTCTCCCTTTCTCACACCAATGTTATTTTAGTATAAAAGCCTCCCTCCTTCCCACACTATTTCTCCCATCACTCCCATTGTATCATTCTTCTCTCCTTTCTCTTTCTTTCTATGAAAATGGAAAACATACTACTTGTGGTGTAGGAGAACCTCTTACTTATGGTGATGTTAGAAGAAAAGTAGAAAATGTAGAGAAATCTAAGTGAGGGAGAAAAGATCAAATGAGAACGCCTTGAAGCTCTGTTACTATTGGATTTTCTACATGAGTTTACAAAGACTCAAAAGCTGTTTATATAGAGATATGATAGGTTAATATGGTCTAATCACAGAGGATTAAATTATAACTAACAAATAATTATCAAAACTGTCTAACAATCATAGTTGTCAGTTATGCTGAGTTGGCAAATAGTTGAGAATATGTTATGCTGAGCTAGTTATCTGAGATGGCGAGTAAGTTGGCAATATTGAGGAACTGCCAAGTGTCTACTATGTTGAGAGATTGTTACTTACCTTTAGAATACCTTAAATTGATTCATCAATAGGCACCTTTAAACTTGGAATGGTTATCAATCCAAGTTTGTTTCTAAGACATAAAGGTGGGCTTGGTTAAGGGCTTTGTCAAGACATCTACCGCTTGACAATTTGTTGGTATGTATTTGGTTGTCACTAGATTAAGTGCTACCTTCTCCCTTACAAAATGGAAGTTTATTTCTACGTGTTTGGTTCTTCCATGAAAACTTGGTTTTGTAGTGAATTTAAGTGCTGCCATGTTATCATAGTAAATGATTGTTGAATAAGGTTATCGGATACCAAGGTCTCTAAGTAGAGAGCATAACTAGGTGAACTCAGCAATAGCTGATGTAAGAGCTCGGTACTCAACTTTAGCTGAGGATCGAGCCATGGTTATTTGTCACTTTCAATTCTAAGAGATTAGATTGCTTTTAAGAAAAAAAAAATAACCAGAGGTAAAGCAATAAGTTGTCTTACAACTTGCTCAATCTAAATCACTTTAGTCAGAAAGGTTCATAGTGCTGAGTGAGTGCAATCATAGGCTAAGAATGATTGAACCCCTAAGATATCTCAACAACCTTTTTAGGTTATGATAATCTAGAACTGTAGGTGCATTGCATTGACTAACATATGCAATTTACAAAGAAGGAAATTTCTGGTTTAGTGATTAAGAGGTATTGCATGGCTTTTAGTATACTTTAGAATATAGCAAAGATAACATAAGGTGTTGAGGAATGTTTTAGTGATGAAGGCTTAGTAACAAGTGGTGTAGCAATAGGCTAGCTATACAACATTCAAGCCCACCTTAATATGTTTAATATGAATTGTTATTGAGAAAGAACATAGCTTAAACAACAAGAAAAACTTTGATTCCTAAGAAATAGTGAACTTGGCCTAGTGACTTAAGGGGAAATTCTTGACATAAGTGATCAATCAATTGTGAGATTGCCTTATTGGAGCTCCTTTTTATTAAAAGATCGCCCACGTAAAGTAGCAGCCAAATGACTGTGTTGTTGTGATTATAGACAAACAAGGAACGATAATAAATTGAGTAGAAGAAGCCATACTCCAATAGACATGAATTGAAATGATCAAACCAAGCCCTTGGTGTTTGTTTTAAGCCATAGACAGATCGGTGAAGGCAACAAATAGAAGTGGGTTATTTGAATCAATAAAACCTTGTGGTTGTTTCATGTTATTGGAGTGTCCAAAAAATGATGCGAAAATGCATTAGAAACATCAAATTGTTGTATTGACCAATGTTGAATTGTTGATTGAAAGAGAACTAGTCATATAGTAGTTAGTTTCACAACTAGGAAAAATGTGTCTAAATAGTTTAATCCTTCAATTTGGTGAAAACCCTGTGCAACAAGTTTGGCTTTTAATATGGAAAGTGACCCATTAGTTGCTGGCAATTATGGCAGGGCTTTTTCATCCCATAACGTTTTTCATGGGCCTTTTTTTTTTTGTGAAATAATAGTGAGGGAAGTTTTTGAGGGTGAGAAAGGAGTGGAATCTATTGCTCTCACTCGATCACTTGGTCACTCTATCATATGTCTTTGTTTCTTGCTTTTTTTCACTTGGTCACTTTAACTTTCTATTCTTTGTTTCTTTCTCCCTCTCTATTTTCTATTTCTGTTCTTGTTTCTCTATTCTCTTACTCGTTAGCTATCCCTTTCTATTAATATAATCTAATCATAGAGGATTAAGTTATAACTAACAACTAATTATCAAAATTGTCTAATAATCACAGTTGGTCAGTTATGCTGAGTTGGCAAACAGTTGAGAATCTATTATGTTGAGTTGGTCATTTGAGATGGCGAATGAGTTTGCAATACTAAGGAACTATCAAGTGTTTATCATTATAGTAAAGTGATTATCATTCTTGGCGTTTCTTGTTTCTTTGAATATGTTATTGTTGTTATCAAACTCTTTTATTACTTTATACTATTGAAGGCAGCTTTCTTACTTGTTTTGGATTTCATAGATGAAGTTATTGCTATGGTAAGATGGATTACTTCTATCCTCCATTTTGCAGTTCATATTCTAGTAGGAATTATCATTATAGTAAGCATCTATGGTCTGTTCACCATCTAAAACATTGCAATGGAGATAAAGGAAGATAATTTGGTAGGTTATGTACTTGTGCTTACACGCAAGTTTGAGTTATTTCTTATAGGAAATGTCTTTCATTTTTTTC
The DNA here is from genome assembly GCA_028551485.1 of Casuarina cunninghamiana. Classification (NCBI taxonomy): domain Eukaryota; kingdom Viridiplantae; phylum Streptophyta; class Magnoliopsida; order Fagales; family Casuarinaceae; genus Casuarina; species Casuarina cunninghamiana. The sequence continues at coordinate 26,495,171 of CM052364.1, forward strand.
TCCTTTTCATCATGGTTATATTGTTAAAAGTTATCATCCATGCATGAACCTTGTTATTGCTCTCCCTGATGCTACACACATTGCATTGAGTTGCAACACTACTTGTTGCCTTCAGACAGTTAGATGACCAACTAGTTTTAATGGTGATGGAACGGAGAGCATAATGTTAGGAGTGATGGATGCGACCTTGCACTAAACTGGTTGCTTTTTACCATTGTTCATGCTTTTGGTTTTGTTTAAGACATTATGTATGAAGTGCATTTTAGTGTTGTTTATGTTTCCATATTTCGTTAAGACATTGCTCATAAGTGTATTTTAGTGTTTGCTTTTGTTTTCCTCTAATGAAAGGCGACGGTTGATGGATATGCAAAAAACAAAACCAACCACCACCTTTCATTAGAGGAAAACAAAAGTAAACACCAAAATACACTTATAAGCAATGTCTTAAAGAAATTTGGAAACATAAACAACACTAAAATGCACTTCATACGTAATGTCTTAAACAAAACCACAAACATGAACAACAGTAAAAGATAGCTAGTTTAGTGCAAGGTCACATCCATCACTTCTAACACTATGCTTTATCTTCTATTCCCATTAAATTTGGTTGGTCCTCTAATCATCTTAAGGCAATAAGCGGTGTTGCAACTTGATGCAATATGTGTAGCAATAGGGAGAACAACAACAAGTTTCCTACGTGGATGATAATTTTAACAACATAACCATGATGAAAAGGGGGGAAAAAAATTTACTTATAAGAAAGAACTCAAACTTACGCATAAGCATGAGTACATAGCCTGCTAGATTATCTTCCCCCATCCCCATTTCAATGTTTCAAATGGCGAACATACCATAAATGCTCACTGTAATGATAATTTTTACTAGAATATGAATTACAAAGTGGTGGACAAAAGTAATCCATCTTACCATAACAATAACTTCATCTAAGAAATCCAAAATGAGTAAGAAAGCTACCTTTAGCAATATAAAGCAATAGAAGAGCAACAATAGATTCAAAGAAATGAAAAACAACAAGAATGATAATCATTTTGTATATCATTGTTGATGAATCAATTCAAGTTATTCTAAAGGCAAGCAACAATCTCTCAACACAGCAGACACTTGGTAGTTCCTCAGTATTTCCAACTCACTCACCATCTTAAATGACCAACTCAGAATAACAAATTCTCAACTTTTTGCCAACTCATTATAATTGACCAAATGTGATTGTTAGACAATTTTGATAATCAATTGTTAGTTATAACTTAATCCTTTATGATTAGACTATATTAACCAATTGTATCTTTATATAAACAACTTTTGAATCTTTATAAACTCACTTAGAAAATCCAATAATAGTAGAGCTTTTAAGGCACTCTTGTTTGATCTTTTCTCCATTACTTAGATTTCTTTGCATTTTCTACTTTTTCTACTAGTATCAAGCTAGAAAATGGAGAGGCATTGGTTGATAATGTTGTTGTTGACGATGTTTTCATTTTAAATGAAAGGAGAAAATTGTTTCTCTTATTGTATACGAAAAATGCTGAGTGGGGATTGCTTGAGATGTAATTTCAAATGGGCATTTTATGTTTTTATGTCCTTTGTTTCTCGAAGTAGACAACATTTTGAACATCATGCATATTGTTGCTCAAGAGACACCAATAAGGATTAAACTAAAAAAATAAGCCATCTTACATGATTTTAGGAATAACCAATGACTAGAATGGGTAGCTTTTAGAAACTATCGAAAAAGCATGGCTTATGGAGCGTGGAATATGAGTTTCATTATACCACAACTTGCACTAATAAATATGCAAATAGCAATAATTATGTCTCTTGGTCACATGTCTTGGGCGTAGGATGTTTAGGTCAACAAGGAAATGCCTAGATGGGATTTATGGGGAGGAAATGCTAATTGATGACCAAGAGAGTAAATATTTGACAAGTTACTTGTCCCTCTTTGGTTGTGTTGGTGCCATTGGTCCCTTGTCCTTTAGCATCTCATTATGGAGTGATGGATTCCAAACCAGTGAGTACTTATGTAGCATTATTATGTATATGGATAGACTTTTGGTGTCTACTCAACAAAAAAAAAATACCACAATTCAATATTGGAAAGTTATAAATTATTAGCAAAAGCATCACTTAATAATAATAATAATATACCAATGTCAAAATAGAGAGGAGCATATAGACAACATATTACACGTGGAAGATGAGAGACCATTTGAATATAAGGCCATATACTTCTTGAAAGAACAACAATTTAAGGAATATGTTTAATCATTTCACTAGCTAAAAGAACTAGTTTAGCATCACATTTTGACAGAGGTAGTCAACAAGTTGCCAAAAAAAGCAAACTTAATTATCGATGTAGTTAAAGTTACTGACTAGATTTCATATAAATCAATTTACTTCAAAGGCTAATTAATAGTCATTCATGTGCAAAACCTCTAGATATGGGTTGTACTTATGTCTACATCTTTTGTTGCAAATTTTAAACAACATACATAATAGTAGTTGTTAAATATTTACTCTCTTAGTTGTACATAACGCTATTTGTCAACATACATAATAATAGTTACACAAAGTTAGTATGCATCAAACTAAAGTTAATGAAAGAAGAGACGCTTTATACATAAACTACTACACGGTCATCTAGTTCCCAATTTCTCAAGCAAAAAGAGAAATAAAACATGTATTAGTACAAATATCTCAACCCTAAAAGAAATTCCATAAAGTCCATTTTCAGTTACAAATAGATATGCATAAAAAAAAAATCCTATCACTTCTATGAGGCCCATTAGTTGCAAAACTAAAAGCACTGAACAAACTACTTTCAGCAATCACAAAATTCAAGTTTTGAGTTTAATCGTTATTGGTATCTCTTATGCAACATCGTGCATGATGTTTAAAATGTTATCTACTTCGAGAAACAAAAAGTAAAAAAACACAAAGTGCCTATTTGCAATTGCATCTCAAGCAACCCACACTCAGCATTTTTTGTGCACAATGAGAGAAACAACGTTTTCCTTTCATTTAAAATGAAAACACCATTAGCAACAACATTATAATATGAAGACATACATGTATAGTTAGTATTGGATAAAAAATAAAGCCAAAAATACAACTAGATCGGCAATTGGCTTTGGTGAAGACAAAGCAAAACTACTTTTCTTAACAAAATAGACCCGAACAAGTAACTAAATCGGCAATATGCTTTGGCAAAGAGATAGTAGAGCTACTTTTCTCAACCCCAATTCATCATTCCCCTAACTCCAACCACTATTTCCACAAAAAATCCATCATCTGCAAATTAAATGCACAAACTTAGCACCAAAAATAGATGGACAAAAAATAAAGGAATTCAGAAATACAAAAAAGACTATATAATTTCAATTGTTACACTTAAACATAAACATGTATGAAAAATTGGGATTTCACAATCTAAACTAATACGACATGTCACTGTAGAAGAACCTTAAAAAAATACAAACATATGAGCCCACAAGTGCATTTCAAAATCTTGATTTATGAGAAATTAACAACTTCAATGAACCAAATTTGCTCTGAAGAATTTGAATACCATCAAAATAGTAGTAAAAAAAAAGAAAATAGAAAAAAGTTGAAAAAGACATAGAGAGAGAGGGAGAAAGAGAATAGGAGAAACTTTTCACGATTATGATAGGGCCTCTTCATCCTATAACATTTTTTGTGGGTGCTTTTTACAGTGAAATATCCAATGAATGATGTTTTTAAGGGTGAGAAAGGGAGTGAAATTTATTGCTCTCACTCGATCACTCAATCATTTTGTCATGTGTCTCTATTTCTCGCTTTCTCCCACTTAGTCATTCTAACTTTTTTGTTCTTTTGTCTCTCTCTCCCTTTCTATTTGCTATTTTTGCTTTTGTTTCTCTATTCTCTTGCTTACTAGCTTCACTTATCTATTACCTATTTCTTGCTCATTCACTTGCTCACTCTGGATCTCTTTTTCTCTATCTCTCTCAATATAGATATTTCCATGACGCCTCTCACTCTCCTCCTTGATATCATGGTTGAAAAAGTTCTTATAGTTACTATTATCCCTTTCTCTCACACGCTCCCTGAACTTATCGCTAAGATAGAGCCACTGTACCAGTTGATATTGGTACAGCTCGACACCTTCCTTGTTATTGTTGATTTTCATATGAGAATGATGCCTAGGTTAGAATGGTTGAAAATCCTATGCATTGCAACCCCTTCCTTACTAGCCACCACAATTATCATGATTGTGTTTCTCAATATCAATAGTCTTTTGATGATCAAGAACCTTCAAATGGAGGTCAATTTCGTAGGCCATCTTTGTGATCACATAGAAGCTCAATGTCTTTTTTACAAGTAATTTCTCTTCTTTTTCTTTTCTCTATTTAGCTCACATTTACTATCTTGACCATAAATCTCTACAAAAACTTTGTTATTGCTTTGTTTGCTGATATACATCATGCATAGGATTTCAAGTGAGCTTACTTCCATAATGCAACCAAAAATCTACCAGATTTACTTCACTAAACCATACAAGATAATGAAGAGTTACGAAATAAATAATTAAGTAACTAATTAATGGATGATTTTCTTAGTTTGAATTGATTATATGGATGATGTTGGCTCATTGTATAAGTCCATATAATGTGGGCTTATATGAATGATACATAAACTAATATTCTCTACCATGGCAAGACAATGTGATTTTTGTTAGTTCGTTTTAATTGTACACATGTTGTACATATATTCCTTTGATTGCATATATGGTACTGGCAATGTGATGAGTGATGCTATTTGTATAGATATTTTACTAATTGGCTAAGTCCCCCTTTTACCTCTCCGTTCATATACATTGTACCTTGATGTAGGAAGAAATTTTGAAATAATAGTGTTGTTCACTTTTGTTGCATTTGGTTATGGGAAAATGCCCTTTAGAGCATTTTCACCATGTCACCCACTATGCCCTTCTCTCTCGTAAAATGCTAAGCACACTTACTCACAAAAGACATGATGCACACACATAAAAATAACTGCTACTATTCACACACATAGAGATAGAGAGCTTTTAGGCAGTCACCATTTTGTCACCTTTTTCCTTTGCTTTTGTAGTGGTTTTTTGCTTGCCTTATCAAGCCAATATTAGAAGAGAATAAAGTGTAAGGCCTCGTCAAAATTTTTGCAACTCAAAAATAAAGAAATATGGTATGTTTTTAGACCTATTTTGTATTGTGTAGAAACCCACTTTTCTCTCCATAATTAATGTTTAGATCCTCCAAAAGAGCCTTGTTTGAGACCACATTTTCTAACAGATGATATATTTGATGGATGATTCTTTTTTGTTTTTTTTGTTTTCACTTTGAATGGGTTATGTTGATGACGTATTTGATGGTATTAGTATTTTTATAATGGTATTAGTATTTTCTAGATACATTTAGCTCATTGGCCGGTTAGTATTTTTTCTTATTTGTTCTTTTTCGATGCCACATTGCCGTTAGCTTCAACGATGAAACCCAAACACGCTGATGGGAATACGTAGATCCGGTCTTAGATTAGGTTTCTCTCTTCATAAGGCATGCCAGGCTGCATGGATTCAGTCGTCATACAGCTCGGATTTAGCTCGGCAGCGATGAACCGGGTCTGGGTCGGCGACTTGGGTCGTGAACTGGACTGCCGGATCGCGCGGCCCTGCATGGACTCGGCTGGATCACGGAACTTTATCTCTGCATGCTAGGCTGGTTTTGTTCAACAAAAATGGGCCGAAACGTACCGGGCCTTGGACTTCCTATTTGGGCCACTAACTGGAGTGCACTATTGAGTTTCACGGAATGAAGGGACTACGTAAACTAACCTTCTAAATCATTTTTCCTACAAAAATATGCATATATTATTTTCCTTACATTAAAACAATATACAAACAATAAAAGAATATCTTATTTCTAATAAATCTTAACCAATTTTAGGAAATTTTTTGTTTTATAATATTTGATATTATAATTTACACATCTTCATTTCCTATAGTACATAAATTGTAAAAAACATCTGAACATTAATTTTAGAATATTTTGTGACATTTTCATGAAATATATTTCTTTTTCCTCTTTATCATCTACAAAATAACAATGGAATCACAATATCCTGAACAAAGTTCGGATACCAAGGTCCTAAGCCTATGTTTGGAGTGACGTCTTGTTTTGAGTACATAAGTTCGATGCCTAAGCTTGGGCCTGTATAGATGCTCTAGCTTTGGGTATACAGGTTTGGAGGTCTGGGTTAGGAGCCCAGACTAGAGGTGACAGATGGGATGCCCAAGTTTAGGGTCCAATTGGACTCTAAGGTGTGGGAACAAGTTTCAGATGGTTAGATTCGTGTATACAAATTTGTGCCTAGGCTTGGACCTTTGTTCGGGATCTTATGTGTAGTACGCAAGTTTGGATTTGTAGGTTCTGTAATAGGTTTGGGAATCCAATTCTAGAGCCCACCCACACCAGTGATGGACCCGAATCAAGTCCCTGATCCTGGGCCCCCATATTTAGACTTGATCCAGGGCAACCATAACTGGCCCCAAAACCGGAGAGGCAAACCTGGGGCTGCGACCCTCGGCCTCCATCCTTGGGTCCCAAACCTCCGGTCCCGATCTTGGGCACCCAATCCAAGGGCCTAGATACTGGATCACAACACTAGGTCTCGATCCTCGATCCCAATATGGGACCACAACCTAGGGATCCGATCTCCGCCCCCCAAACTTGGACCTTGGACACTGGGCTTCCAAGCCTGGGTCCCGAATCCTGGGCACCCAATCCACAGCACCTCAAAATCGTTTTAATAGAAATTGCACGACACATGTAGGCATGGTGCTCGCAGGTGGTTGGCAATTCGCCTTGGAATGTCTCAAAAGATTGATTGGAAACAGAAGTAAGCTCAAGTATTTTTTTTTTTTTCAATACATCAGCAGCCAATTAGTGAAACCTCTCTCTAAGTGTATGCATTCGTCCATCATCTGACGTAGATCATGTACAAGAAATCCAAATATATCTAAGAAAGTTTGTAAGAGCATATTCCTTACAAGTTGGTATATGCCAAAGTCATCATTTAGAATCTTGTGGTCTGGGGCATGCCGTATGGACCCTTAACTAGAAGGACAAATAACGTTGTGCAAGGAACTCACTGCTTTGGAATCCATCACTCCACAAATGAGATGCTAAAGGACAAGAGATCAATGGTATCAACACAAATATTTACTCTCTTGGTCATTAATTAGCATTTTCTCACCAATGCCATCTAGTCATTTTCCTGCTGAGCTAAACATCCTACGCCCAGGACATGTGACCAAGAGATATAATTGTTGCAGTTTTCATCTCTTATAGATTTATTAGTCCAAGTTTTGGTAAAATGAAACTCATATTTCATGCTCCATAACCATGCTTTCTCGAAAGTTTCTAAATAATATTTTTTTTAATGGGATTTGAATAAGACTTGTCGTCAACTGGTTGGCAGAGGGGTGGCCTAAAAAATGTTTGCATACTTTGAGTTATTAACTTCACTAATGCCTCTACTTTCCAGGAAGCAGGTGCCAATATCTGAGCTTATTAGACAGTTTTCGTCAAACCTATTGTGAAACCGTGTGAACGTCAAGCGGACTAAAAGCCTGCATCCTTCTATTGGAAAGGATAGAATCCGTCACATTTTATAGCTGCCACTGCAGGAGCTAGGTGGAATATGGAGTGTCTTTTGTTTGTTAGATGCTGTTTTTTATTTAATTTTCACTTCTTTTAATCATTCTTTGCTCAGGAATTTTCCTTTAGGAATAGCTAATGTCTTTTTTGGGTTCCCTCATTTTTTTTTTTTTGCCATAACTTTTAAGTCTTTTCTAATGAATTACTTTTTGTTTGCGTTGTTTAATCTAACTTTTTTTTTTTTACCGAGTGAGATCAGTTTAGTGGCACTGCACTCTCCCGCCATCCCTACCTCTCTATGCTTCCGCAAACCATAAGCTGTATAAACAAAGAAGGAACTGAATCATATTAATTCGTGATTGTTCAATCAAAAGTGATTTGCCTCTTTAATATTGCAGTCAAAACATTCTAAGTTGTGATACAAAATATGCCCCAACTTAGTAAAATATCGAAAAGCATGCGACGTCTGTTATGGAAAAAGAAAATGTTCATAAATAAAGATCCTATCAGCTTTCGTAATTGGCTAAAATCTAGAGTGTTTTCTCTCTCTCTCTCTCTCTCTTCTCTGGGTTTGTATGGAAATGATGAACCTCATGTTCTTAAAAATCGAGGCCGAAGTGGGTGTCGTACTCATCGTTGTCCATCTCTCTTCCTCTCACTTTTAAGTTTATGACAAAGGTGGTGCTAATGTATTAGTTGATGTTAATAGAAGTACTATGATGCTTGTCTTTAACTTAAAGGAGGTAATAATTTTTGGTCTAAAGTAGATGACATCCTTACGTGATTTACTCATGATGCTTTATTTATCACCAAGTAGAGATGAATACTATATTGTAGCGGCAGGAAATCTTTTGGCGCTTAGATCTTGGCCGGGGTAATTTTGCATATGAACATCTATGGCTTGGCAACGATCTGAAGTGTTGCAACCTAGGCCAAGGATGACAATCTCATAGACCATGTCTTCTCGATGATGCACATGTTTGAAGTCTTTCTTGCAGGTAATTTCTTCCCTTTTTCCCTTCTCATATGCACATGTTCGTTCATTGTCTTGATGTCTTACTAGTATTATGGAAAATTAATGCCTCCGGTTAATGAGCGCTATAGTTAATTATAATCTATGTAGGAACCTTGTTTATTCCTTTGTACTGCTACTAGGCACATTACATTGAATTGCAACCGAGCTTATTTCCTTCAAACAGCAAATGAACTATAAATAAATAATGGAGGGTTTTAGAAGTGACTGAAACTTTTTTTGTTTAAAAGCACTGGTGAAATATCTACCTTACTAATTGTGGAACCTACACGAGATTAGATATCAACAATAGAGAATACTTGTCATTCTCATGGCCAAGTTAATTTATTAAGTGATAATATCCGTGATATTAGAATGCTAATATGTTTATTTAATCTTTTCAATTTGAAGGATTTAGAATACGAATGAAAACATTAAACCTTTAGTGACTTTCCTCCGTTTTCATAGAAATTCATATTATAATATTAATACGTTTGCTTGATTTTTTCAATTTAAAGGATTTTGAATGAGGACGAAGCATCAAACCTTCCGTAAATTTTTTGTCTTTATAGAAATTGATATCAAAATATTGATCTGTTTGCTTGATCTTTTCAATTTAAAGGATCCAAAACGAGAACTAAATCTTCTCAATTTGAAGGATGTGGAATTAGAACGACAACATTAAATATCTTTTGTTTTCTCCAATTTCCATGAGAAGGATGAACGGTATATGTGAGGCTCAGTGGTGTTTCTTATTGAGAAGAAAACTCCCAATATGCTAGCACATGGGAAAACGTCTAATTAACAAGAATATTCTAGATCAAGATGCGATAGAATGTGTAAGCACATTATTAAAACCATATTATTGCTCGCGGTGTTCGCCTTGGAAGCATTCTTGGTTTCCATCTTTGTGGGACAATAATAGCCCATCTTTGTCCACCAGTCCCACTGCCTCTACCACTTCTGGGTGAATGTAGTTAATGTGAAGGCCACAGAACTTCTTAGCACCATCAACAAACTGGTATATTTTTGAGTTTAGCCTCCCCTGGCCCAGGCTAAAATCCAAAAATAGAGGGGGAAAAAAAAAATCCAACCAGTTAACATCAGAGTATGAAGTCAAAAGCGACAGAGATTCCTTATATAACTTAGTGACAAAGGCATTGCGACAAAGTTACCAAAATGTTTATACCTTTCGCCAAGGTTTAATTGCATAAAAAATATTTCTACTCATTTTAATTTTTCATTTTTCCTACTCACTTAGGGGCTTTCTTTGTAGCCCCTCCCGGAGATGCTTTCCCAAGATCGTTACTTAGTTTTTCGTCGTCTTCAATATTTCCATCAACTTTCTTAACAACCGCTGCAAATACGAAAACAGACAACCATCGTGCAATGTCATCATAACGTAGATGATGTTCATCGTGCTCCTTAAATTCCATCAAGAAAAAAACATACCAGAAGCAGCAAATGTTGCTACCAGTGGAAAGTGTAGCTCGCTCCTCTTTGGTTCTGCAACAGCGGGTTTCACCCAGTACCCACCATTGGTAGTGCCTATAAAATTTGCTCAAAAAGTGATCGATCCATTGGTCACAAAGAGCCACTTCAAGAATACAGACAATTGGAATACAAGCAAATCAACATCGTAAAAAATAATCAGCGCAGAAAAACAATCCCCACTACCTGCGATCTTTGAGGCAATAAAATTCTTTAAAATCATGAAAAAAGTAATTAACGTGACGCCCTTTTATCGTAAAGCAGGCATATAGCGTTTGAAAACAGAAACCCCTTCTAAAATAAAGGTTAATAAGCGCTATACAGAGATTTTCATCTCAAAAAGATGAATTGAATCGACTAAATGCAGAGATAGTGCATGTGCATCAAGAAAAACACACAGGGGAATCATTCATGAATAAGCAAAGGGAAAAAAAGAAAACCCATGGACTGATAAAAGAAATAGAAATTGTAAGAAATTTAATCAATCTCCAATAAGATCGAAACCCAAGATCTGCGTAGTAAAATCTAAAACACTAAATATAAAGCATTAGATAAAAGTAAAAAAAACATATTGTATTTTAATCTTTATGAAGATCCACAAATGCAAAAATCGATTTTCAGCTTAGGTGAATATCCTCTAATCTTATTCTAAAAGCACTAGCTTGATGAGAGAAACTAAAGGGTTGTGTCTTTGCAAGAATGAAACCCCTTCTTACTCTAATCGGAAAAATATGCTTATATATATAAGTTAGAGGATAGGATCTAGTTCTAACCCTATGTGCTACCCAATTAAGCCTACTCATCACGGTCCTATTTGGTTAGCCATTGCCCACACTAACTAGTCCATATTCTAGAACTCATGGACCAACTTAATATAGCCTAATTAAAATTAGGTTAACATTCTCCCACTTAGGCTATATTAATTTGAAATTATGCATGCCTTTATATTGATCTAGAGACAATTCTTAATTATATTTCCATCAGAAGATTCCTTTCGTTGCAATGTTTTCTAACTTAAATTTACCCAATTCAATGGATGAAATTTGATCTTCAGGAAGAGGACTGCCAAGAACGACTGAGTCCGTATCTGTGTAGTAACAGTCAGGTCTGGAAATGTATGGATACATATGAATCCGAGCACAAGCTGTAATAGCAGCGGACAATTGAACGGCTGATATTCTTGGGGGCCTCCATTCAGAGTCGGGGGCATGTTCGGCATTGAAGTGGTAATGAACAATATAGTATTGCTCGCTAAGCTTGTCCCCATAGATTAATTCACGTGTCTTTATCAATTCGTTATATCGATTAAGACCGCAGATCTCAGTGTGCGTGCTTTTGGGGTTAATACCAAATCTACCGTAGAGTGAGTTCATTAATATCTTATAAACATAGGACATCGCATCATTTCCGGTTCTCTTAGCTTCTTGTCTTCTTTCGAATATGGCAGAAACAAAGCTACCGAAAGGGCCGCTATTCTTCTGTTCAAACAAGTAGCCTGAGAGGCGACTCGGACAACACCATAAATGCCAGCCTTATCCAAAGTCTCCCGATGATTCTATATCTATAGAATCGCATAGATATAGAATCTGCTTCTTCCATTCTGGGAGGCCGACGATAGTTTGTTAATAGACAGCTGTCTCACCTAATATATTACCATATTAGTGCATGTGATTAGACACAATATTATTGTAATTATTGTAAATATTTGGTTTACCTTTCCTAGGTTAGGCTATGTCCCTATAAATGTATAGCAAACATTGTAAAGATTATTACAGCAATAGAGAAACCCTTCATGCTCCCGCGCAATTTCTTATTTTCTTACATGGTATCAGCGCCAAGGATAAGCCTCCACTTCATAAACCCCCATGCTCCAAAGTTGGGCTTCAGTCCACTTGCAATACTTATGTCAGCATGCAAGTGAGGGGAAGTGTTTAAGGTGGGTGTTGTCCCACATTGAAAGTGAGAGGATGAGCCTGTGGTCTTATAAGTGATGAGATTTCTTCACCTAATGCCTTAAGGTTTTGGGATGGACCCTCACACTCTAATATGGTATTAAAGCCGGCCCTATGTCTTGCCTACCTTGGTGTGGTCCCTCTAGATTGGTCCCACCTCTCACTTCCAATGTGGGACAACACCCACCTTCAACATAGTTGACGGAGATCTCCTAGTGCGGGAGTGCCCGTCCCATTGAACTTGCCCGCTCAAAATTCGGCTTCAGAGAGTGGGGAACCAGTCCTATCCCAATGTCGTTGCTCGAGGTTCTAGCAAGTACACTTTGTCGTAACTGGTGGATTCATAGAATCCTTTTTGCTTTCTTCCCCGGTGTTTATTTGTGAAAGCAAATTTCGAGTATGAAATAAAGATTCACACAAACAAGAAAAGTGATCACACCCTTTTTTATGGTCTTTATTAATATGGTGGTGGGTTACACACTCCTGGGAAGTCTCTGGGCTTTCTCGTTAATTACATATACCATAGGAGAAGACATTTGATTCTAAGATCAGTGAGATCTTTACATTTTTAAACAGAAGAAAATTAGAAGAAGAATAGGGAAGAAGATGCAAGAATTTTCCGGTCTTCGAGGCCTTGCTACCTTGTCTTTGTCCTTTGAGTTCTTACGGATCATATGAAATCTCAAGCTTTGAATCACGGTAGAAACTATATCTATTAAGTGATACAACACTAATCATGACCACAAGAGCTATTAATCTCATTAATATGAATGAATATGGTAGTGTGGCAACTATATAACACTTTAGCAATCTCTTTATGTGTTATCATTATTGTTAGTCCAATTCTCTCTTCTTCGATAACAAAATGTCATCAGAGAATATACTTTATGGTTCCAATGAATCTTTTCATATCTTGTACTTAATAACTTGAGTTTAACTTTATGTGTCATAAGACATGCTTTATGGCTAACTATTGAATGCCCCAACCATTACTTAAGGTTTACACCTCCTTTAAGACTTTAATATATATACATTATATATATATATATATATAGAACTTTAGTCTGTCAACATATAAAGCAGCCACGTCTGATCTATTATAAATGTATCTTGATATAGATTTCAAATACTATTCTTGTAGCTTACAAGATAGTAATATGTATATTCCACTAGCTGCATTTTATCTATACATTTATAGGTCAAATAATAAAAGTTATCTTTAAGCACCTGACAATCTTTTGATAACAATATAATAATCTTCATCAAAATATGATAGACTTTTATCTAAAACCTTATTGAAAATAACATAAGGTCTAGTGCAAGCTTAAGCATACATGGCACTTCCTCATGCATTAGAATATGATACCTGCTTCTTGCCTTTATCTGTACTTTACTTTTAAGGCACTATAACAAGTTCAGTCAGTTACCTTCAAAGATAAGTACATTTCTAGGTATGCAATCTTTATAAACATTATTAACATATGTCTTTTAAGAGAGACTCAATAATCATCGACAATATTTCTTATAGATTACCAAATAACTGTATTATACCATGAAATAACCTTTGATCATTGCTTACAAGTAAGACATCATCCATATTGGTATACTCTCACTGAACTAAGTATATGTTCATGTATAGTCTACTTTATTCAGTGTAGTATTGCATAAAGATATAAACTTTCAAATTTCAAGTACCACTTTTTAAAAACATGTTTTAGTCTGTAAATAAACTTGTTATGTTTACACATAAATTCATTATATATACTTAAGATTGAATCACACCTAGACCTTTTTATTCATAAATGGCCTTCATGTTTGTATGGTATAATCCTTTACCCACTAGTGTGGTTTAAACCACTTGATCTTTTTTATAGAATCTCTTTAGCTTTATTGTATACATTCGCTACTAAAAAATAATTCAACAAGCTTTCAACATTTAGACAATTCAAAAAAATTACAAATACTATAAATGATTCATGAAGTGCATTTTATCACTCATTACATCTAACGATAAATCTAATTGAGGAATTACATCCTTATGAGTAATGAGATTCACCATAATATCAATGTCATAGTCATCTCAAAGACTCAATAATATGGATGAACAATAAGTTTTCTTTACTTAGGGAACCTCCAATGAAAATACCATAAACAGATCTTGGACTTGTGGGACCTCATTTCGAACTTTATCAATAACTAATTTAATTACCTTAGTAGGTCTCCACTTTAGTGTCATAAGCTCTTCATACAACTTACTCTATCATATTTAGCTTTAGAAAATGTGTAACTTTACTATTTATAACTTTATACTTTTAGAGCTTTTTATTGATGAAACAAATATCATTCAAATGATCTCAAAGTAACTTTAGTTCTCCATCCCTACTTATAGAGGTTTAGGTTGAACAACTTTATTTTTGCAAAACATCTTACACTTTATGATGCTTAAGATTTGATACACTTTTGGTACACAACTCAAAAGGAATTTGTGAAATAACTAGGCTCAAATATAAAATGATCTTTTACAACCTTCTCCTACAAGAAACTATGTAAATTAATCTTACAAATCATAGTCTTTGACATATTCATAAGAATATAGTTACACATTTTGGCTACACCACTCTATTCTAAATTCCTAAGAATTCAAATTGGCTAATTCTTTTAGAATTCTTTCAGTAAACAAGCTTTTAAACTAATTAACATTCCATGTCTACCATAATACTAATCTCCCAATAGGATATGATAATTTTAATACTCTTTCTTAATTATTTCTCAACTACCATTCCAAAGGACTTTGATTTTTTATAAAAGATCCAAACTTTTTATAACTATTATAAAACAAAAAAAATTTATGAATATGTAGAAATAGAATATTCTTTATAGTGTTACTATATAGGGGTCTTTAATATCAATTATATATGACCTCCAATAGGTTAAAACACTAGACTACAAATCAATTCTATATCTTGGTGAATTTACTTTTATCATAGTTTACACATATTTCTAGATCACCTTCAAGAGTAGATTGAATGTCAAACTTTATCAATCTTTCTACTCTTTACTAGAGATGTAACCAAAACTTTTATGTCACAAAGTGTAAAATTTCTTTTTAGATAATTAATAATATCTTTCTTAACTACTGAGAGAGAGATATCATTGGAAGATAAACATTGTATTTAATCTATAAGACACAATATAATAACTAACTTTATTTAAATTGACAATCAAGTATTGAAATCTTTATTTTAAAATAGTTACCACACTTGTCCAAAACTAAAGATTGAAAACAAATTTCTTCAAAATTATTTAGAGAAAATGTTTTCCAATATCATCATTTGGAAAAAACCAGAACTTAGAATAAAATCATATCTCCTATTATTTTTGTAAGTGTTAGTTCATCTTTATTTGGCTTCTTTCTATTAATGAATCCCTAAATGATGAAACCATGATTAGTTGCACTAATATCTAAAGCTGTATAGATTCATAAACATAAGCCAAAGAATTATCACTTTTGACCTTATACTTTAATGACCAAGTCTTATATAGTTGTAGTCTTTCCTCATGTGACCCTTCTTTTTACATAAGAAGTAACGATCACAATCCTATGAAAGGATTTCACTCTAACCCCTAACACGATGCTAAATTACTTAAAATCCTTGGTAGTGTTGTGAGTATCTCTATGAGTATTTTTCAAAATTTGGTTTGATAATCTATAACCCCAAATATGGTTTTCAACACCTCTATTATCAAACCGTAGAAGAATAAAGCTAAATATTAACGGGAGTATTTAAGGAGGCAAATGACCTTAATGCCATTTAATTCATGAATTCCTTAGCAATACAATAAATCACCTAATGTTAATTTTAAGTTAACTCCTTTATGGATGGTATACAAGTGCGTTTAATCCTTTAACATGTAGCCTATATCAACATTTATCCTTATTATTTTATTCAATGTGATCCATTGATTTATCCATATAGGCAAAATCCTAAATATGCCATATATTAAAAACTTCATGTCTTCCTTGCACTTCAAAATAAAGACTACATGTGAACCCTAATTTAGGTTTCTGTGGACAAACAAAGTAACTAAATTAAAATCGACACAAGGTCAGTAATGTGAGTATGATATGAATTAAATTCTTATGAACATATTACAAGAGAGTTTACATATACTGTCACATAAACACCTTTGGGCATAATACATGACATGTAATTGTAAAATCTCTATATAGTAGTGGCCATGAGAACATTTCAATTTTTATAATCTACCACCTTTGGGTGTATAAATCAATTCAATTAGTTTAAACTCATGCATTTCTTACTATGCATCTCTATAAGTTCTAACATATAATCATATCATTTGGGAGTATGACTATACACTAAAACTAGAGACATCCTTCAACTATATGAGAAAAACTTTTTGAACTCAATTAAGATGTGTCACTTTGGTAGTCACAACCTAATTGGATCAATCTCATATTACGGGATATATTTTAATTGGACATCCTTAGTATACTCACAATCCGTAGTAATGTAATTTGTACTTAATAACCTAAAGGCATTTTGTTTCCAAATTACATATCAAACAACGTCAATGAATGACTAAATGCATGCTATAAATTTATAAATGTATTATAACATTAAGCATGCTTATCAATTATTATATGCTAAAACAATCATGCACATTCTTTATAACAGTAATATTAAAGAATTAACTAAATGCATGCTACATATAAACATATTGTATTTAACATACACCTTAATGTGCTAAACATGCTAAAATAATAATGCATACTTACTACACTACTTCTTTAGTTAGATCTTATTCAAACATTAAACCACAAGACATGTTAAACTTAAATCAATATTTAAATTAACATGTTTTCTAAACTTCAAGTTGTCAAAATCAACTCATTTTAAGCTTAAAACATATCAAATAACATATTAGAATGTTTTAAATTCAAAACCTTACATTTTGGTGCAACCCACGTCGAATTTGGACCTTTCACACGCCCTTATGCGCCATTAGAAGGTCCTTGGTTAATTTTGTTGATTTTTGACTTTTTAACCATTGACCATCTATTGATTGTTGATTGTCCATTGACCGTTAACTAGTCCAGGTTGACCCGTTCTAGTTGACCGGATCGAAGGTGGGCCAAGCCGGCCGTTGTGTGTGGACCCGAATGACCCGACTTGGAACGGGCCTGAACAGAAATGGGCCAAACATGAACATGCCAAACCTTAAATGCGCCAGACCTGAACATGCCAGACCCTAAGTGGGTCAAACTTGAACGGGCTAGACCACCCATACTTGAGGCCGAAATTAATGGGCCAGGACGAGCTGAATGACTTGTTTCGAAACCAAATGGACCGGGCCCAAGTGGGCCCGACCTAAATAGGTCAAACCTAATGGGCTTGACCCTTATGTGCCAAGTCAGGCCAGACCCCAATGGGCCAAACCACCTGGCCTGGGCCTGCAAACGTACTTGGTTGACCTGTAAATTAGGTCAGCAATGCAATTCGGGTTGTAAATGACCCGAATGAGCAATGACGGAGCCGTGAATGAAATTCATTCGCAACTCATAAAATCATGAAATTTTGCACAACTTAGCCATACTAATTGGCACAGAAACACTAGAAGACCATCATAGAGGGTTGATTTAGGCCAATTAAGTCTTGAAATCGATGAATGAAAATCTAAGTTTTGCAAAATTGATAAAATTGTAAATTGGAGCGTTTAGATCAATTAATCTTCATCCAGATTAGTCGATCTTTGCTCCTTATGACTGATTATAATAGAAAACGTTGAAAGAAACTCAATCGGATAAAAAATTCGCTTGAATTTGGTCTGATTGAATGATTTGTGATTTTTTTTTTATTGAAAATTGCGATTTTACTCATGTAAATCCAAAAACTCTTTGAAAACCATGAAAAACACCAAAAAACTTGGAAAAACTGGATTTTAGACCCAAGTAACATTTGCTCTGATACCACATGTAAAAAATTTAATCAATCTTTAATAAGATCGAAACTCAGGACCTGCGTAGTAAGATCTAAAACACCAAATATAAGGCATTAGATAAAAGTAAGAAAACATACCATATTTTAATCCTTATAAAGATCTACAAATGTGGAAATCGATTTTCAGCTTAGTGAATATCCTCTAATCTCATTCCAAAAGCACTGGCTCGACGAGCGAAGCTAAAAGGTTGCAGCTTTTCAAGAATGAAGCCTTTTTTTACCTTAACCAAAATAATATGCTTATATACATGAGATAGAGGATAAGACCTAGCCCTAACCCTATGTGCTACCCAATTAGGCCCACTTTTCACGACCCTATTTAGTTAGTCACGGCCCACACTATCCAGTCTATATTCTAGAACTCATGGACCAACTTAATATAGCCTACTTAAAGTAAGAATTAGGCTTATAGAAATACCACCTGGCATGACAGCAATAGATGAAGTGGTACCAATAATGAAAGACAAAAAACACCAAAAGACCTTAAAGTGTGTTGTAGGACGTTCTTACTTTATGCTTTCTATGAATTTGAAGAAGTGGCATATACATGAATTAGCTAGGAAAGTGTGAGGCCAAGGCACATTGAACCTAGTCATTTTTTTACGATGTATGAGCTATATAAAAGGGAACTATGGGAGTCCAAGACCTATAGACTGACAAGTCTAACCATGCACTCATCCACATAAGTTATCTTCCTTGTCTCATCTCCATGCTCGTGCTTTTTCCTGCTTAAACGGCTGGAGGATTCCTTGGTGTTAAGGCACTGCTGCAAGTGTTGTTAAGCCAATACAAGCAAAGGCTTAGGGGTTTTTCCTTAAAAGTGTTATCATGCTCAGGGGTCCTAAAAGCCCACTATTAAAGGTTTGGTCAGAACACTCATTCGGCCAGGCTTTCATGAAAAATCCTTCATTATGTTGGTGTTGTCATTTTCTTGCTATGTGGTGCGTTTATTTGATTTGTTTTTGCTGGCAATTGTAGTAAGGTTGTCCTATGAGCATTTTGGCCATGTATATTACTAGTTTGTCCATCTTTGGATAGAATGTGAATGTTGGGCAGAAACTTCAACTAATTTCCACATAATGAATCTTCCCTTCTTTCTTTCTTTCTAACATTTCAAAGCTCATTTATATATTTAGCCGATGCTTTTTGAAAACAAAAGGCCAAATTAAGTCAGTAAGTTTCATGAAATAGATTGAAAATCTTTTAAGTTTAGAAAACTTCGTCAAAAAGAAAGGAATTGTAGAAAAAATATCCAATTTGAAATAAAATTTAAATTAAAGGATTAAACACTTTCAAAAAAGACTATGTCAACTACAAACCCGAAAACTAAGAGCAGAAAAATACATTGTCTTAAACAATTTCAAAAACATTAACAGTACTAAAATACACTTTCTTAAACAATTCCAAAAACATTAACATCATAGAAATATGCTTAATAAATAATGTCTTAAACAAATCCCAAAACATGAACAATACTAAAATATACTTCGTAAGTAATGTCTTAAATAAAGTCAAAAACATTAATAGCACTAAAAATACACAAATCTAAAAACATTAATAGCACCAAAATACACAAATCTAAAAACATTAATAGCACCAAAATACACAAATTTGAAAACATAAACAACAGTAAAAAGTAGCTAGTTTAGTAATGTCTTAAACAAAGCTAGGTTGATGTTAACACTTTGGGATAGGCAAAAGAGATCTAGACAGATGTTCCTTCATCGTATTCCACATAGATAGTTGAGATTGGAAATTGATTTGGGAGATGCAAGATGGATTAGATTAGATCCATAAAAATCAGCGTATTAGACAATAAAAGGTCCATTACCATTTTCCATTTAATGGCTATGATTAACCCACATTTTTCATATACTACCATAACTGCCTAGAGTCTTGAGTTTTGACACGCCCTAAATGACGAGGTTCCCTTTTAAATTTAGTGCTAACTACTACTCGCTAAAGCAGTGCTAGAAATGCACTCACTTTCTTTAAGAAAAATGTGGCAATTTTTTTTTTTTAATGCCTGAGTGCCCCCTATGAACATAACAAAGCAAGTCGGTGATACACGTGGGTACATAAGAGAACCGGTGTAGCCATGCTCCAATGAAGTAGAAAGTTGTTAACCATACCTGATTGTAGTCAATGAAACAAACAAGGAGACTCGCTGTGGAGATCTCGAGGTTATAGAAAATACCTGGACATCCAATAATTGTGTTTGTTTTCATGTTCCATTGCATTGCCGAGACTAAAGTAGATTTTTTTCTCTTTATTTAGTTATTTATTTTAATTACATATTATTATTAGTCAATTTGGTACAAATTTAAATCTCATTGAAATATTAATGACAAGGCATCAATGCTCCCAACACAACTAGAGAGGGATCTATTTAAGGGACAACAATCAAGTTGTAACTTGTCAAATATTATTCTTTTGGTCATCAATTAGCATTTCTTCCCTAACAATATGATTTAGGCATTCCCTATTGACCCAACATCCTATGCCTAGGACATTTGACCAAGAGACATAATTGTTGCTGTTTTCATCTCTTGTAAACATATTAGTGTAAGTCTATGCCATCATCTATTTCTTTGTATAATGAGTTTGGCCTTCTTAGAAACACTTAACCTAATAAACCTATATGCAAGAAGTTACATATTCCCACTAGAAGTCAAAGTGTTTTTGTCCATTGGTGTGAGAATGCATCACCCATTACAGTCATTGGTATGCAACACGTGCACAAACCCTAAAAAATGCCATGATACTTATTGGAGCATAGAATTCATTTGCAACGCAAACCGAATTTTTTCAATACATAATGTGGCATTTACCTTTGATCACAGTAAGAGTATTTTGATAATGATATAGCTACACCACTGTTTTCATTTTTCCTTTGGAGTTTAGCCAAGTTAAAAGAAAGAAAAAGAAAAGCGCGCCAACTAAGAGATGAGAAAAGGCTCATCCAAGATGTTGAAAACATTGATAATTAGGTTATAATTGGTGATTGCATCAATTTGGGGCCCTAAAAATTGCCCATCGATCAATATACCCTGTCATTTTATGAAAAAAAGAAAAAAAATATATCATATTTCGGCTGCGAAGCTTCCTATAAGATATGTAAATGTCTTGATCCAAAAAAAAGTGCTAACGGACTCTTTTCCTTTTCTCATACCAATGTTATTTCAGTATAAAAGCCTCCTTCCCTCCCACACTATTTCTCCCATCACTCCCACTGTATCACTCTTCTCTCCCTCTCTTTTTCTTTCTACGAAAATGGAAAACCTACTGCTTGTGGTGTAGGAGAACCTCTTACTTATGGTGATGTTAGAAGAAAAGTAGAACATGTAAAGAAATCTAAGTAAGGGAGAAAATATCAAATGAGAATGCCTTAAAGTTATGCTACTATTGGATTTTCTAAATGAGTTTGTAAAGACTCAAGAGCTATTTATATAGAGATATAATAGGTTAATATGGTCTAATCATAGAGGATTAAGTTATAACTAACAACTAATTATCAAAATTGTCTAATAATCACAATTGGTCAGTTATGCTGAGTTGGCAAATAGTTGAGAATCTGTTATGCTGAGCTAGTTATCTAAGATGGTGAGTAAGTTGGCAATATTGAGGAACTGCCAAGTGTCTACTATGTTAAGAGATTATTGCTTGCCTTTAGAATACCTTGAATTGATTCATCAATAGGCACCTTCAAACTTGGAATGTTTATTAATCCAAGTTTGTTTTTAAAAGACAAAAAGGTGGGCTTGGTTAAAGGCTTTGTCAAGACATTTGCCACTTGACAATTTGTTGGTATATATTTGGTTGTCACTAGATTAAGTGCTACCTTCTCACTTACAAAATGGAAGTTTATTTCTACGTATTTGGTTTTTCCATGGAAACTTGGTTTTGTAGTGAGTTTAAGTGTTGCCATGTTATCATAGTAAATGATTGTTGAATAAGGTTGTTGGATACCAAGGTCTCTGAGTAGAAAGCATAATTAGGTGGACTCGACAATAGCTGATGCAAGAGCTCGGTACTCAACTTCAGTTAAGGATCGAGCCACGTTTATTTGTCACTTTGAGCTCCAAAAGATCAGATTGCTTCTAAGAAAAAAAAAAAAAAAGTAACCAGAGGTAGAGCAACAGGTTGTCTTATAACTTGCCCAATCTAAATCACTTTAGTCATAAAGGTTCATAATGCTGAGTGAGTGCAATCATAGGCTAAGAGTGATTGGACCCCTAAGATATCTCAACAACCTTTTTAGGTTATCATAATCCAGAATTGTAGGCGCATGCATTGACTAACATATGCAATTTACAAAGAAGGAAATTTCTGGTTTACTGATTATAAGGTATTGCAAGGCTCCTTGTATGCTTCAGAATATAACAAGGATAGCATAAGGTGTTGAGGAATGTTTCAGTGAGAGAGGCTTAGTAACAAGTGATGTAGTAATAGGCTTGCTATACAACATTGAAGCAAACCTTAATATGTTTTATATGAATTGTTTTTGAGAAAGAACATAGCCATCTATAACAAGAAGAACTTCAATTCCTAAGAAATAATGAACTTGGCTTAGTGTATTTT
Organism: Casuarina cunninghamiana; assembly: GCA_028551485.1. Taxonomy (NCBI): domain Eukaryota; kingdom Viridiplantae; phylum Streptophyta; class Magnoliopsida; order Fagales; family Casuarinaceae; genus Casuarina; species Casuarina cunninghamiana. The sequence goes on from CM052364.1 coordinate 26,517,921, forward strand.
TTTGTTTTTGTTTTTTTTCCTACACATCCATCAATTGCCACCTTTCATTAAAGGAAAACAAAAGCAAACACTAAAATACACTCATAAGTAATGTCTTAAAGAAATCTAGAAACATAAACAACATCGAAATGCCCTTTATACATGATGTCTTAAACAAAACCAAAAACATGAACAACAGTAAAAAATAGCCATTTTGGTGCAATGTTGCACCCATCATTTCTAACACTAGTCTTCATTTTATCCCTATTAAATCTAATTGGTCCTCTAACCATTTTAAGGCAACAAGCAATGTTGCAACTCGATGCAACGTGTGTAGCAATAGGGAGAGCAACAACAAGGTTCTTGCGTGGATGATAATTTTTAACAATATAACCATGATGAAAAGGGGAAAAAATGAAAAAAAAAAAAATTACTTATAAGAAAGAACTCAAACTTGCGCATAAGCACAAGTACATAGCCTGCCAAATTATCTTCCCCCATCTTCATTGCAATGTTTTGGATGGTGAACAAATCGTAAATGCTCATTTTAATGATAATTCATGCTAGAATACAAACTACAAAGTGGTGGACAAAAGTAATCCATCTTACCTCACCAATAACTTCATCTATGAAATCCAAAACGAGTAAAAAAGTTGCCTTTAATACTATAAAGCAATAAAGGAGCTTGATGACATCAACAACAGATTCGGAGAAACGAGAAATGACAAGAATGATAATCACTTTGCATAACATTGTTGATGAATTAGTTCAAGTTGTTCTAGAGGCAAACAACAATCTCTCAACATAGCAAACACTTGGTTGTTCCTTAGTATTGCCAACTCACTCATTATCTTAAATGACTAGCTCAGCATAACATATTATTAATTGTTTACCAACTCAACATAATTGACCAACTATAATTATTAGACAGTTTTGATAATTAGTTATTAGTTATAACTTAATCCTCTGTGATTAGACCATATTAACCTGATGTATCTCTATATAAATAGCTCTTAAGTCTTTGTAAACTCACTTAGAAAATCCAATAATAGCAAAGCTTCAAGGCACTATTGTTTGATCTTTTCTCCCTCACTCAAATTTCTTTACATTTTCTACTTTTTCTTCTGGTATCGAGCTAGTGCCTTTTGCTCTACTTCCTTTTTTGCCATGGTCGATAAGCCCACTTATCCCTTTCCTACCGATGTTAATATTGCCAATTTCATTTCCTTGAAACTTAATGAGACCAATTATATCCCTTGGTCCATTTAGATGCACTGCCTTCTGTGCACCCATTGGCTCATTGGTTTTGTTACTAGTGACATTCCCCTTCTTGAACACGTCATTCTCATCAATGAGAAGGAAGTTCCCAATCTTGCTTATGAGCAATAGGAACAAAGTGATGATTTGGTGCATTCTTAGCTCCTCAGTTCTCTTTCCGAAGAAATTGTAGGACTCATTTTTTAGCTCGATCATGCAACATATGTATGATATGCCCTTTATGACCATTTTGTGAAGCAGAGTGCTACTCGTGAATACGAAATCCAATCAAAGCTCTATACTCTCTACAAAGATGGCAAGACATTGCCTCATTTAGAAAAGGTTCACAATGATCTTTGGGGGCCCTCACTTGTACTGTCATTTTGGAATTTTTGGTATTACCTCCTAATTGTTGATAATTGTACACGAGACTTAATTTGGCATTGCCAAATTAAGTCATTAAGTTTCATGAAACAAACTAGAAATCACTCATGTTTAGAAAGCTTTATCAAAAAGAAAGGGAACACAGCAATCATCACTGTAGGATTACTTGGGATTCTCTGTATATTGCCAGACTCATACATGGACATTATCACCTATTTACCATCACCTGTGTAGGAGAGTATCTAATTTGGATTGACTTTTAAATTAGAGGACAAAATAATAGTTTTAATTTTTCGTGGATGAAATGCAACTAAAATGTGAGTTTAAAGGGGTGTTAGACATCTATTTCCCTATTTGAATTACTCGAAAGAATTTATAAATTATAGCTTTATGTTTATTTTGTTTATATTGATATTTTGCGTCTACTTCATTTTAACTTTCTAAGAATTGGTGATGAGAAGGTTGGCTTGTCTGTTCTATACAATAAAGTAAAATTATTACTCATTTATGATAATGTTAGTGGGTTGCATTTTTTATGATCTACAGCTTTTTAAAATAATATATTTCTTTTCTTTTTTTCTATTTAGCACACTACAAAAAATGGAAGAATAACTCTAAGCATGAAAATAATCAATGAAAAAAGAATGCCAAGTTCCATTACAAATTAATTAGTTATAATGACTTTAATTTGCACATTACAACAATAAAACATTTTCTGCTGTCAGAACAATGGTTTAACATAAAGCTTATGCAAAAGAAAGCTCTAGTCAAGCCCAAGCTTCATCTTCTGCAAATATACCTTTTACTAGTTCGCATACATGATCATGTAACCCTCTCGTGACAGTTTCTTAAAAAATCAAATTTTGTAGGTTTAGCAAGGGCATGTAGTGTGGCCTATAGCTCCGTCCACATAGAATTGCATTTGTTGGTTTCGGATATTCATCTCTCCAGGAATTTGCAAGAGAACAGACGCAGAGATAGAATTGTCGGCCTAAATACTGGCGAGCCCAATTCTTTGACCTTATGCTCCACATTCCCACATTATTCAAGGGCATGTAAACTCCCCCGATAATAACAATTTACACAAGAAAATATTCATATGTTTTTTTCTCAGAGAAAGAAGCATGTTTTGCTGTAGGGTAGATTCTAGATACTAACTCATTTAATTTTAAATTTTGGTATCAAATTATTAAAAATAATAATTATATAACTCCTTTATCAAAATATTCTATGAGGCTGTTCATTCTCCGCCAGGCCCAATTTTGTCCAGCATGAGCTAAGCCAATTCCAGTCACCTTCCAAAACCCGGAATCAAAATGCCATCGTTTTAAGACCCAGAGCTCGGTGTTCTGGGACCCAAAGAATTTGGTCTATTTTACAACTGCGGTTTTGCCTGGTGGAGGTTGGTGGAGTCTAAAAATACAATGTATATATAATCCAGCAGGGAAGCCAATAGCTATTCTTCTGTCTCTCAGCTGAATGTGGGAATTGATTGCCGGTGATAGATGGGTAGTGCTTGTTGCCTCATTTATTATTAATATGGCAATGAAGCCATGAAAACATCTCTTCTACATATTTCGGAGATATCGATACACATATATCCATTTTTTTCACCACACTTAAGTTGGCCTGATCTTGTATTTTCTCCTATCATGCCGCTCTTCATACTTGTTCTTTGCTACAATTATCCTCCGCAATGTCGAAGAAGGAAAATTAGTACTTCTATGATTCTTCCCATGTGAATAAAATTATGGCAATACGTTGTTTAAGTGCTAACTATTTATAAAGATTTTGAATTTTTTTTTTTTTTTTTTTTTTTTTTGACTGCTTCCTCTTAATCTGCTGCAGTTAGGGGTAAATGTTAGGTTTTTGTTATTGCATCTCATTTCTTGTAGTGTTGATTCTTGGTTTGGTCTAACAAAGTTTTCTATTTAAATTATGTTTTCTTTTAAGTTCTTTTGCTACTGTGAATGCCTGTTATTGATATCCTCTTTCCTTTTAAGAGTAAAAATCTATAATTATGATTATTTAAATAAAAAAATGAAAAAATGTATTGGTGTTATGTCTTTAATATATAGCTTTCCTCAAATTTAGGTATTAGGCATCAGAAATAGAGAGAAGCAAATTCTTTGTTGGAACATCTTTTATCACGTGGAGGTGATTTTATATTGTTGTCTTTATAGGGTTGCTGTCTAAAATAAACGCAAAGTATTCATTGCTTTCTGTTGCACTGTCGTTCTTCACTTTCTGCCTATGAAGGGTTTCTACCAGCCTCTTGATTGTTTGAGGGCATCATTGAAACCATCTCTCGCTAGCAAGCACCAAAAAAGAGGTACAAAGTTAGTGCCAGAGTTCGTCGCTGGTGCTAATGAGGTATAGACTGAAAACTGGTATATGTTGCTTTCCGAAGTCCGATGCTGAATGCTCTGGTACACTCACTTACTCTTCTTTCCAGAGTGTAGGTTGCCCAAGAAACACTTTCTTTGATGAGAGCTATTCGAGTTTGTGGAACCCAAAGGTAGGAACGTTGAAGGTAGTTTTTATCATTGGTGGATTTGCCTTGCCAGCAATTTACAATATCAGACAACCAACGAGCAATATTTATTTGTATGCAACATCGTGATTCTATTATAGTGAAATATGGAATCCGTGACACAATTTCAAAGAGGACCTCGTCTGGAAGACAGTCTGACTTCACTGGTAGCCGTGACAAGATTTCAAAGAGGACCTTGCCCGGAAGCCGTGACAAGATTTCAAAGAGGATCTTGTCTGGAAGCCAATCTGACTTCACTCGTAGCCGTGACAAGATTTTAAAGGGGACCTCGTCTTGAAGACAGTCTGACATCGTCTTTCTCTTCTCTGGGTAGCAAGTGAAGAGATTTGGTTTTGATGAATAGATGAATTCTGGCAGATTACCTGAATACCAAAGCGAGTGCAATGATAAAAACAATTAAATTATAAGGTCAGCTCTAAACAAATTTTTTTTAAAAATAGAAATCAAAGAAAATTTTAATAATATCAAAGCTTTCTGTTCATAATGTATTTCAAGAATATTTTTGACTTAAGTAAACAAGATCTTTCCCATAAGAACCACCGTATTGATAGGTAAATATTTATACGGAAATAATATCATCAAAAACCTTTCTTGTGGTCGTTTGAGAAATATAGAAAGAGAGCAAAAATCATATAATGCTGGCAGTCTCTGTTTCTATACTTTTGTGACATCGAGCAATTCTTTCAATTATGCCCCCCTTCATGTTGCTAGAATATGACGCTGAATAGCATTGAAATCATCATTTAACATGTGAGATTTATTAACATGATATTCAATATAATTAGTCAATAAATGAATAACTCAATTGGGAGCAGATGCTATTTGGGTCCAAAATATCTTAGGTTTGATACTAAGTGTGTGTATGTGTGTATATTTATGAAACTAAAAACAAAATTTAATATATCTACCACAAACATATATCTAATGTGATTCGGTTCCAACATATTTGACTCTTTGTACCAGAGGAGCTGATCTTGAGACCCAGTTCGTGAATGGTTGGGACAAGTTTTGTCGAGTTAATGCCGATACAGGGGTACTCGAAATTGAAGTGGTGGAGCTAGAGGATGCGATGGAGGCCGGGGTCTTGCCTGTCTGGCTCTGGATACAAAATTGAGAAACCGACTCACGTCTTCACCAAAAGTCTCTCTTTCTCCAAATTCAAAGTTTTTTAGTCTAAGCTTACACTGCAATTTACCCCGTCAACTTGCAGTGGGTACTAGAGGAGTTGGTTGGAATCTCGATTTGTGATCCAAACAAAACGATGAAGACCTAGTTGCACACCTAAATAAATTACACAAAAAATCTAAATCTTACCTAACTCAATTTTATCTAAAGCTCTCAGTAAATTCAAATCTTATCTAACTTAATCTTATATAAAATCTTAGGCAAAAAATTTTGAAAGTATAAACCCTTATCAAACTGATAAGGGTAATCATACTTTGTAATCTTAGACAAATCGATCCGCATATCAAACTGGCTTAAACCCTTATGTAATCATACTTTGTAATCAATTATCCTAAATCAATTTTGAAAGTATAAATTTTTTCCAACTTTTTCGGTCTTCAAAAAATTTTCTTAAATCAATCTTATCTAGCTCAATCTCATTTACCATTCTAAGCAAATCTAAACCGTATCTAGCTCATCTTATTTAGAATCCTAGGCAAATCCATCCTTGTATCAAACCAACTTAAACCCTATACAATCATGTGTTATAATGGATTCTCTTAAATCAATTCTCTGGGTAGAGATTGAAGAGAAAGACAATGTCAGACTGCCTTCCAGACGAGGTCGTCTCCGAAATCTTGTTATGGCTACCAGTGAAGTCACTTATCAGATTCAGGTGCGTTTCCAAGACATGGTGGTTTCTCATCTCCCGCCCTCACTTCATCACCGCCCACCTCAATCACTCTTATTCCAACTCCCAACGGCCACCATATCTTCTCCTCGCCTATCTCAACAACGGCCGTAAGATAGGGCGTCTAACACTTCCCGTCTAACACTTCCCTCTTTCGACGACCCTTTCCGACGCCACAAATTCACAGAATGGCGTATCATACACCAGACAATCAACCAGTTAGGTTACATAGCGGGTTCATGTGACGGCTTACTTTGTTTCGCTAGGGACTATCACACACTTCCCGATCGTGACTCATATGTTCTCTGGAACCCTTCTATTCAGAAAGCCATAGTCCTTCCAAACCCTAATGTTGGAATCAAAGCTCACCGTTACCTTATATCTTTTATCGGCTTTGGGTATGTTCGCGAGACCCATGATTACAAATTGGTGAGGATTGTATTATAGCAACTTCCGTCCCGGCGGTCCAACCCCATGTTTGGTTCAGGTTTATACGTTTCGAACCCACACTTGGCGCACTGTTATGGACCCCGGTCCCCCCTATTTATTTCAGGTGCGTTTCACGTTAGCTTCCCTAAACGGCGCAGTCCACTGGCCAGCGACCGTTCCACAACAGCATCCGGGTGCACTGCGCAATGTGATCGTATCGTTTGATTTGGAGGATGAGACGTTTCGTGAAGTAGGTATGCCCAAGAGTTTACAGGGGGCGGATAACGGGAACATTGTTGTTGTCAATGGTATGCTTGCTCTTGCCAGCCGTAAAAGCATGGTGGAGGACTCAATATCCGTGTGGGTGATGAAAGAGTATGGAGTCGTTGAATCTTGGACCAAACTGTTTGATATCAACAATGTGAAATCTTTGGCTTGGGTGAGAGGCTCTGGGGAGAATGGTGAGGTTCTGCTAGATAAGGATGGCGAGTTGTTTTCTTACGAACCAAGCAGCCAGCGGACTGTGGGTCTTCCTTTTCGTGGTATATTTTTACCGAAGTATGTGGAAAGCCTTGTCCTGCTGAACGTAGAAGATTGAGTTCTGGCGCAACCCAATTGGCTTGCTCGTAATGGAGCAGTCCTTCGTAATGTTTTCGATAAACTCAACTCATCGTCATTTTATTGTTTTTGCTGTATACTTATGTTTGCATACTTTTATGATGTTTTCTTTAACTTTGAAAACAAAGAGTCTAAGTTAGGTCATTAAGAAACATACCAGAAATCACTCTAGTTTAGAAAGTTGTCGAAAAGAAAGGGAACACAGCAATCATCACTGTAGGATTGCCTGGGGGTTCTCTCTGTATTGCCACACTCATACATGGACGTTGTTATCTATTTACCATCACTTCTAGTAGCGAAGTATCTAATTTGGAATGAATTTTAAATTCGATGAGAAAATACTAGTTTGAGGTTTTGGTGGACGAAATACGACAGAAATGTGAGTTTGAAAGGGTGTTAGACATCTATTTTCCTATCTAGATTGTTGGAAGGAATTTATAAATTATAATTTTATGTTTAGCTTATCAATTTTGGAATTTTTTACTTTAACTTTGCAAGAATTGATGATGAGAAAGTGGCTTATCAATTCTATATTATAAAGAAAAATTGTTACTTATTTATGATCATGTTAGTGGGGTTACATTTATTATGATCTATAACTTTTTTAAATAAAATATTCCTTTATTTTCTATTTGGTTTAGAATAAACAAATGGAAACATGAAAAATAATCAACGAAAAAAGAATACCCAGTTCGATTACAAATTAATGAGCCGTAATGACTTTAATTTGTACATTACAACAATAAAACATTTCATGTAGCCAGAACAATGGTTTAACATAAAACTTATACAAAAGAAAGCTTTGAGTCAAGCCCCAGCTTTATCTTCGGCTGATACATCTTTTGGTTGTTCACATACATGATCCTGTCACCCACTCGTGACAGTTTCTTAAAAAAATCAAATTTTGTAGGTTTAGCGAAAACGTGCAGTGTGGCCAACAGCCCGTCCACATAGAATCGCATTTGTTGGTTTTGGATATTCATCTCACCAGGAATTTGCAGGAGAATAGACGCAAAGATAGAATTGTTGCCTAAATATTGGCGAGCCCAATTCTAAGACCTTACGTTCCACATTCCCACGTTATCCAGGGGCATGTAAACTGCAGTCCATGACTGAGGATAGACCTGCAATAAGAACAATTTATAAAAGAAAATACTCATGAGTTCTCTCAGAGAAAGAGGTTTGTCTTGCTGTTGGGTAGATTCCAGATACGAATGGACTAGTGAAATGGAAGGATACTGCTAAGGTCTTGTAGAACACACAAACTAATTGAGTTGTCAAAAAGATTTCGCAACGTACCTGAATAGTGCAACGAGAAATTGTCTCTTAAATTGTAACTCAATATGCTTGCAGGTGACCACTGCCCTCCGTCCATCCTGCGGTCACAAAATGATCATCTCATCAAAAATCAAGAAGAGGAAATTGCTTAACTTTTGAAAATAGTAGGAAATGGCAATAAACACATCTGATTTTGCAAGTTGCTATAGAACTTACTAAAATCTGATGTATAAACAAACCTACCCAACAACAATGAAGTTATGTGCCATGACTGCACAGTGTCTTCCGGATTCTCGAACACAATCTCAACAAAGCCTCGGAAGTCAGCACGCATAACAGAAATTTGGAGGTAAGCACCACCACCAGTTGGATTGTCTTGAATGCTTCCAAGGGAAAATACCCCTGGGATCTTGAACTAGTCGGCAAGCTCAAGTGGCGTATCAGCTGGGATGAAGGACACACTATTGACAGCATATCTCTGCTTGCCATTGATAATTTGAGCAGAGCTTGCAAGTCTGATGGTACGGGTGGTGTTAACCATTCCATAATGGTAAGAACCTCGGGGCTTAGGTCTTGGCCCACTTGCACTGAGATTCCGTCTGATTTGATACATGATGCAAAATAAGTAAGCTACAATTTGGTAATTATTAGGAAGGTTCAGGAAATCAAAACCACGTAATAGGCAACACAACTGCATAAAAAACAATTACTTCACAAGTGGTCTACTCTCAGAACTATTAGTTGAAACAAGATCAGTCTGTATCACATATTGCTTTTGATTATAGGTGTTACAAGCACAAGATAAGTTCTCCAGGGATCAGATCAAGATTATACATGACTCAATAGACAGAAAGGAAGAAAATTTTGAGAAACTGCAATATGAAGAAATAAATGCAAATACTTCCAATGCAGAGGAAATCAAACACAGGGAGGAGGAAATAGCAAAATATATAAAGTTCCAAGAAGAAGAGATGGAAGCTTTTTGTGACGTACCTTCCGCATACAACTCCAGATCAACTTACAAATGGCATGAAAAAAGGATAGAAGTTACAAGAGGCAGTTTCTAAACGTTGCAAGAGGAGTTTATGAATGTTGCAGCGGCAATTTATAAATGTGGCTAAAATATTAGTAACTATAGTGTGGATATGTGACTGTAACTGGCATAATATAGCTAGTATAAATAAGTGCAGGCTAACTGTTAGGCATTGTGAAAGTTTGATGTTTGTAAGTGCTCCTTAGGAGGTTGATGTTCCATCGAATGAACTCTATATTTGTTCCGTTATCCTCCTTCAATCGAGAACCATCGTTACTCACAGTTGATGACTCTCATGAACCCATATCCATCCCAAATGGTTTCTAACCACTCAAATATTGCCTCCCATGGCCAAGCACCGCCTACCTGACTGCAAGATACCGTTACGTTCAACCAGGAGCGTAACACTTTGGTGGCCAGGGAGAAGCAAGCTTACTGAAGTTGACGAAAAGAAGAAGGCAGCAACGAAGAGGACGCAGTGGGAGGAAGAGGTGGAGGTGGAAAAAGAGTTTACTATTGCTATTTCGCTCTTACAAATCTCACCAAAAAAAAAAAAAAATTAGAGGTGCCAAACTAAAGACGTCCGTCTCAGCTTGAATTCGTTAGCTGCAGTGGCGGCTTCACGGTTACTAGTAGAGTATTCCTTCCCTATCCCACCGGGAAAACGCGGCCTCTAATGCATATCGTGCACTATGGTAAAGAATTCTGTTCTTCACTTTCATGCATATAGTAATTTCAAATCTAACAAATATGACATTTCATTTGAAGAGCACTTCTTTTGAGTTATATTTTAGAAAAAATTAAGTTGAGCGTAAATATTTCCATAAAAATGTCACTCGGTTATGTTAAATTTGAATTTCCATAAAAGAAACTAAGATTTTTTCCTTTTCATAAAAAACAATATACTTTGTTCAAATTTCCTTAACTGTATTTCTAATTGAATCGAGTATAATTTAGAGTGGACAAGTATTCTCCAATTTTAACCATTAGGCAAAGCTTAATGGAAGTTTTAAGTTATAAAAAAACAATATACTTTTGAAAAAAAAAAGATAATTCATAATTAAATCTTCATCAAAGCTTTCTGTTTCATAATGTATTTCAAGAATATTTTTGGCTTAAGTAAACAAGATCTTTCCCATAAGAACCATCGCATTGATAGGTAAATATTTATACGGAAACAATGTCATCAAAAACCTTTCTTGTGGTCGTTTGAGAAATATAGAAAGAGAGCTGAAATCATATAATGTTGGATGAATGAAATAGATGCAGTTTCTGTTTCTATACTTTTGTGACATCGAGCAATTTTTCAATTATGCCCCCCCGCCCTTCATGTTGCAAGAATATGACGATGAATGGCATTGAAATCATCATTTAACATGTGAGATTTTAACATGATATTCAATATAATTGGCCATGAATGTCTAGCTCAATTGGGAGCAAATGCTATCTAGGTCCAAGATATCTTAGATTTGATACTAAGTGTATGCATGTGTGTATATTTGTGAAAATTAAAATAAAATTAAAATTTAACATACCTACCACAAACATATATCTAGTGTGATTCAATCGGTTCCAACATATTTGACTCTTTGTACCAGAGGAGCTGATCTTGCGACGCAGTTCGTGAATGGTTGGGACAAGTTTTGTCGAGTTAAAGCCGATACAGGGGTACTCGAAATTGAAGTGGTGGAGCTAGAGGATGCGATGGAGGTCGGGGTCTTGCCCTGTCTGGCTCTGAATACAAAATTGAGAAACCGACTCACGTCTTTACCAAAAGTCTCTCTTTCTCCAAATTCAAAGTTTTTTAGTCTAAGCTTACACTGCAATCTACCCCGTCAACTTGCAGTGGGTATTAGAGGAGTTGGTTGGAATCTCGATTTGTGATCCAAACAAATCGATGAAGACCCACTTACACACCCAAACAAAGTAGACAAAAAATCTAAATCTTACCTAACTCAATTTTATCTAAAGCTCTCAGTAAATTCAAATCTTATCTAGAGTCTTAGGCAAATTCAAATCTTATTTAGCTTAACCCTATCTAGAGTTCAGAAAAATCGATCAGCATATCAAACTGGCTTAAACCCTTATGTAATCATACTTTGTAATCAATTATCCTAAATCAATTTTGAAAGTAGAAATTTTTTCCAACTTTTTCGGTCTTCAATCAATTCTCTTAAATCAATCTTATCTAGCTCAATCCTATTTACCATTCTAGACAAATCTAAATCGTATCTAGCTCCATCTTATTTAGAATCCTAGGCAAATCCATCCTTATATCAAACCAACTTAAACCCTATATAATGATGTCTTATATCGATTCTCTTAAATCAATTTTGAAACAGAAATTTCCTCTAACTTTTAGAATCTTCGTTGTTTCTTATTTTCCGGCGAATTCCTGACCACCGTTTTCTCAATTCTTTGCAATTTTTGAGGCAATATTCATGATTTCCCATGGTAAAAGGAGACATGTTTTGAAGAGTGTTTACGTCATAAATATTTGAAGTTTTCTTTTGTAATACATCCTTTGTAGTTTGGAAAGTATTTTCACAACTCTCTGAAGTTTTCGGAGGGCTACACTTGCTGCAAAAGGTTTGTTTGATACTTTCAATTTATAAGAGATATTTTTCAAATCATGCCTAATTAGAAATTTCTCTTTCTCATGAGATTTCCCCTCTTTGACGCCAAATGAGCCTGCATCTTTGTGACGAAGTAGATTGAAAAAAAAAAAAAAAATTAGGCGAGTTTTTAATAGATGAACACACGGTGATACTAATTTGCGATTCCTTTCGATTTATTTGGCAAGAATGATTTGATGAAACATTTTTAGCAAGGACTGCTACTAATCAGTCAGCAGTGTACCAAAAAGGAAAAAAAAAACTTACTGTATTGTTATTTCCCACCTTCAACGCTTCATGGTCATTGACATGAAGAAGGTTTCTTCTTCTTTCTCTTTTGATAAACCATGCAGCAAGAAAGGTAAGTGATTTTTCTTACCTTTTAAATTTTGATATTATTAAATTTTTCTATGATTTCTATTTTGTAAAAAATTTTGTTTAGAGCTGACCTTATAATTTGATTGTTTTTATCATTGCACTCGTTTTGGTATTCAAGTAATCCGCCAGAATTCATCTATTCATCAAAACCAAATCTCTTCACTTGATACCCAGAGACAGACAATGTCAGACTGCCTTCCAGACGAGGTCCTTTCCGAAATCTTGTCATGGCTACCAGTGAAGTTACTTATCAGATTCAGGTGCGTTTCCAAGACATGGTGCTTTCTCATCTGCAGCCCTCACTTCACCACCACCCACCTCAGTCGCTCTTATTCCAACCCCCAGCGGCCACCATATCTTCTCCTCTCCTATTTCTACAGAAGCCGTAAGATAGGGCGTCTAACACTTCCCTCTTTCGACGACCCTTTCCGACGCCACAAATTCACAGAATGGCGTATCACACACCAGACAACCAACCAATTAAATTACATAGCAGGTTCATGTGACGGCTTACTTTGTTTCGCTAGGGACTATCACACAATTCCCGATCGTGTCTCATATGTTCTCTGGAACCCTTCTATTCAGAAAGCCATAGCCCTTCCGAACCCTAATGTTGGAATCAAAGCTCACCGTTACCTTAGATCTTCTATCGGCTTTGGGTATGTTCGCAAGACCCATGATTACAAATTGGTGAGGATTGTGTATTATGGAGACTCCAATCCCGACGGTCCAATCCCATGTTTGGTTCAGGTTTATACGCTTCGAACCCGCACTTGGCTCACTGTTATGGACCCTGGTCCCCCCTATTTATTTGGGGAGTATTTCTCGTTAGCTACCCTAAACGGCGTAGTCCACTGGCCAGCGATCGTTCAACAACAACATCCGGGTGCACTGCGCATTGTGATCGTATCGTTTGATATGGAGGATGAGACGTTTCGTGAAGTAGGTCTGCCCAAGAGTTTACCGGGGGATAACGGGAACATGTTTGTTGTCAATGGTATGCTTGCTCTTGCCACCCGTAAAAGCATGGTGGAGGACTCAATATCCGTGTGGGTGATGAAAGAGTATGGAGTGGTTGAATCTTGGACCAAACTGTTTGATATCAACAATATGAACTCTTCATTTTGGGTGATAGGCTTTGGGGAGAATGGTGAGGTTCTGCTAGATAAGGATGGCGAGTTGTTTTCTTACGAACCAAGCAGCCAGCGGACTGTGGGTGGGTCTTCCCTTTCGTGGTATCTTTTTAATGAAGTATGTGGAAAGCCTTGTCTTGCTGAACGTAGAAGATGGAGTTCTGGTGCAATCCAATTGGCTTGCTCGTAATGTAGCAATCCTTCGTAGTGTTTTCGATAAACTCAACTCATCGTCATTTTATTGTTTTTGCTGTATACTTATGTTTGCATACTTTTATGATGTTTTCTTTAACTTTGAAAACAAAGAGTCTAAGTTAGGTCATTAAGAAACATACCAGAAATCACTCTAGTTTAGAAAGTTGTCGAAAAGAAAGGGAACACAGCAATCATCACTGTAGGATTGCCTGGGGGTTCTCTGTGTATTGCCAGATTCATACATGGACGTTGCTATCTATTACCATCACTTCTAGTAGCAAAGTATCTAATTTGGAATGAATTTTAAATTTGATGAGAAAATACTAGTTTGAGGTTTTGTTGGACGAAATGCGACAGAAATGTGAGTTTAAAAGGGTGTTAGACATCTATTTTCCTATCTAGATTATTTGAAGGAATTTATAAATTATAATTTTATGTTTAGTTTGTCAATTTTGGTATTTTTCACTTTAACTTTGCAAGAATTGATGATAAGAAAGTGGCTTAGCAATTCTATATAATAAAGTAAAATTGTTACTTATTCATGATAATGTTAGTGGGGTTACATTTATTATGATCTACAACTTTTTTGAAAAAATATTCCTTTCTTTTCTATTTGGTTCAAAATAAAAAAAATGGAAACATGAAAAATAATCAACGAAAAAAGAATACCAAGTTCTATTACAAATTAATGAGCCGTAATGACTTTAATTTGTACATCATCACAATAAAACATTTCATCTAGCTAGAACAACGGTTTAACATAAAACTTATACAAAAGAAAGCTTTGAGTCAAGCTCCAGCTTTATCTTTGGCTGATACACCTTTTGGTCGTTCACATACATGATCCTGTCACCCACTCGTGACTGTTTCTTAAAATATCAAATTTTGTAGGTTTAGCGAAAGCGTGTAGTGTGACCAACAGCCCGTCCACACAATCGCATTTGTTGGTTTTGGATATTCATCTCACCAGGAATTTGCAGGAGAATAGACGCGAAGATAGAATTGTTGGCCTAAATATTGGCGAGCCCAATTCTAAGACCTTACGTTCCACATTCCCACGTTATCCAGGGGCATGTAAACTGCAGTCCATGACTGAGGATAGACTTGCAATAAGAACAATTTATAAAAGAAAATACTCATGAGTTCTCTCAGAGAAAGAGGCTTGTCTTGCTGTTGGGTAGATTCCAGATACGAATGGACTAGTGAAATGGAAGGATACTGCTAAGGTCTTGTAGAACACACAAACCAAATGAGTTTTCAAAAAGATTTCGCAACGTACCTGAACAGTGCAACGAGAAATTGTGTCTCTTAAATTGTAACTCAATCTGCTTGCAGGTGACCACTGCCCTCCATCCATCCTGCGGTCACAAAATGATCATCTCATCAAAAATCAAGATTGGCAATTGCTTAACTTTTGAAAATAGTGGGAATGGCAATAAACACATCTGATTTTGGAAGTTGCTATAGAACTTACTAAAATCTTATGTATAAACAAACCTACCCAACGACAAAGAAGTTATGGCCGTCTATGTGCCATGATTGCATAGTATCTTCCGGATTCTCGAACACAATCTCAACAAAGCCTCTAAAGTCAGCACCCATGACAGAAGTTTGGAGGTAAGCACCGCCACCAGTCGGATTGTCTGGAATGCTTCCAAGGGAAAATACCCCTGGGATCTTGAAGAAGTCGGCAAACTTAAGTGGCGTATCAGCTGGGATGAAGGATACACTATTGACAGCGTATCTCTGCTTGCCATTGATAATTGGAGCAGAGCTTGCAAGTATGATGGTACGGGTGGCCCACTTTCAGTGAGATACCGTCTGGTTTGATACATGATACAAAATAAGTAAGCTACCATTTGGTTATTACTAGAAAGGTTCAGGAAATCAAAAACATGTAATAGGCAACACAGCTGCATCAAAAACTACTACTTATACAGTTGGTCTACTCTCAGAACGATTAGTTGAAACAAGGTCAATTTGTATCACATATTGCTTGACTATGGGTCTTACAACCACAAGATAAGTTCTTAGGTTCCACAGATCATTACCAGTCCAGTACTTTATAACATCACTTGGTTTTTCTTCCTATAACAAGCCACACAGACGATCAGCTTTTATTTGGAAATTAATAACAGAGGTCAGTACCTGAGAGATCGGGCTTGTTCTAGAGACCAATCAATCTGAGTAGTTGGCCCACCTGGAGGGGGGCCAGAAGCACTACCTGCTGAGTTACTGTAATGAAGAATCGCAGTTGATGTGAGCACTTGGGACGTAAAACGAGTTGAGACCACAATGTAGTAATCTTCTGGTGGCTGATCCGCAGTGACCAGTACAGAGTAGGATTGTCCCAGATGGACGTCAAGGGAGTCATAAATATTCTGGAGCGTGTGGGTTCCTTCCACCTCTACCAGCAGGATCTTGTGACCCTGGAATCTGACATTGATGGAGGTTGTAAGCCCCACATTGGATATCCGGAACCTGTATGTCTTGCCTGCCCGACAAGTTGGATATAAGTTCTATTAGCACCAAAGTTATATCAATATAAGGGACTTAAGAATTTCATAGCAATCCTACTTATCAAAATTATTTACCTTGATCAACTGTGAATGTATTCCCATTTGAACCACGACCATTAATAAAAAGTCCATCGGGTAAGGGAAGATCACTCCCATTGTCTAAAATTGCTCTCAAATCCTGCATCATTCGGAAAAACACAGTCAATAGACATATAGAACATGCAGATATGCACCCAAGCAGTTATATCTACAAATTTTCGCCAGATCAAATAATACACTATACGATGAGGTATTTAAGCAAGCACTTACAGTGTGATTCTTTTTGTACCAATCACCAGCCAATAGGAAGAAATCTCCAGCGGGAGGTGGGAAAGGTACAGGAATGACTGAGCGGCTAGCGATTCTGATTCCACCATATCCCCCCGCAGCCTTGTGTAACGCAAGGGGAGGGAAGTAGAAGTAGCTGCCAAACTGACCCTTGACTTGGAGAACATAAGTGAAGTTCCGCCCTGGCGGGATGGGGCAGTTTGTGCCGTGCCTTTCAAGGATTTCTCTTTCCCCTGCTTTTAGCGAGGATAATCCTTAGGCTTGCTTCATGCCCGCAATTAGAATCCATTGGAACCTTCATTTGCATTGATCCAAGAGGCCACAATCAACATGACCTATAACTGGATTCCATTTTGTCACGATTATGAATCGTATAATATAGTATTAAGAAGTTGATATTGCACAAAACCCACGTGATTCCATCCATTTAGACGCGATTTAAATCAACTGGTATTTTGCTAAATACTGCTTCAAAAGAGTCCAAAATGTATCTCCCCGGGTCGCTACCCGAATGTCCCAATGAGTATGATCCAAGGAAGTCTGAATCATGGGCAGAGAACAACACTACTATCTGCTGCTTCTTTCTAGCACGCTTTTAATGGTCGAGAATCAACATGAGTGCTATGACCGACCCCATCCTCCTAGTCTTTTTGCTGCTGGATGTGGGTGACAATTGGAGGATTAGTCATTCCGGACCCCATGATGCTCTTCTCTGTCAAGGGCGGAATGCTCTCTAAATCATTAGTTTGTGTGCGAGGGCATAATTTTTATAAATTATTTTAATTCGTGAAATATGGAACTAGACATTGATTTTTATCTTCTCTGTTTCAAGAAAGTAGCGTAATCATTGGTCCTTGGCTTAAACCTTGTGGACGAAGGATGTTTCAGAATCAGATTGATTTCACGGCGTCTACATCACGTGGATTGCTGCGATCACGAGGGCATATCTAAAACGTTGCCCACCCTGGATTCCACCACAAATAGAAATAAGCAATTGGAAATATCAGCTCCTCAAGGTTGCATATGAATACCGACTTGTTGGGAGGATTGTTGCTTGATTTCCCTTTCCTGTACCTAAAAGAAAAAGCACTTTTGTGATGATGTGAAGCTACTTTCCTGGTCTAGGAGTTACCACAAATATCATATACATTATATAACAATATGATAAAGAATTAAGTTCTTCAATTTCATGCGAATAGTAATTTCATAAGGATGGTGTTAATCATATCTAATCAAATGTGACATTTCATTCTAAGAGCTACTTCTTTTGATTCGTAGAATTTTTCCCTTCTTCATAATGATTTTGAGCATCGGCAGCTGAATGAAGCCCCAAAATCGTTTTTGGGAATATTTTGTGGAGCTCAATTTTACCTTTGTGCTTGGTGTTTCGCTGACTTTCACTGCTCAGATCATGTGTAAATGTAATGTTAACCATGAGGAATTGAAAAGGTTGCCAAAGAAAGAAGGATACTAGAAGGTATGTTACAGGCACAGTCTAATTTTTGTATATTTTCCTTTGCTATTGTTGGGTCCCTAAACAACCTAAGAAGGGATGAATTGGGTTTCTTTTTATTTTATTTTTCTTGATGTGTTTCTCCTTTCTATTTAAACAATAATCTCTACTAATCTCAATACACAAGCGACCTTAGTCGGTAGACTGGTAAATGTATAAATTTCAGTATATAGTAGTAGCTTTCAGAATCAATCAACTTAAACTAGAAACTGCTCAAGATAATCAAGTAGAGAACATTCATTGAATGACATACATATTTAAGTAATTAGGCCTACCTCACCGCTAAAGATTCCTTGTTTATTTCGAAAACAAGAAAAACCAGCAATCCCTTTGATTGCCCAATTACATCACAACCCCACGGGTTGCACAAAGTTTACATGTACCACGGGAAGCAGATCAAAGTAAAAGCACAGAAATTACAAACCCCCAAAAATAATCGATCTTAGCTCAATGGGATTAAGCAAATTGAAAGCCCAAGTTATGACAGTGACTACATTCTAGGGCTTCAATCTAAAATGCCGAATCCAAATGCTAATACCAGAGCAAGATATACAATAAGCACAGCTAACTATAAATCAAATCCCTCAAACAGATCGAAGTGAAAGCGCAAATCAGAGTTACTCAGATTCTGAGATAGCAGTCGTTTTGCTGCTGCTAGCTTCCTTGTCTTTGACTTGATAAAAACACTACTCACAAGGGGCAAGAGAAAGCTCGAACGTTGCTCATAATTGGGTGCCAGTGACCGTTTGATTTTCCAGGGAAAGGTGAACCGGCAGAGAGAGAAAGAGGAGGCCACTTCGAAAAAACATACCCTTATTCTGAGAAAGCTAGGTGGTTTTCTACTAGAGTTCTCCTTCGCACGACACCGTTTTTCAGGTTCTTTACTAAATCACATGCGGGCTTGGCCTTCAATTCGACGGGCTGGACATGAAGCTCCTTTTCACGCTGAACATGTTGCTTTGACCTCATCGTTTTGCTGTCTCATCGTTGAAGATGCTACTCTCACGTTTCTCCATTCTGTAAGCATGCTAGACACATGCTTCATTTGTCTCAAGTTTTGCTAAGTATTTGATACATGGCTTCATGCTGGACGTGTTGAACATATGTGGGCTTTTCTCGTATTCACATTTCACATTTGCTCACAAGCAGCCCATGGTACAAGCATCTTAGAAACTAGACCACACTAGGAATAGTAATCAAAGAATTTGGTCCACTAGATAAATACATGAAGTCATATAACCACAAGGAATATTTTAACAATTATGCTCACTATGCCATGAAAATACTTATAAATGAGTTTAGCTATAAAGCCTATTAAGCAATCTAATTGAATAGATACTTCCACTAAGTAATTCAACAAATTTTTCATGGACCATAAATATTTGATTCAAAAAATGCCATGCTTAGGTCACACAAAATATTAATTAAATTAATATTTAATTAGTTTGTTTATGAATCTATGAGTTTATTCATTAAAAAATAATATATATATATATATAAAAGCTTAGAGACACACTTTAAGTTTAATATATATAAAAGCTTACAAAATATTCACCTGAGTAAGTTTAATGTTCTTAAATAAAGATATTTTTTTGTGTATTACTTTTCTAGTCTTAGTTTATAAAATAATATATAATTATTACATTAACTTATCATCAAAAATACAATATGACTTAATGGCTATGTTTACCATATAAAGCATAAAGTTCAACTGCTAAGTTTGTCATAATAAGCTTATAGAACCAATGTATTTTATGCAATAAAAAAATTGCAATAATTCATGTAGTTATAATGATTTTTGCATATATGCCAAGAGATTTGGTAGATTAACAATAATGTAGCCATACTGAAATTAGACTTTTAAGCCAATCCTTGGTATATTAATCCCAAACGCAAAACCTTGTACTTCAAAAACTATATACAATCTACGTATGGCACATGTAATGTTTTGATATATTTATAAACATTTGATGCACTTGTGGGACTACTAAACAATGCAAGTCTCAAGGGAAGACTTTTGCAAGTCACAACAAGTCATGATCATTCCGCTTAAAAATATGGTAAGTTTCTACCTTCTCAATCTTAATCAAATTCAATCAGTAATTCCTACTAAAACAAGAATTATCATTGTTGGCTTTTTATAAACTAAGAGGTAAAAATAAAAATGTAATCCTAAAAATTGACTTTGTGGACCAACAATGCAAGACTAGATTCATAGATTCCTCTTATTATGTGAAACATGGAATCATTCTTGGTCCTATCATAGCATCCTTAGTCAATGATGTTGAAGCCAATGGCGATGTGGCATAAAAAAAAAAGGAACAAATTAACAGGAAAAAGATTTAAACTTTTCCACTTTGATTCAACCTATGATGAAATATTAAAACATAAATAATGGAAGGACTCAACATAAGGTTTGAATTGGGTTAAATTGACCCAACAAAAATAAGTAAAGAAAAGAAGTTAGTCAGGAAATGAGCTAAATATATCATCAAAATACTAATACTATCAAACATAACCAATTCAAACTAAGAAAATCATCCATCATTAGTTACTAAATTGTATGTTCATCATCATTCATGAGGTGGATTTGGTGGATTTATGCATGTATCATGCAAGTAAACTCACTTGCAATCCAATGCATGGTGTGTACCAACAAATAGAAGAATAGCAAAGTTCTTGCAAAGATTTAGCATCAAGATAGTGACCATGAGCTAAATAGAGAAAGATGAGAGAAAGAAATTAACACTTGGTGTGAGCATCCAAATAGTGCACGGCCTTGTTGTTGCAGTTAATGATCTATAGGTAAGAATGAACGTTCTAGGATGGGTAACAAAATATTTACACATTTTAAGTTTGTTTAAAACCATTTCAAGCTTCTAGAAAACAATGTTAA
Organism: Casuarina cunninghamiana; assembly: GCA_028551485.1. Taxonomy (NCBI): domain Eukaryota; kingdom Viridiplantae; phylum Streptophyta; class Magnoliopsida; order Fagales; family Casuarinaceae; genus Casuarina; species Casuarina cunninghamiana. The sequence continues at coordinate 26,538,884 of CM052364.1, forward strand.
GCTTTATGCTGAGAAAATGAATAATAGGGGGTTTTATGCTATTTTACAAGTAGAGTCTTCTGTTACAAGCTTTTTAAAGGGATTGTTGTTTAAGGTATGACTCAAACTTAAAAAAAAAAAATTATGAGGCATATCTAAAATAAATCCAAAAAAATAAAAGAAAAACAAGCGCTAAAACATAATTCATGATACATGTCTATAATAAATCCAAAAATGGGAACGAACACTAAAACATAATTCATGAAAGACGTCTACAACAAATAAAAAAATAAGAACAAGCATTGAAACATACTTCATGAGGCACATCTACAATAAATCCGAAGATAGGAATAAGTACTAAAACACACTTTATGAGGCACTCTACAACAAATTCAAAAACAAGAACAATCCTATACACATCCATCAACCGCCATCTTTTATTAGAATATATACACAAGATTAATGCATCAACTTCAAAAAAATATTATGTCTACTACAAATCCAAAAACAAGAGCAAATACCAAAATATAATTCATAAAGAATGTCTTAAAAAAATCTAAAAACATGATCAATATTGAAATACATTTTATAAGAAATTTCTCAAACAAATCTAAAAACGTAATAGTACCAAGATTTACTTCATAAGGAATGTCTTAAACAAATCAAAAAAACATGACAACACCGAAATACACTTCATAAGGAATGTCTTAAACAAATCTAACACTATGCTCTTCGCTTTACACCCCCTTAACTCTACTTTGCTTGGTTCTACATCATTTTAAGGCAACAACCTATGTTATAACTCGATGCAACATGTGTAGTAGCAATGACAATAATAACAAAATTCCTACTTAGACATTAACATTTAACATATTGTAAATGCTGACAATAATGATAATTCCTATTAAAAATTGAATGAAGAAATGGCAAACAAAAGTAATCCATCTTACCTCAGCAATAATTACTTCTTTAAAATCCAAAACGAGCATGAAAGCTACCCCTACCAATATAAATTGATAGATGAACTCAATCTCAGCAATAATAGAGTTAGAGAAATGAGAAATGAAAAGAATCATAATCACTTGGCCTAACATCACCACAAGCAGGAGGTTTTCTAGCACCATAAGTAGCAATTTTTCCATTTTCAAAAAGAATGAGTGATATAGTTGGAGTGTTGGAGAAATAGTATAGGAGGTATAGAGGGTTTTATACTAAAACAATGTTGATGTTAGGATAACTACACATTCTACAGGAAACTTCATGGGGTAGGTGAGCATACTTGATGAAATAGATGGTGGAAGCATAGGAAGATACTTAGTGAAAATGAAATAAAAGGCATGGGCATGAGATGACATTTAGTGAAAGCAAAATGAAGGCATGAGCATGGGAAGATACTCAATAAAACAAAAGGCGGGAGCATGGGAAGATACTCGGTGAAAATGAAATAAAAGGCATAAGCATGAGAAGATATTTGATAAAAGTGAAATAGAAGGCGTGAGCATATGAAGATATTCAGTAAAACAAAAGGGAGTTAGGAATTAAGAATTAAGATTGGATGGCCAGTAAAATTTTTAGGGGTTTATGCAACCTCTATTGGGTAGCTAGGTAACCCATATGATGTGGTACATTAGGTGCCAAGCCAGAGTGAGCAGCACCTAGGGATAACCTTTCATTTAATATATTGTTAAACCAAATCTAAACAATAAGATAGAGCTTTTCTTGGGCAATATAAGGGATTGGGCTTGAGTTTTTAAATTGTTCCCAGCCTCATTGTGGCAATAAATAATCTACAAGTGAGCATTTTTTAGTCATGTTTCTATTTTTGTTCTTTTATGCTAAGGTGGTGGCTAGTTGATTATTAATTTTGGTGATTATTTTGCCTCTGTTAGTGGTTTATATCTTAATTGCAATTTGTTACGCTAAAGTATTTGTTGGTCTTGCCTTAAGGCCCTTTTATCCATGAAAGGTTTCTATCATTCCTACCAAAATTTGAATGAAGAAATGGCAAATAAAAGTAATCCATTTTATTTTTGCAATAATTGTTTCTTTGAAATAATAAAAAGAAAAAACTACGTAAGGCAACTTTCTTTATCAATATAAGGTGGTAGATTAGCTCGATCTTCGTAAGAGTAGATTTAAAGAAATGGGTAGTGACAAAAATGATAATCACTTCAATTACTATCATCACGAGCATGAGGTTTTCCATTTTCATAGAAAAGGACAAAGAACAATGAGAGATTACAAAGAAAAATAGAGAAAGCAATGTTAGAAATAGCAAGCAAATGGGGTTTTTATACTAAAACAACAATTAATTTTGTACACACTTCATTTGTGTGAAAAAGGGAAAGGAATTTGTTGGCACTTATTATAAGCCAAGACAGCTACATTTTCTATGAAAAGCTTTATAAGACAAAAGTTAAGCATGAGATATACTCCTTGGTGAAATAAAAGATGTTGACTGTCATAAATTAAGATCGAATGGCTAGTAAAGTTTCTAGGTTGGGGAAAGTAGATGTAGGTTTTGTGTAACCTCTGTTAGATAGCTAGGTGACCTACATGGTGTGGTCATCAAGTGCCAAGCCACGAGTAAGTACCACTTGGTAGCTACCGTTCACTTTATATGTTGTGAAACAAGTCTATTCCATAAGACAAACTCCTCTTGGCCGAGGTGAAAGGTTAGATCTATCTTTTTATGTTCATTCCACTCATCAAGCAAATGATTATGCATTTTACAATCTATTGATTTGGGCTAGATCAAGTCCATAAATAACTTCAAAGACTTAACACTTCGTTTAAGCTTCCAAATAGTGCACAACCTTATCATTTTTTTTTAACACTCATACACAAGGGGAAGGGAAGAGAGAATTGAACCCTTAACCAATTAGATTGACCAGTTAGATGACTAGATTACCACTAAGCCAGGGGATTCCCCTTTAGCCTCATCATTACAATCAATAATTTGTAGATGAGGATGAAAGTACCTCTTTTTCAACATTATCTACACTAACTTCCAATTGAATTATTTATGCAACCAAATATCTACACATTCAAAGTTTTTTCAAAAACATTTCAAGTTATCTAAAAAATAATATTTAGCTTTATGCTGAGAAAGAGAAGAGTAAAGGGCTCTATGTCGTTGTACAAGCAATGCCTTTGTGTTGCAAGCTTTTTAGAAGGCTTGCTATTTGGAGGTATGACTACAACTTTGAAAATTTTGTGAGGCATGTCTATAAGAAATCTAAGAACAAGAACAAGCATAAAAGACATAAGGCATGTCTAAAACAAATCCAAAAACAAGAACAAGCACAAAAAGACACTTCATGAGGCATGTCTACAACATATCCAAAAACAAGAACAAGCATTGAAACACACTTCATGAGACACATCTACAACAAATCCAAAAACAAAAACAAGTGCTAAAACACACTTCGTGAGGCACATTTGCTATAAATCTAGAAACAAAAACATGCATTGGAACACATTTTATAAGGCATGTTTATAGAAAATTTAAAAACAAGAACAAGTGTTGAAATACACTTTAAGAGACACGTCCATAACAAATCCAAAAATATGAACAAGTATTTAAACACACTTCTTAAGACATGTCTACAACAAATCTAAAAACAATGACAAGTGCTAAAACATACTTCATAAGACATATCTATAACAAATTCATAAATAGGAACAAGTGCTTAAACATATTTCATGAGGCATCCCTACAACAATTCCAAAAGTAGGAAGAACTACTGAAACAAATTTTATAAGGCACATCTACAACAAATCTCAAAATAGAAATAAGCACTGAAACACACTTCATAAGGCACATCTACAACAAATTCAAAAAAAAGAAAATTCTAGACACATCTATCAACCACCATTTTTCATTAAATTAGGTAAATGAGATTAATGCATCAACTTCAAAAAAGATTGTCTACTACAAATCTATTAGAAAAAAAAACATTGAAATACACGTCATACGGAATGTCTTAAAGAAATCTAAAAATATGAATAATACTAACATACATTTCATAAGAAATGTCTTAAACAAAACTAAAAACATAATAGCATTGAAATATACTTTATAATGAATATCCTAAACAAATAAAAAAAGATGAACAACACTAAAATACACTTCTTAAGGAATGTTTTAAACAAATCTAACACTAATATCTTTGATTTATCCCCTTTAACTTTGTTTGGTTCTACAAACATTTTAAAGCAACAAGCTATGTTGTAACTCAATACAACGTGTGTAGTAGTAGTGAGAGTGACAACAAAGGTCCTGCATGGACATTAACTTTTAACAATATAACCATGATTAAAAGGAGAAAAAAAACTTACAAATAAAAAGAGCTTAAACTTGCTTGTAAGCACAATGACATAGCCTACTAAACTATCCTCCTCGCCTCCATTGTAATGCTTCAAACGGTTAACAGACCTTAGTTGCTCATAGTAATGATAATTCTTGCTAAAAAGTAAATGAAGAAATGGTAGACAAAGTAATCCATCTTACCTTAGTAGTATTTGCTTTTTCAAAAACCAAAATGAGCATGAAAATTTCCTTTACCAGTGTAAAACAATAAATGAACCCGATCTCAGCAATATCAAATTTAGAGAAATGAGAAATGACAAGAATCATAATCACTTGGCCTAACATTACCACAAGCATAAGGTTTTCAAGCACCACTAGTAGTAGGCTTTCCATTTTTGCAAAAAAAAAAATGATTGAGTGAAGGGGAGAGAAAGATAGAATGATGTAGTTGGAGCAATAGGAGAAATAGTATGAAAGGGAGGGAAGGAGGTTTTTATACAAAAACAACACCTAGTGTGAGAAAAGGAGAAGAATCCATTAGTGCCTTTTTCGGGTTAGGACAACTATGCATTCTATAGGAAGTTTCATGGAGCAAGTGAGCATACTCAGTGAAATAGAAGGTGGGAGCATGAGAAGATACTTAGTGAAAATGAAACAAAGGTGTGAGCATTGGAAGATATTCAATGAAAGTGAAAAGAAGGCATAAGCATGGAAAGATACATGGTAAAACACAAGGTGGGGGATGAGAAGATACTTGATGAAAATGAACACGATCCAAGTTTACTCAGAAGCATTTCAAGTTTCTTGAGAATAATGTTGAGCTTTATGCTAAAAAGGTGAACAATAAGGAGCTCTATGCTATTACATAGACAAAATCTCTACACCACAAGCTTCTTGGAAGGCTTGTTGTTTAGAGTTATGACTCAAACTTCAAATATCTTGTAGGGTATGTCTATAACAAATCAAAAGGCGAGAATAAGCATTAAAACACATTTCATGAGGCATGTCTATAACAAATCCAAAAACAAGAACAAGCATTCAAACACACTTTGTGAGGCACATCTACAACAAATCCAAAAACAAGAATAGGTATTGAAACACACTTCATGAGACTCATTTATAACAAATCCAAAAACAAGAACATACAATAATATACACTTTGTGAGGCATGTCTACAACAAATCCAAAAACAAGAATATATGTTAAAGCACACTTCATGAGTCACATTTAAGGAAAATCTAAAAATTGGAACAAGCACTAAAACACATTTCATGAAACATGTCTACAACAAATTCAAAAATAATGACAAGCATTGAAACACACTTCGTGAGAAATGCCTACAACAAATCCAAAAATGGAAATAGACATTGAAACATACTTTGTGAGGATGCCTACAACAAATCCATAAGTAAGAACAAGTGTGAAACACACTTTATAAGCCATATCTACACCAGATCCCAAAATGGGAACAACCACTGAAACACACTTCAAGAGACACATATAAACTAAATTCAAAAAACAAGAAAAAATCTATACACATCTATCAACCACCATTTTTAGTTAGAATTGATAGACGAGATTAATGCATTAACTTCAAAAAAGATTATGTCTACTACAAATTCAAAAACAAGAGTAAACATTAAAATACACTTCATATAGAATGTCTTAAATAAATTTGAAAACATGAACAACTCTGAAATACACTTCATAAGAAAAGTCTTTAACAAATCTAAAAAACTTAATGGCACCAAAATATACTTCGTAAGGAATGTCTTAAACAAATCAGAAAACATGCACAACACTAAAATACACTTCGTAAGGAATGTTTTGAACAAATCAAACACAATGATCTCTACTCTATTCCCCTTAACTCTACTTGGTTTTACACCGTTTTAAGGCAACAAGCTATGTTGCAACTTGATGCAATGTGTGTAGTAGCAATGAGAGCAACAACAAGGTTCTTGCATAGACATTAACTTTTAACAATATAACCATGATGAAAAGGGAAAAAAACTGAAACTTACCTATGAAAAGAACTCAAACTTGCATGTAAGCATGAAGACATAGCCTATTAAATTATCCCCCTCACTTCCATTGCAATGGTTCAAATGGTTAACAGATCGTAGTTACTCACACTAATGATAATTCCTACTAAAAATTGAATGAAGAAATGGTGAACAAAAGTAATAGATCTTAGTCTAGCAATAATTTTTTTTTTAAAATCCAAAACAAGCAAGAAAGCTACCTTTACTAGTATAAAGCAATAGATAAAGTCGATCTAAATAGTAACAGATTTAGAGAAATGAGAGATGAAAAAAATCATAATCACCTAGCCTAACATCACCATAACTAGGAGGTTTTCTAGCACCATAAGTAATAGGTTTTTCATTTTTGCAAAAAGCAATAGAAAGAAAGAGAAAGAGAAAGAGAGAAAGAGGGAGAAAGAGTAATACAATTGGAGTAATGGGAGAAATAGTATGAGAGGGAGAGAGGTTTTTATACTAAAATAATGTTGGTACGAGAAAGGAAGAAGAATCCATTAGTGCTTTTTTTGGGGTCAAGACAACTATGCATTCTATAGGAAGCTTCATGGGATAGGTGAGCATACTCAATGAAATAAAAGGTGGGAGCATGGGTAGATCTAGAAGGTGTGAGCATGGAAAGATATTTAGTAAAAGTGAGAAAAAGGCATAAGCATGGGAAGATACTTGATAAAATAGAAGTTAGGAGGATAAGAAAATACTTGATGAAAATGAAATAGAAGGTAACCAAATATCTACACATTCCAAGTTTGCTTAAAAGCATTTCAAGTTTTTTAAGAATAATGTTAGGCTCTATGTTGAAAAGATGAACAATAAGGAGCTTTATGCCATTACATAGGAAAAGTCTTTATGCTATAAGCTTCTTGGAAGGCTTGTTATTTGGAGGTATGACTCAAATTTCAAATATTTTTTTAGGCACATCTACAACAAATAATAAAAAAAAAAACAAGCATAAACACACACTTCATGAGGCATGTCTACAACAAATCCAAAAACAAGAATAAGCACTAAAACACACTTTGTGAGGCACAACTAAAACAAATCCAAAAATAAGAACAAGCATTGAAACACACTTCATGAGACACATCTATAATGAATCCAAAAACAAGAACAAACAATAATATACATTTTGTGAGGCATGTCTACAACAAATCTAGAAAGAAGAATATGTATTAAAATACACTTTAAGAGGCACGTTTATGGAAAATCTAAAAACTGGAACAATTGTTGAAACACACTTCATGAGTACATCTACAACAAATCCAAAAATAGTGACAAGTGCTGAAACACACGTCATAAGACATGTTTACAACAAATTCAAAAATGGGAGAAAATGCTAAACATACTTCATAACGCACCACCACAACAAATCCAAAAGCAAGAGTAAGCGTTAAAGCACACTTCATGAGCCATATCTATAAAAAATTCCAAAACAAGAACAAGTACTAAAATACATTTCAAGAGGCATATATATAACAAATTCAAAAAACAAGAACCATTCTATACACATCCACCAACTACCATCTTCCATTAGAATGGGTAGATGACATTAATGTTTTAACTTTAGAAAAGATTATGTCTACTACAAATTTGAAAACAATAGCAAACATTGAAATACATTTCATAAGGAATGTCTTAAACAAATTTGAAAAATGAACAACACTGAAATAAACTTCATAAGAAATGTCTTAAACAAACTTGAAAACATGAATAGTATTGAAATACACTTAATAAGAAATGTCTTAAACAAATCTAAAAACTTAATAGCATCGAAATATGCTTTATAAGGGATGTCTTAAACAAACCAAAAAACACAAACAACACTAAACTACAATTCATAAGGAATGTCTTAAACAAATCTAGAACAATGATCTCCATTCTTGCCCCCTTAACTTTGCTTGGTTCTACAACTATTTTAAGGCAACAAACTATGTTGCAACTCGATGCAACTTGTGTATAAGCAATGAGAGCAACAACAAGGCTCCAACATAAACATTAACTTTTAACAATATAACCAAGATGAGGACATAGCTTGTTAGATTATCCTCCCTACCTCCATTACAATGGTTTGGATGGTTAACAGACCATAGATGCTTATAATAATGATAATTCTAGCTAAAAGTTAAATGAAGAAATGGCAGACAAAAGCAATCCATCTTACCCTAGTAATAATTGCTTCTTTAAAATTCAAATGAGCAAAAAAGTTGCTCCTAGCAATAAAAAAGTGATAAATGAACTCAATCTTAATAGTAGCATACTCAAAGAAATGGGAAATTACAAGAATCATAATTAGTTGGCCTAACATCACCACAAGCAAAAGGTTTTCTAGCACCATAAGTAGAAGGTTTTCCACAAGTAGCAAAAGGTTTCTATACTGAAACAATGTTGGTGTGAGAAAGGGAGAAGAATCCATCAGTTCTTTTTTCAGGTCAAGACAACTACACATTCTAAAGGAGCTTTATGGGACAAATGTGCATACTTAGTGAAATAAAAGGGGGGAACATGGTAGATACTCAGTGAAAATGATACAAATGGTGTAAGTCTGGCAAGTGCTTTTTATATTCAACTTCAAAGCACAACCAAGACAGCGATGTGTTCTTTGCCTAGTTGAGTTTCCCCTACATCTATCTCATTCCCAGAGATAGGTTTCATTCAAAGAGAGCAATTAGACCATATGGGAATGGTCGAAGCTCAGCATCTCCCGAGGCATAAAAGAAGCATTTTCTATAGGATCCGTATTCAATGAAAGTGAAAAAAAAGCCATAAGCATGGTGTTCATTCTCATGCATATAGTGATTTCATAAGGATAGTGTTCATTAGATCTAATCAAATGTGACATTTCATTTGAAAAGCATTTCTTTTGAGTTTTTTTTTTTAAATAAGTTAAGTGTAAATATTTTGCAAAGATATCACTTGGTTATGTTTAATTTGAATTTTCATAAAAGAAACTAAGACTTTTTCCTTCTCATAAGAAATAATATGCTTTGTTGGAATCCCATTCACTGCATTTCTGATTAACTTGAGTATGATTTGAAATGGAGGATGCAATAGAGGTTAGGGGCTTACATTATCTAGCTCTAGATATAAAATTGAGAAGTCAGTAGTTGAAATTCACTAAAAAATCAAAAATAATGAAAGCCCTAAAAATTGAAAGAAATTTCTATTTCAAACACCCAAACCTACACCTAAAATGAGTATTTTCCTAGACGGCGATAATTAACTAGTTTGGCAAGCTTAGATCCTTCCTTTCTTGATGGCTAGCTACCTCTTGCTTGTAGTTAATGGTACCTCCCATGATAGCCCGCCAAAATCAAGCAAATAGATTCTAATGGCAAACAATTGATCAAAAGTAGATCGACATTTTACTTATGGATTTTATGTCTTTCTTAGGCCCTTCCTAATATCTTAGCATTCATGCAAACAACACACTATCTCTTAATCTAGTATTAAAGCAAAATTCAAATGCCTTATTGATACTACAATAGAGCTTATCTAGATTGAGGCACTCCTTATGGATCTTCATGTGGCCTTACAACACTCTCTTCCATTCTCCATCTCATTGCAAATCTAGTCTTTCATGCTTGCATCAAACACGTTGAATTGACTATGACTTTGTTCATGATTGACTTGCTCCAAGATAATTACTCATTCGCTTCCTCTCCTTTATCAATCAATCAACTAACTTCTTACGAACCAAGCAGCCAACGAATTGTGCATCTTCCCTTTCGTGGCTTGATTTCCTTGGAGAAGTATGGTGAAGGCCTTGTCCTGTTGAACGTAAAGGACAGAGTTCTGGTGTAACCCAATTGCGTGCTCGTGATGGAGCAATCCTTCGTAATGTCAGCATTGTCATTTTAGGGCTTCGCTGTAGACTTATTCAAACTTTGAAAACAAAGAGTCAAATTAGGTCATTAAATTTCATGAGACAGACCGAAGCCTCTCAAGTTTAGAAAGCTTTGTCGAAAAGAAAAGGAACACGGCAATCACCATGTAGGATTGCCGAGGGTTCTTTGTGTATTGCCAGACTCATACATGGACGTTATTATCTATTTACCATCACTTGTAGTAGCAAGGTATCTATTTGGAATGAATTTTAAATTAGAGGAAAAAATACTAGTATGAAGTTTTGGTGGATAAAATGCGATTAGAATGTGAGTTTAAAAGGGTGTTAAACGTCTATTTTCCCCTTCTAGATTACTCAAAGGGATTTATAAATTATAGCTTTATGTTTAGTTTGTTGATTTGGTACTTTTCACTTTAACTTTGCAAGAATTGATGATGAGAAGGTGACTTTCAATTCTATATGATAAAGTAAAATTGTTATTTATGATAATGTTAGTGGGGTTGCATTTATTATGATCTACAACTTTTTTGAATAATATTTTTCTTTCTTTTCTATTTGGTACAAAATTTAAAAAAAAATGAAAAATAACTCTAAACATGAAAAATAATCAACAAAAAAAGAATACTGAGTTCTCTTACAAATTAATTAGCTGCAATGACTTTAATTTGCACATTACAGCAATAAAACATTTCATGTTGTCAGAATAATGGTTTAACATAAAGCTTATGCAAAAGAAAGGTAAGTCAAGCTCCAACTTCATCTTCCTCAGATACACCTTTTACTAGTTCAAATACATGATCTTGTCACCCTCTCGTGACAGTTTCTTAAAAAATCAAATTTTGTAGGTTTAGCGAAAACGTGTAGTGTGGCCTACAGCCCGACCACATAGAATTGCATTTGTTGGCTTTGGATATTCATCTCTCCAGGAATTTGCAGGAGAATAGACGCGGAGATAGAATTGTTGGCCTAAATATTGGCGAGCCCAATTCTCGGACCTTACGTTCCACATTCCCACGTTATCCAGGGGCATAAAACTGCAGTCCATGACTG